>JAXIVH010000003.1:2657679-2742679 GCA_036785325.1 Urophycis tenuis | reverse complement strand
TGCACCGCAACAGAAGGAGAATAATAGGTAATATAAGCATAGCCGCTGTGTTTGGTTTGGCATCCTTCGCTTTCCTCTGATACCCTACCAGTACCAATAGATTAAATCACAACTCCAACTCTCCAAACAAGTATTTGGATTTCACTCACTTGACTCCCTCTCCGCGCTGTTCCCCGATCACCACCTGCACCACTATCTTGTATCGCTCATACCCAGCATCTGTTCAGGAAGAAACGTTTACCTGGATGTTCAGGGTTCGAGAGAGAGAGAGAGAGAGAGAGAGAGAGAGAGAGAGAGAGAGAGAGAGAGAGAGAGAGAGAGAGAGAGAGAGAGAGAGAGAGAGAGAGAGAGAGAGAGAGAGAGAGAGAGAGAGAGAGAGAGAGAGAGAGAGAGAGAGATGTAAAAGAGAAAAGGGAACAAAAGCGGGGCGTGGTGGTACCTTTTAATTTGTTCTTAATGGCCTCCGCCAGAGAGCGACTCAGGCCCGGAACCTCATCGGGCTCATACTGCACTCCGGACAGCTGGTCCCGCAGAATCTCACGAATACACGCCTTCACGATCACAGGCTTAAACCTGCATGGGGAAACTTAGTTAGCAACACAACACAGCTGACTTTGGTGTTTTTGTTGTTTTAACATAACCCTTCATCCTGACACAGACGCTATGCTTGAGATTTAAGTATGAGGTGAAGTCGATTGTTAGTTGCTACGCTAATTATTCAGTCGTCAAAATGAGCAAAGAGAACGATATCGCGCCAGTTGGTGTATCCACTACTTCGACTTACTTGTGTTGAAAATTGGGTCGCAAATGGTACGTATTTCCGCCTGTATCTGATCCTTCCATCGCTTTTCAATGTGCTTTTATTACAGTTAGCTTAGCTGAATGTGTCTCTCTGGTAGCGTTTACATGTATCCATGGTGACGTTAGTTTCCTGTTTCAAAATAAGAGCCCGTTGGCGTTTTGTCACCATGATGCACATTGGCTTTTACAAACAGGTTTCAAACAATCCATCACGTATTTTTTTCAAATTTAGAAATATTTTAGTTCAACAATGTCATGTGATCTTTCAGTGTGCTGAATAATAATGAAGATAAAGATTATTCTATTCTATTCTGACAAATTAGATGTCATTAGTTATTGGTAAATATCACAATCAGAAAATGAATTGAGCAATAGCAAGGCCCCTTGTCATGGGTTTGATGGTTTTGATTTCAAGTAATCTTTCTCATCTCATCCCACAAATTATTTGTGGTGAAATTGTAAAGAGTCAAACTTCTTCAACAGGCTGTTCTGGAGCTGGATCACTGGCCGCCTGCTGTTGCTGACTTGAAGTGGCAGCCTGGTATCGATTGCTGTCCCTGGGATCTTCCTCGGGGTGTCGAAGGTCACTGCGCTCATCTGAGGTAAAGTCAATGGTATTTGGACAAACATTCATGACCACATGGTTATTTACAGACATGATGACAGTGATAGTATCTCAAATTACTACATGCTGTGCTGAGGCTAGATGCTGTCTTCACAAATGGGAAAAAGGTCACAAGCTGGTCATGAAGGTAGGAAAGGGATAAATATTCCAGACCTCTTACACAGAACCAGGAGGTTCTGTGGACTCAGCTGTTTGGCACCAGAGCCATCCAGAGGGTGTAGAGTCAGCATCAGCTGAAGGACGTAAAACCTCCACCAGTTCAGAGCTGATGGAGAACCCAGGAGCCAGCGGCAGTCTCTGCGAATGAATGACCAGAGAAGATGCTCACGGGTATCCCTTAATGACTAACCTCACATTATTGTTGATTAAAGAAAAAAAATCGAACTCAGTAGAAACCTGCAGCTCCACCTGCTCCACCTGACAGCCGATCCGACACCAACTGGACTGTACTGAGAGCCACCAGGTGAACCAGGTAGTGCTGAAGGGTCCGGGAAGAGAAAACATATGCTCTCTGTAGAACAGACCTCGGGCCCAACGTCTGCTCCAGGTTGGTCCGAGACGGTCTTGGCTACCTACGTAAAAGGAATGAAATAGAAAATTGAAATTCTACAAACAAACTTTTTTGTTGTACGCATAACAAATCATCAGTGTAAATACAAGATTCAAGATTCAAGATTCAAGAGACTTTATTCATCCCAAGGGAAATTATTTTGCAACAGATCAAAACAAGAAGGAAAAGAATGTACACAAATAAAATAAGATATACCTAAAATAAAATAAAATAAAATATACCCTAATATAAAAAATATACCTAATATAACCAATTAACAACAATATAACAATAGACTAGAGTAACTTATAAACCAACTAACTAACTACCAACTAACTAAATAAATAAAAACCAACTAGCCTAACATTTCGTTATATTAGCTTATACTTAGTTACTCAACTTAAGTGTAAGCTAATATACCCGTACAAACTATAATAGAAACTAATAAATATATAAATATATCACAGTGAATGTTAAATGGAATAAGATGAGGTAGTTCGTCGTACCGCTACAGTAACTACGTAGGTATATATAATATACAGCAATACGTATAGTTCCCATGGCAGTACTAAAGTAGTACTAAATAAAGTGACTGTGATTGTGAAAATACTGTGATTGTGTAAGTATGAGCAGTGGTCACCTGGTAGACTGAAGGAGGCTGTTGGCCTCTTGTTTCTCCTCCGTCACCTGGATCTAAGGGAAGGAGCGGAGGAGCCCCTGGGTGTCCAGAAGGAGAGCAGCCCTCAGGGAGACCCCGGTCCTGAGGGCCCGAGGCTTCAGCTTCAAATGTAAAGAGAGACTTGGTCAGAACCGGCTTGTACTCTGAGGAAATAGGCCTAGACTATCCTAATGCGGATATCATACTTTAGTAATATAGCTCATACTGCCATGTGATGGGTCACAGACACTTCTCATGCATATTTTCAGAAATATACAATCACTATATACTATATAGCACAGGACTCTCCTGGTTAAACAAAGGTTAAATAATTACAAAAATACATAGCATATGCAGGATATATATGCGGGATGCTATAGTATTGGGTTGTTTGATCTCCAGCCAAAAGGTTCAAGGTTCAAACCCCAATTTCACAGTCTAACCTGGAGCCATCCTTCATGCATGTATTGTGTTCATTTGTTTACTGGTCATTAAGTTTTGAACTCTCTATTCCCCTCCCCTGTTCGTTTACATCACAGAGTATCATTCGGTTGTACTAGGAGACAGAATGGGGTCAAATCCATACAACCCCAGTGTCCGGAAATGGGATACCTTTCAACTCCTGGTGTGGTTGTGACTCTTTTGTATGAACAACTCCCATTAGCTCTCGTAGCCTGGGAGTCTCTGGGACAGTGTACGGTGCGCTGTTAAGAATTATGCGAAAGAACACATATTTTGTGTCTCCCCGGCCTCGAATCGGTTCTCTCGTTCATGTTGTGCTTTCCTTGTTACTGCTATTATTCAACACGCTAAATTGCGTGTTGAATTCACACGGTAAGAAATCTAAAACTTTTGTTGTTGTTGCTGTTGCAAACCTATAGTGTGTGTTGCTCTTGGACTTTCATAGATCATTCAGATGAAGTCGGTAATGTAAAGTGTTTCTTCTACAAGATGTATGCTTAAGTATTATACAAGTAAATATGAGAAACACAGTGATTGTGTAACTATCAGCCTCTGTCACCGGGTAGATGGCAATAGACTGTAGGAGGCTGTTTTTCCGTGTTGTTTGCTTTGTTATCTGCAAAGGACCCAGTTTACCTGACAAATGTCTCCGATTCCAGGCTGTACTCGGGGCTGAACTGGGGCAGGTCAAGGAACAGAGTAGATCACATGCAGAACAGCACTAAGGATTTGCTGTTTGCTTTAGTTAATCCATTTGTATCTTATTTCTGGGCTGTGTCTGCTTGCTGAGGTTCAAAATGAATAGCGTAAGAAAAACCCCCATGGGTACAAAAGAGTCCATTTGTTATTTGGAAGATAATACTTTACTGTGTGTGTGTGTGTGTGTGTGTGTGTGTGTGTGTCTGTGTCTGTGTCTGTGTCTGTGTCTGTGTCTGTGTGTGTGTGTGTGTGTGTGTGTGTGTGTGTTCACAGGTTTGCCCGGAAGTCCTCAAAGTAATGGCAATACATCCGTAACGGCAGACACCTTGACTGCCATCCGGGACTTTCCACAGAGTATTTCTAAGTTGCCATCAAATATTCTGACCGCCACTCATCTGTCGTCGCTCAGAGACCTGATGTCAACGAAGAAAATAACAGGTTGTGTAATACCGCTGAATATCTAAAGTCTCTTCGTCACTTTGCCCTGTTTCTGTGAGTGATGCCAATTTTAACTGGAACATACCGTAGCCTATACTAGGATTTGCATGGATAAAAAAAAATGCATACAAACAAAAATTTAAAAATCTTAGACATGCAAAACAGGCTGGTTTCAATCCACATTCATCATTATCAAAGATTTGTTTGATTATTGTTTTTCTTTGACTTCAGTTCGCTTAACTCTACGCGTCTCGGCCAGAGGTCCGAAGATGTCCCTGGACCCAGAGGTACTCATGGCCCAGTGCAGGGAGGTCAGTACGCAATACGCATATGAGGCACACTTCGGCACACAGAACGCCACTGTCCGGTGTTTGAGACTTTGATTGAGACAGTAAAATGTCTGAGTAGCCAGTTTTATTGCCCCCCCCCCCAATTTGATCCTGAAGCTGCAAGAACAAATCAGTAGTTTATGCTCGTCTGTCGGTTGTGTTATAAATCTCAGCCGAAACACCTAGCTCTGGCATTCCAAAAACCACATTGTCTAAAGGTCAGGTGTGGTGATTTTTTTTTCTCCTTATTAGTGTAGGTTAACCTCTCTGGTTTATCATTCATTCATCTGTAAACAATGAAGTCGCCCCAGTCAATGACATGGGAAGCGAGTGGGGCTTTTGCTTGGCTAAAGCTACTCTACTTTAATTTAATCAAGCTGGTTGGAATGTGAAAGTGACAGCACCTTGAAATGAAGAATAGACCGAGGAGGATTAAAGGATTATAGCAGCTGGTAGTAGAGGTAGTTGAGTTGACTGCCCTGTGGGGGCAAAAAAACAACCTGTTGATCTTGAAACGTGTTTAATTAATTCAACATACTAAACATTATACTATATCAAATAAGGATGTTCATTTATAGTGTGTGTGTTTTTCCCCTTCTTTTTCCTGTGACCAGCCAGGACTCTACAACCTAGGTGGGGAGAAAGGACTATTTTCAATGCAAATATTAGGAATAAAGCCAGTGGACTCTGCACCTTAAAATTTCATCATCCATTGCCTGCCCGAGGATCGCTTCAATTATTTACAAAACGATGAAAACAATGAAAAAATAACTGAAAATGTACCATATTCGTAAATGTATATTTGCATGCATTGTCTATTGTCTATGTCATTGTCTTGAGTGAAATTATCATGTTGTTGTTGTTGTTGTTTTTACCAAACTTAAGAAAACGTTGTTGTGTGGATATGCGTTTAATTAAAGATTAACCCATAATTATGATATGTATACGTTGCACTTTCAGATAACCCCGCCTATCAAACGTAGTATGCCAGTAACCAATGGCTGAGTGAGTACTATCTCGCTGCCCCGCCCACTCCTCTGTCATTTCCTTTTCCCAAGCGTGGAAGAGTTCTCCTGCACTTCTACTTGCTGTGTGAGGATGGGGCTGTTATCTTTGAACGACCTCTGCGTGTAAACTTATTCACGAAGACTCGTCAAGCTGATCGTTTTGGGTGTATTAGTGTTCAAAAACGGGCATCATGGCATGCCCGACCTTCCTAGATGACACCGTTCCTACCGAGGAAAGGGAATTTCAAAGGGTTATATCTCAGATTGGCGGAAAACACAAGCTCTATTTGGTCAGCGAGACGCGCAAAAAGGACGAAGTGAGTGAAACTGGAATCATGCAGGAGTTCATCCGAGAAATGTTTCGCGTCGCGGACACCGACTCGAACATAGATGACAACCCCGGCGTGCACGACAGCATAAGCGGACAGAAGAGCCCGTCCTCTCCGCCGGAGCGCCACGGTGACACCCTCCATGAAAACGGAATTGCCCGTGAGGCTGAAACGGTCGATAAAACTGAACCCGAAGTAACGCCTCTCTCCGAGTCGTCTGTGGATTTAGGAATCGGGGTCAAGCCGACGGGGGACGATGTTCGGCTGCCGCCCAACGGAGACCTTCAAAGAACGGCAACCAAAAGCATAAACATGAGTGGCCTGCACAGAACAATAGCCTCGCCTGTCATAATATTTCTTTTCAGTCAAGAGTTTCTCAAGGGATTGTCCAGCAAAGCGTGCGTGAAGGAGATCTTGAAAGACGTGCGTGCTCGAACGAAACGTGCGTGCCGGCCGCCCGCCCTGATGGGGCTGGTCCGCACCACGGCGGACAGCGGCGAGACGCGACACTGCGTTGAACTCCTCGAACAATTACTGCGATCGGTCTTTCGCAAGCACCCGCAAGAGGCGATCTGGGTTGGCACTTTTATACCAAACACGAAAAGCAAGATCCTTGCCATCATGGAGAACACCTGCAGAGTTTGGCATTCTTCTCAAGCGGCAGGTAACTGGTTGTGTAGAGCGTGTTCTTCCACGTTTTAAAGTTCGTTATTTGATTGGTCAACGTTTGTTTGTTTGATCACAAATGTTCTACTTGTGTGGTCTGATCTCCCTACCGAAATATTCACGTTATGTAGGTCAGGCCATGACCCTCACAAGATCAGTCATCAATGCACACGCGTTTATTTTTTTTCCCAGGCTTGGCTACAATGTACCCCCGGAACAAAAGGGCTATTCATGAAACAGAAATGAGCTCCTCAAGAGAGCCGCCGAGCCGTCAAACACTTGTTGTTCTGCTGTTTTTCAGATCATACGAGGGACGGGGTGCCCTCCTCCAACTGGCCGTTTCAGTGTTTACCCTGGCCTACCAGGAGAGAACCACGGGGTCAGGCCTGCGGCTCTTCAACCAGTAAGCAAAGAGGTAGAGCCGCGACTCCAGTTCAGTATGTCTGGGCTAGCCGTTGGGTGTATGTATTTCCTCTCTTCCTCATACAGATAGATAGATACACATGCTGTCCTTTTGGCTTATTAAAAGTTGGCAACAATCGTGTTATCAGATGATTCTAATGATTCTAATGATTCTGTCATGTCTAATTCCTCATGCTTTTGATCTCCACGTTGACCACTGGCTCTCCCACCTTGTGGAGAAGCATTCATTCTTTCCTAATTGGAACAGAGGGGGGGGGGGGGGTGGCTTCGCTGCAGCTTATGCCAGACTACAATATTATTCAAGTACCATCTCAAGGCCGATTGTAAGCATATATTACACATTGCATGTGTTTGATTGTTCTTACAGGTGATACTGGAAGTCCGGAAGAAGGAATTCCCCTGAAAACAAGTTCTGTATCATCCACTGAATTGCACACGCCGCGCGGAACTACTGCTGGGGATAATTGACATGGTGACACGCGACTGAAGGGAATGTGACACGCCTCAATCGGAGAGGCCTCAATGACGGGATATGATTTTCACTGTCTGTTGAGCGACATCAAAAAGATAAACAATTCACCCATCCCATTTTGCATAACATTGACACTGTTAACACATCACCTCTGTCGTCTTGTGACTATGTTGTCTGCAAACTGGTGCTGAAAGATTTCACTGTCGTTACACTTATGTTAATGGAAAAGTCTACATAAATTTGCCAGCCGAAGGCCACTGACAATATTTATTTTAATCATAGTTCATCAAAAGGTTTTAACTACCGTCCAACAATGGAAAGCATGAAACACATATTCGTGGTCTAATTATGTTTTTCATCTTGTCCATGAGCTCAATAATGATACAACTGTGATGATATATTGGGGACATAAACTGTAAAGAAAGAATACAAAGGAAGTTCTTCATGTTCCTTAATGTTAAAAAAAAAAAGATGTGCCTTTGATGACCAGTATTAACGATTGCACTAATATGACTAAAGTGTAAGGAAAATGTGATACATTTTGTTTTTACAGTTGTAACAACAATTGTTTTTAACCTTTTATTTATGATCATGTATGCTGCCATAGTATGCATATGTATATAAATAAAAACTAGCGAACAATGTAATTTCTTTAAGGGTTATTAGAGAAAAACTGTAATGTTGTTAAATGTAACAGTGGCAGAAATGTGTTTTTTTTTAAATAAAGAAGAAACACTAATGCATGTGTTAGATACTGCTTTGTGTTGTGGGCTTTCAACATCAAACACAGCATTATACAGTAACATATATTATATATATATGAGGTAAGGCACGTTTAATTAGCACCCTTCAAACACAAGACCATTGATATTGCTTAAATCTGACTTTAAAAAAACATTTATAGGACAATCTTTAAAAGACATATTGTATGTTAGCTTACACATAATGTGCGATTCATTTCTATCAAGGATGATATTCATAGCTACAGAGCCAATTCACGAGGAGCATGCCGTGAGGAAGCCTGATTGCAGCACACAATTGTATTTATTGTTTTATACGTGGTTTATTTTTATATGAATACAATTAAATATATTTTCATTATTATCAGTATTTAAAGAAGTAGTAGAAAGTGTTTGGTTTTATGTTGTTGGAAATAGGTTTTCTTTTTAGTCAGGCACAAACCAGCATTCACATTACAGGTCCTTTGAAAGGGGACTTGTCCTGTTAGACAAAAAGAACTTAGCAGCGGGTGTGTATGTTGTACTTAAGATATCACATCCCTCTCCGTTCTCAAAAGCATATGATTAAAGCTTTATAGTGGGATTGAGGAGGAAGCAAATTTACAAACATGATTACATCTGCCGGTAAGTTGTTGCACTTGTATTTTTTCCAACCAGACACGGCGGTGTTACTAACTGTAGCCATTGATTTAGCTGAGTCACACAGTTAGCGAGTGTCAGTTAGCCGGCTAAAGCAATTCTAATGTTGTATTAAAATAGTACTAATAGCCACTATTGAACTAACATGGTATTTTAACATATATGCGGTATATGATCATTCAAATGTAACATTGTGGTACTGCGCTGTCATCGAAGATAAGTGATCACTGATCAGTTATGCTATTGGTACCTGTGTGTGTACGCGTGTGTGTGTACGCCTGTGTGTTGATTTTGATCTCTGGAATACAAACCAACAGCGGCACATTGATTTGATTCGTTTTATTTCAGCTGGAATAATTTCCCTCCTGGATGAGGAGGAGCCCCAACTCAAGGTACTAGCTGGTTGTTGTGCTAGCGTGACAGGCTCGACAGGCTACAATGACTTGCTAGAAGGCTTCATCTGCGCGCATCTCTCTGGCCTGCTTCTCTACATTCAGTCAACAGCCCCCAACTTCCATGCGATGTAAACTGTAGTAACATCCCCTCAGAAACCTCGTTTTCAAACTAACACTACTATTAAAACCATATTGGTGCTGTATTCATTAAAAGTAACCCCTTTTGTAATTGTTTACATTGTCATTTTGAAGTTTGATTCCAATGGATCAAATTGTTCTATTGCATCTGCCGTACAAATGTTTTCTTGCGCAACAGCGTTTCCTTTTGACATGGCTCATGTTTATGTGTACATTGCAGGAGTTTGCGCTGCACAAGCTGAACTCCATCGTCAATGACTTCTGGGCTGAGATTTCAGGATCCGTAGACAAGATGTAAGTGACTTTACTCCTCTTGCTGTTGTACTTTCAATCCCCACGTTATTGTGATGAATAGATTTGCTTACTAATACTTGTCAGATTTAATCTATCCAACACTTTCCTACCATGCCCGCCAATCCCAAACTTCACATTTTTGGAAAACTTTAAATGCCACCATTTTATTGAGATTGTTTGTTTCTGATTGCCAAGTTTTTGGCATCAGAAATTTAGCTTGACCAGATATGGTACTGTCCTATTTAAGCTTTTTTTTAATGGTATTCCTTTGCAATGCGCCATGTAACTGGTAACTCTGTATTACAGTGAAGTCTTGTACGAGGATGAGACGTTTAGGAGCAGGGAGTTTGCTGCTCTGGTGGCCTCAAAGGTGTTCTATCACCTGGGAGCTTTCGAGGAATCCCTGAACTATGCGTTGGGAGCCGGTGACCTCTTCAACGTCACAGATGACTCAGAGTATGTGGAGACCATTATTGGTGAGTGAAGACAAAGGGATATTCTGGTTTATTATATGTGGGACATCCAGTGTTGCAGTGGAGTAGGAAGTGCACGTTTTGATTGAGTTTGGCTGTTACCCTTGGGTACCAGCCAAACACTCACTTGTTCAGAGTTCACCTGAACCCTGCGTAAACCTACCCTCATGTTCTTATTTGTTGTAGGTCTTGGCACTTTAATCGCTCTTTGTAACTTGGCACTTTAATCTCTCTTTGTAACTTGGCACTTTAATCAGAGATGTTGTATACTAGCAATGGTTAACCTAGCAATTGGAATGCTTGAAACTTGGTCTGGTGACTTTCTTACTGTATTAGCAGCAATAAAATGTTTCACCTTCTTATGACAAATGTACTCTTTGTAAGTCGCTTTGGATAAAAGCGTCTGCTAAATGTAAAAGGACCTAGGTAACAAGGACTCCCCATTGAGTCCACTTTGAGTTGTACTACATTTGAGTGTTGTCACGGTTACCGTTAGTATGCATCACCCTTGGGGTTTTTTTCACATTGTTATTTTGCTATTATGTATTATATTACTTGTAAAATCTAAAAGGCTTGCTGGCATAAGAGGACATGTTGGCATGTTTGCACTGTACAGCATCGAATATCAAATCCTTAAGTTTAACTGGGGTTGGATCTGCGTGTGTCGGTGTATGGTCGAATCCATTGGCTGCATGGATTGAAACTTATTCTGGTGACCTTCTTACTGTATTAGCAGCAATGAAATGTTTCACCTTCTTCTGACAAACTTAGTCTTTGTAAGCCGCATTGGATAAAAGCGTCTGCTAAATGGAAATGGAAATGGGTTCTGTGACTTGTCTGGTGTGGATGTGTGTGTGATGCGCTTGGCGCATTCTTATAACTCTCTGCATGAATTGCGTTTGATGTGGATGTGGTGAACTCCAATGTTTCAAATGAAATGAGTGTCGTGTTGCCTTCCAGCCAAATGCATTGACCACTACACCAAGCTGCGAGTGGAGAACGCCGAGCTGCCAGAGGAAGAGGAGAAGAAGAGCATCGACCCGCGCCTCGAGGGCATCGTCAACAAGATGTTCCTGCGTTGCCTTGGCGACCACAAGTATAAGCAGGCCATTGGCATCGCCCTGGAGACCAGGCGATTGGACATCTTTGAAAAGACGATCTTGGAATCGGTGAGTAGTTTGAATTGCGTGCCTCCATTTAGAACCAGGCTGGGGACTAGTCTTCTGTGACCTTTTTAGAGGATAGCCCTTTTTTTGTCTTCAGTCGGTAAATGTGCCGATTTCCCTCTCTTTGAATTGCAGATTTGTACAACGGAGCTGAGAAAACTGATTTATTTTGCAAACTATGATAGAAAGCCATGATAGAAAATATAGAAGTAAAATGAATGTGTAAATGTTTTCATGGTATTGCATAGTTCTAAAATGTAGTAAGATACTATTTGACTATATGTGTATACCTTCAGGATGCAGAGTCTAGGTCCACTTAGGATAGCGGTTGAGCCCCTATAATCATCATCATTGTCTCTTTTGTGTCTCTTTGTGTCCTACAGAATGACGTGAGCGGTCTGCTGGCCTACAGCCTGAAGGTCTGCATGTCCCTGATGCAGAACAAGAGCTTCCGTAACGAGGTGCTCCGTGTGCTTGTCAAGCTCTACATGAACCTGGAGAAGCCAGACTTCATTAATGTTTGTCAGGTGAGACTCAAACTTGACCAGACCCTTCTCCCTGGAATTTCTCAGCAGCCACTTTCACCCTTGCAGCCTGTGGCCTGTAGTTTAACAGCACAGGGGTAATCTGAGTAAGGGCCAGTATCGAAATACCAGCAAATCCATTCCTCTAATTTCCGTGCAGGAGGGAATTATAAACCACTATACAACATAAAGCTTTACCTACGGTGGATTGGGCCGCTTAGTGTATCGGGTAGTGACACTGCTTGTTTAATGAAAGGATTGGTGAAAATTTGTGAGTTGGACCAACTGTTTTTAAACTGCACAAAGTTAATGTGTACTTTCTGGGAGATCACCACCGAGGACCTAAACGGCATTGCCAGCGCTGTGTGAATGGCGGCATTCCACTGAAAAGACAGAAAGGCGTGTCTTCTTTGAACAAAACAAACCACCAACCTTTACCGGAAAATGTAATCCAGTAACTCTACCGCATGCGTGGAAAGAGGTCGTATTATTAAACTCTCAATAGAAATGTGGAAAGTCCAGTGCCACTGGTTTGTGCTGGTGGTTTTCCAACATGGTGCCATGAAGTTGCTTTTTAATTTGTAGAAATACAGCATTTAGTTGTGGTGGCAGTAGCTCAGTGGGTAGAACAGGTGGACAGAGCGGGTCGTCCACTAACCGTAGGGTCGGCGGTTCGATCCCCTTGATTCCCCACCTCCAACTGTCCACATGTCGAATCCCACAAATGTGCTGATTGTAAGTCGCTTTGGACAAAAGCGTCTGCTAAATGCCCCTTTTAGTTGAGTTGACGCATACATCCGTCAAGTTCCCCACATTAAAGTACTTCCTCTCCTCCATGGTGAATCTTGAATGTAGGCTGACCCTCTACTAGTAGAAGAGCGTGAAGGACCTCGATCGATGCTGGAAGGTTCCACTGATCAACCTTTTGCTCTCTCCCCGTGCAGTGCTTGATCTTCCTGGACGACCCCCAGGCGGTCAGCGACATCCTGGAGAAGCTGGTGAAGGAGGACAACCTGCTGATGGCCTACCAGATCTGCTTCGACCTGTATGAGAGCGCCAGCCAGCAGTTCCTCTCCTCCGTCATCCAGAACCTGCGCACCGTGGGCACGCCCATCCCCTCGGTGCCCGGCTCCACCAACACAGGCACCGTGCCCACCCCCGACAAAGACAGGTGGGCCACGGATTTCAAAATAAGAGTTTGTTATGGAAAAGCATTGATTGGGAACAGGTTTATTACTTTGTATCACAGTGCCAAAAATGCCTTCAAAATTGTATGTTAAGAGTTTTGAAATTGATAATTTCTTTAATTCAAGGTCTTTTATATCCCTTTTTGGATGTTTTTGAAAACTTTTAATTTGCAGTGCAAAACAAATGGTAAACATTCTATGGGTGTGTTTTCCAGTGAGTCAATGGAGACAGAAGAGAAGGCCGGCAGCTCTCCTGCTGGGAAACCGGCAGAAGTGGTGAGCGTTTATCATGTTATGTTGTACCAGAGACCCGACTATCTCTCTGCTCTGTGGATCACCCCCATCTAAACTCTCCTGTGACCTCTGGCCACATTCGCTATAAAGGAGGAGCCCAAGGACCAGAACGCCAAGATGATCAAGATCCTGAGTGGGGAGATGGCCATCGAGCTTCACCTGCAGTTCCTCATTCGAAACAACAACACAGACCTGATGATCCTCAAAAACACAAAGGTAAAGGCAGGTGCTTTACAGAGGAAGCTTTTGCATCAGGATACCTCCTTGATGTGACCAATCAACCCACCAGAAAACTCGGAATATTAATTCGTGCCGTATCGTGTATTTCAAACATTGTGCAGCATGTCAATGACATGCGTATTGCTGAGCTTGCGTAATAATTCCTACTGTTTGATTGCATTTTGTTTATTTTAATATTCAATTAGGATGCAGTTCGAAATTCGGTGTGCCACACGGCTACGGTCATCGCCAACTCCTTCATGCACACGGGAACCACAAGCGACCAGTTTCTCCGGTATGGTTTTACTTTACTCTGCATGCAACATTGGGTTCATTTCCTATCGGGATACCTTCAATGTGTTATCCATTCATTAACGTTTTCTGGTTATTTGTTGCCCATTTCCAGAGAGAACTTGGAGTGGCTAGCGAGAGCCACCAACTGGGCCAAGTTCACAGCCACCGCCAGTCTGGGGGTCATCCACAAGGTATGCTGCTCTCCACATCCCCGAGAGGATGTGTTAGAGTTGTAGTACTCGAGACCGGTCTCTGACTCGACTGTATGTGGTCTCGGTCTTGTCTTGGTCTCGGACATAGACGTCTCGAGGGGGTTTGTGCATAAACCAAGCAGCGAGCTCATGCTCATCACAAAACCTTTTATATGACGCTGCACTCGTACACTACGCGGCAAATATGTTACGTTGTATATATTTTCCTAACGGCTGCGTCATTGTTCACGTAGTGGTGTAACTTAAACACTAGTCTGTATTTTTTTTTCCCGGTCTCGACTTGGTCTCGGTCTTGACTTGGTCGTCTTGTCTTGTCTTGTCTTGGTCTCGATACCCTTTGGTCTTGGTAGTGTCTTGGTCTTGGTTTAGGCGGTCTTGACTACAACTCTAGGATGTGTCGTTGAAGGCATTTCATGTTATTAGTATCGAACCGGTTACATGTTTTGAAGAGAGCGCAAACCTCCACGAGAACAAATCTGTTGTCTCTTTTGAGGTCACGCAGAATCGCCCGGTTTTGCTCTTTTTTTTTTTTGCTCGTGTTGGTCAGCATGTAGACTATGGCTCCACAAACCGTGCCGCGTTGCTCTGTTGACCTTGGACTGTACCACACAGGGACACGAGAAGGAGGCCCTCCAGCTGATGGCGACCTACCTGCCCAAAGACACATCCCCGGGCTCGGCGTACCAGGAGGGCGGCGGCCTGTACGCCCTGGGCCTGATCCACGCCAACCACGGCGGCGACATCATCGACTACCTGCTCAGCCAGCTGAAGAATGCCAGCAACGATGTAAGATGGCGCGTTTTGGCTTTGTGATGTTTTTAAGAACATTCAGTAGGTAATCAACAGCCCTAATTAAGACAATGTTTTGCTTATTAGAATGGCTGAATAAATGATTTTGTATCGTTTATAAAGTAATGTTTGAATTCTTTCTATCTTTATTAGCGTAGAGCAGTAGCATAAATTAACCCTGTTGTTTCATCTTTGTAGTTTTCTTCACTCGCTACTTATTCATACTTCATTAATACGTTCACTGTGGTGCTTGTTTTGTGATTGGCAGATTGTGCGTCACGGTGGGGCTCTTGGCCTGGGCCTGGCCGCCCTGGGCACTGCCAGGCAGGATGTTTACGACCTGCTCAAGTCCAACTTGTACCAGGACGATGCCGTCACTGGTATGTACACGAGGCCCAATGAACTCTGATGCCTTTTACTACTGAACTCATTGTCTTGAAGCCCATCCATCCCACTCAATTTACATTGGGTTAAAGAGGGTGTTCACAATAAACCCCAGTTTATAAAAAAAAATATCTACAATTCATTTGATCTAACATTGAGTAACATTTACTGTCCCTTGATTTGGTTCACACGGTAAGGGCTGCAAGTGGGTTTTAACACGAAAGGGAAAGCATCTGCATGGTTTGCCCCTCCGGCCTCTGAGCTCCATGCAATCCCCGATTCCTCCTGTAGGTGAGGCTGCAGGCCTGGCTCTGGGCCTGGTCATGCTGGGCTCCAAGTCTGCCCAGGCCATCGAGGACATGGTGGGCTACGCCCAGGAGACGCAGCACGAGAAGATCCTGCGCGGCCTGGCCGTCGGCATCGCCATGGTGATGTACGGGCGCATGGAGGAGGCCGACGCCCTCATCGAGAGCCTCTGCAGAGACAAGGTGGGTCACGCGGGAGAAGAACTCCACGTTTGTGGGCCGCGTGAGCAACAGGAAGCCGCCGTCACTGCGCTGCATTGAAGCACCTGAAAACAGTTTATGTTGCAAGACGCAAACATTGTTTCATACAGCCGACAAAAGACTTATCTATCTACACTAGGGATGGACCGTACGACTTATTTCTCAAACGGTTTCCCGGCGTTTTGTGAGGGACTAGTTAGTCTTAAAGGAAAATGGCTCGAAATCTGTTGAAATGCAGCCCATCACAATACAAGCAGTGAGACGCGGTGAAACCTTTACTGTGAAATTGACTATTTATTGACATTTCAACTGCGCCTCCACTCCGGAGTCCTCCAGCTCCTTCATACATCAACTGTCATTATTCTAGATGAAATTTTAAAAGAAACAGGTATTTAAATGAAGTCATGAAATTACCAGCTGATTGCAAACAGCAGCGCACTGACATGACTGCAGGTACTGGAGGGGGTGAAGATCACTGTCGTGTACCATTTAATTTAGGATTCAAGGTTTTAGGAAACTACAAGTTGGTTAATCAGGCCTATAGGGCAAGGTCTAATTCTGATAAGCATAGTTCTGTCGTTGGTGCATGCCAAGATTTTAACGTTTAATTTTTTGTTGTAAATGCCTCTACCAAGTGTAGCAGTCGACAGATCATGGTATACCGATAACCAGGATATGATTCTGTTTACTAGAACCCTATGTGTCACAGCTCTAAAAGAATCGGATGAAGTGGGGTCGCGTGTTTTTACATTCTCATCTAATCAAACCTTTGAATCTCTGCGTTGGTATGTGGCTTCCCAGAGGTTGATGGCTAACAGTTTCGTCATGCATTTCCCCCCCGCATGCAGTCATACATTTCCCCCCGGTGTATGTGTTCAAAGTGTGTTGTCGGCGAGCCTCTCCCTTTGTTCAATGCGCCAAGAGGACTTCCACAAGACTTGGATGTGGGGGAAATGTGTCTTGTGTGTGTGGTTGTGTGCACTTCATATGTATGTGTGTGCCTGCGGAGACCCAGGTCCTCAAGTCTCTGCTTTGTCTCACTCGTCTCCCCCTAGGACCCCATCCTGCGGCGCTCTGGTATGTACACAGTGGGCATGGCGTACTGCGGCTCTGGAAACAACAAGGCCATCAGACGCCTGCTCCATGTCGCCGTGAGTACTTCCCGCTTGGCCCCCGCTCGTTTGTGACCGGCTGGTTTAAGCCGATGATGACTGTGATGATGACGGTTGGATCGTAACAGTGACAAAATCCCGGCAATCTGATTTATCCCGAATGGTGACCGCGAGTCTGTCTGTAAATATAGTGGCAACAATTACTGGCAGTTATGTGCCGCTTATTTCGGCAATGGTTAATCAATTCAGGCCAAAGTGTTTTTCTCTTTATGTCCTGGAAATGTGAAGGTTTCATGTTCTGGCCAACTCGCACTGAAACCTATTGTATAAATATGGTGTAACAGTACCCCCCCAAAACATGCATAGCATTTGGTATTAAGTCATTCGGAGACTTACTGCAAGAAACTCTTAAAGACTTCACCGAGTTGCATGTTATTACCCATGCTGAAGTTTAGAGAGCCCTCCTTGTTATAAAGAATGTGGTGAGACTTTTATCCTGCAGGTGGCAGCCTGTGGTTGTCAATGTGTAGTGTGGGGCAGCTGGCTAATTTTCACTGGAGGACTACTTGCACTGCTTTGAAACGGACTCAAGTGTCGTCCTTCCTAAGTTGTTTCTCTGTGTTTGTCGCAAAAGGTGAGTGACGTAAACGACGACGTGAGGAGGGCAGCCGTCGAGTCCATTGGTTTCATCATGTTCAGGTAAGATCCGGGCTTGACTACTTCAGCCTGCCGTCACGACTCATGGTCCACGAAAAAGGCTTGGCTAACCTGTGGTAGTTGCTTTGCCCTTGAACGTGAATGCACGGAGACTGCATTCCACCCATAGCACACAATTGACTTACTTCCCCCTTCCAAATGCATTTGGAGAAAGGTCTTAAGTGGGTATCAGTGGAGGCCAATGCAGGTTCTTGTGAAGGCCCTCTCTGGCTTTGACTTTGCGTTTTAAACAAACTACGTGATTGATTTCATTTCTCTTGAAGTACTACTTGCTTGGTTAGGCATGTTAGCGGCAGCCTGATGATGTCCACACAAAAGCATTCACTTTCATATCTCGTCATTTAATGCTTCACTACAGTATAGTTTATGCTCTTAAAGAGTCAAAGTACAGACCTACACCATACATCATCAGAAGCTTGGCTAGTTTTTTTTCATTGCAATGCGTGTTTAGGCTGAATCTGCGGTGTATCAGACCCTTGAGGAAATAATTTAGAGCTGTCTGCCACCTCGTACAATGCCAAATACACATCTTTTGGGAAATATTTGTTGAAATGACAAATTCACTTACGCTCAGTATGTTTTAGCCTTTTACCTTCAAAAGGAAGATCTGGTTGTTTTTTTGGCACAAATTGTGTTTTTGTTTAGGTGAAGCAAAAACTGCATTTTTGGGTCATGTTTGCTTTGTAGTTATGCTGGCATATTTGACCATGGAGACTAGACACCCATTTCAAGCAATTTCCTCTTGGTATCTGTAGGAGTCTGAAAGGAATCCTGCTTCTCTCCCACATTCCCACTTTCCTGGTGGTGGGGTCCACATTATCTTGTTATGTTCTTCTCCACTAATGCTCAAATGTACAGCAAACTGTGGCTTTATGCTTAAACATTTTTCACTGAGCACAATAATGGAGAGAAAATTGAGCTATAAATGTATGGGTTTTTCAGTTTTTATAAAAAGAAGGAATAAGAGAAGATTGAATCACCCCCTGTCACTGATAGGGTGTTGTTGGAGGTCATGAACGGTTTCTATTCCCCCTGTTTTTATCGGAGCTCATCACTCAGACTGTGACATAAATTTCCCCATCAGGCAGCAGAACGGCGTTAAACAGAGTGCCTGGCCAAGTTGAAGCACATCAGAGCTGTCCATGTTAAGCCCAAAAAAGGCCATGTGATATTCCCTATGATCGATTGGCCTCAAGATAAACTTAGTGTAAATCCTTCCTGTGTTTAGAAATGTCCCACAACCGCTACAATTCAGATGAGCTCAGTTCCTCCCCAGTGATCCAGTCCCATACGCGTACCCCTCCAGCCACCCTGAGAGACGGCTGTCTTGCTGCTCCACGTCCAATGTCCCAGCGCTTTGTTATTGGCTTTGGACGATAATGGCAGTGAGATCTCTTGAAAGGTCTTAAAAGGTATATGGCATTTGATCTGATTTTTAGATTGAAGGCAAAAGCACCTTTTTGTGTTAGAATGTCTTTGCTAATGCAGCTTTGGCACTTCTCGCCATTACTCGTTTATCCTCGGTGTCAGTACCTTGTAAATATGAAACTGCATAACAGTGCAGACTGGAATGTTAGCATGGCTGCATTGTGTTATGTACTCGTTAGTCTACGCTCTGAGAGGAACACAGATTGCATTTTAGTTCAGCTACAAGTGTCATGGACAATTTCACATTTCCAATTTATTGAACATTGATACTTTCCCAGTTACCTTGCTTGCATTATTTGGCTTCAACACTGAAAACATTGAACCTTGCTTGCATTATTTGGCTTCAACACTGAAAACATTGAACATTTTGAAGTATTTTAATGCAAAAATGTTGGCGTTAGTAGTGCAATGCATTTATGCAACCTCATTACTTTTGTAAGCAAGTGGTCACAAACTGCAAAGATGTTTGGCCAGGAATAGTAAAGATGATTTGGATTAGCAGAGGACAGTGCATTAAGCTCTGTGTTTAGCGCTTATTCACAGCGTTCATGAGGACAATGTACGATGAAGTTGTATTGTTCAGATGTTTTATCTTTTTCTTTCTCTTGGGCAAATAATTGATATCCTTACACTCAAATGGATTCTCAGTATACAAGTCTGGCACTCTCCAGAGTTGCACAATGATGGAATTAGCGTGGCAGCTTGATGAGTAGCTGTCTGCACAGCCTGTCGCCGTTTAAAACATTTAAACTTGTCCGAAAAACACTTGGTCTTGAATAGGAAATTAATTTATAGACGCACGACATCTTTCAACAACTCAAAGAGTACTGGAGGTGTCCCGAACCGAAGTAGATCACCTCTACACGTAGCTGACGTGCTCGCCCTGCTTCAAGTCCTCGTTTTCCGTGAGGAACAGTGTATCCAGCACAACGCTGCTGGGCGACTGTATCGGCGCTTGCCGGCACCTCAGCGGGCTCTGGTAGCTCACGCCGATGCCGTTCTTCATCCCGCGCTTCACAAACAGCTTGGAGTTCTCCGCCACGGACGACCGGAAGGAGATCTTTGTCAGGCCCCGTCCTCTGTGTTGCGACCTCGGGGGCCTCCCCGGCCCGTTGCCCGTCCAGACGCTGTAGTTACAGGTTATGTAGCGCGTGAACGCCTCCCTGAAAGTCTTGTTGAACAGGGTGTAGACCAGGGGGTTGATGCCCGAGGACACGTAGCCCACCCACACGAAGATCTCCATCAGTCGGGCGATCACGTTGACGTCACAGTCGGAGCAGAGCACGGAGGTGATGTTGGTGATGAAGAAAGGGCACCACATGACCACAAACAGCAGGAACACGATGCCCAGCACTTTTGAGGCGCGCTGCTCGTTGCTCAAGTTCTGCATGGATTTCTTTCCTATGGTGGACATCCGGCGGAACGGGACGTCGTCCCCTGAAAGGCGGTTTGTCTTTTTGTTTGGGATTGAAATCGGGTTTCCAGATGCCCGCAGCAATACGCCGCCTGCCGCAGACTGTGTCTCGGCAGGGGATGTGCCTTCGGGCTGTTCCCTTTGGAAGACGGTGGAGACGGTTTGGCGGGTCAGACGTTGGGTGACCCTCGACCTCAGCAAGTACACCTTTTTGCGTAGCGCTTGGATGGTGAGAAGGTAGATCACCATCATGATCATCAGGGGGATGAAGAAGGCCACCAGGGAGCCAAACATGATGAACTCCCGGAAGCTGTCGGTCTTCAGCAGACAGGTGTGGTTGCTGTTGAAGGTGATGTTGTTGGGAAGATTCTGCAGTCCCATGATGGGAATCGGAATGGCTAAACCTGGAATTGGAGGGGGAAAAGATGCACGTTAACTTCTTGGAGTTGAAAATCGTGGTGCTTTTTTTTGTCGTCTACAATATGTGGGTTATGACGTTTCAAATGCAACTCTTATTTATGACGAGCTTTGATCTTGCTAGCAGATAACAAGATTGTATAATCTGGTCAAGGACTTTACTGTAATGTTTAAGCTTTGGTATTTCTCCCACTTGTCTGGCTTTGCTCAAACTGTGCAATTTAAACCAAACCCAGACCAGGTGGGGCCCCAAGATTTTGCTTTTCTGAAAGGTCTTGAATTGTGCCAAGATTTAACACCACAGTCTCAAAGTGATGACTGAGCCTGTTGAGGCCAGACCAGGGATTATTAGCCTGCCATTTGCTATATTATTTGAAAGTTGGCATTAAGATCAGCTACAATTTACACATATATATAATCTAACCAATGCCATCTGGAAAACACTGGCACGTCCTCTCACCAATAACCTTTTTTTTTTTTTTTTTTTTATCTGTGCAAGCTCTTGGCTTCTCAGTCTTGGCACATTGGATAAACGGTTGTAAAATTGCAAGACAACCTTTTTTGTTTATTTAAACAATGGCTAATTATTGTGTTTATAATGTATGTGACGTCGTTCTATTCCAGACTGTTCTTGATGACCAACTTTCAAATGGTGGCCAATTCAGATATTATAGTTGCGTTCAGGGCGCACTCATTTGCTGCTCCTTCCCCAGCTGTCCGTGTGTGTGTGTGTGTGTGTGTGTGTGTGTGTCACGGGGAGCTTGTTGGTGAAAGATGGCTAACCCCCGTGCTCCATCTTGTGAGTCGCTTTGCGACCGGCCCAATGTTGTTTTAATAACACCACCCCTCTGTCTCCGACATCACAATAGTTTACTTAGCTTCTGCTTTTATTGCATCCGGCTCGTATGGTACACGGCCTGCATCACGCCACCTGTCCCTGACATAAACGCCGCCTGAGCACGGCATATCAACCATGCGTTCAATGTCCTCGGGGGGCCCTGTGAGCTAGCGGGGGAAGTGGTTTAACACAACATCCGTCCTCACGTACTCACCGATTGATATGAGCCACACCAGCGCGATCTTCACCATGGCCTTGGTCCTCGACTTGTACTGGCTGTGTTGGATGGGCTTCTTGATGGCAATGTATCGGTCGAGGGAAATCGCACACAGGTGCATGATGGAGGCGGTGGAAAAGAGTACATCCAGGAAGAGCCAAATGGGGCAGAGGAACTCCGGTAGAGGCCACCCAGAATCTGAGAACAGTCAGAAGGAGGGCATTGTTTCACAAAGGCACTAAAACAATCCTACCACTAGAAGATGATTGGTTAAATATTCTTCTTGATCCTAAAGGATCTCCTGTGATGGAACATCCATTAGCATTACAGTTGTGTCCTCCGAACACCCTCATCCCCGCTACATACACACTTTTTTCTTCTGCATACCACCGGTTATGGGAAATCTGCCACCATGGCCGGGGATCAGAAGTAGCTCTCATGTAAAGATGTGTGTTTGTTTATCTCGGTTAGGAATGAATGTACTGGAAAAAAGGGATCTCTGATGACTGTTTATGGAGCTAAAAGCTTTTTATGTAGATGTGCTGAAGACCGCGTTGAACAAGAGCTGTTTATTTATGGTTCCCAATGCAAATTTGGCAAGTAATTGCCTTGGCTCATGTCCAGCCTCCCATTAACATGGTTTAAAGCTTCTGTTGTTAAAAAGTCTTATTTTTAATTGTTTCTTTTTACTCAAGTTACTTTTGTTTTCTTTAAACACAGAAAAAGGCCATAATTCCAATCGGTAGTCGATTACCTTTAAGACTGCATGGCTTGTATTTAACTGCAAACTTTAATCAGTGTTTATCAGTATCCAGTTGTACAACAAAAGGACACTATGATTTAGCCCATATTTTGGAAGTGGACCAATCATTGCCTTGGTGACTTATCTTCTCATATCAAAGTCAAGTAAATAAGATGGGTGAAAGCCGTTTGGTTTTTCTTTTTGATTGCAACAGGAGAGACATTTTTTGTACAGTTCTTCTCTTTGATTATATTGTTGATTTTTGATTATATTCTATTAATTTCTAGGGCTGCTCTAAAAACCAGTTTAGGGATAACCCAGCACAAGTCTTTGAGGTTTTGCACCAAGACTAATGCATCAAAGTGAAATATTTCTCTTGATCTCCGATATAAACACTGTGCTAGCTTCTGCTTTACTATTCTGACACTTCAGTAAGCAATTCCCTACTCAAGCCTCTAAAGAACTTCACAGAATGGTTCTTTATTAGCCAGATATTTTAGAGGTGAATTTTAGATTTACTCTGCTGCCAGCTGTTACAGCTTACCTGTAAACAGTAGGTCCATTTCATCTTTCAAGGTGTTGTCTCTGAGCAAAGCCATGAATTCATCTGCCTAGCAGATGTGAAAAAGTATTTTTATTATAATTTTTTTTGAGTTGACTGTAGTCCAGGCACTCTGTATTGTGAGACGTTTAAACAGAGCCAGAAATGTAACCCATTTTCAATACGGAATTCATAGAGGTTTTGTAATTGGCCAACCCCTTTCCTATCCTAACCTTCTTGGTGTTGATTTAGTGAACGTTGTAGAGGTGCTGGCCTATTACATAATGGGGTAATATTATACATATAACAGAAAAATACCCATATTTTGCTGCTTGTAGAGAGATAGAGAGAAATGGTCGTTGGATGACTGGGTCATAACACTCGGGAATATTCTACAGCACGGCTCCGCAAACTCTGTAAAAAGCACTAAACATTGTTTATGTCCCTGTGACACCTCACTTAATTTACCTCATTGCTGTGCACACTCACTTGCAGGCAAAGGAAAAAGTAACAAACAGTTTGATTTAGTTTAGGTCTAAATCTAAATGGAATGTTGAATGTTTTTTTTTGTAATGTTTTACTCTTACACCTGCTAGACAATGCTGATACATTTGCACAGATGTCCCTTTTTCACCGTACTTCATAATTGGGTAGATATATTATCCTGGTCAAAATGGTGAGCTCACAGTCCTCAAAGGCAGTGCTCCCTGTAGCCGTTGGCCAGCAATTCAAAAGACGTTGCCTGTAGTCTTGAAACCATTTAGGTCGAGCCTGGCGGGTCAGTGTGACACCACACTGCTACGATGGTGTTCTTTTCTTCATGGCCCAACTCTTTGATGACTTAAAACAGGCTTTAGGCGTTTGGGACCTTTTGGTTTTAGCCTTTGCTGTGGTTACAAAGGCCAGGACGGCCTTAGACGAGCCAGGTTACCAGGAGGAAACTGGGGATGTTAGTCTTGCCTACTGAGTGACAACACCAGAAAGCTGGATGTCAATGCAGTCTTAATTTCTAGTTTGTTTTTGTTTTTTTTCCTGGGTATGATAAAGCCCAGCAGCTCAAGATCGGTGTGCTCCCACTGTCAATTGGAACGTAGCAGGAAGTTGGTGGATTAGTCCTCGAGTGGATCAGGGCTGGTGGTTGCTTAGATCGTGCCACAACTACAACACTGGAGGAAGTGGCTTGTTTATTATCCACTATCTCTTGTTATTTTTCATCAGCCCTAATATGTTTATAGATGACAGAGCCCGTAACCATTGTTGCTGTCGGCCTATTTTAAACCTCTCGACAGCCCCAATAAATCACTGAAGCTTTTCTAAATTGTTGGTCCATCCATCAGGCTGAACACAAAAGTGGATTCCTTATTATGGTTCCGTGATATGAGGCGCCATTTAAAACACCAACAACTATCAAATATATTTAGATTTTTATAGATGGCTGACCATCTGTCTAGCCAGTAGTTGTAGTTCTCTAAATGCATGGTGTTTTAGTTGCTTTCTAGCACTAAGGATAGGAAAAAGTAAAATATATGAAAAGCAGTTAAGAACCTTGCTCAAGGAAGCTTGTATTTATTAGAATAATCAGGATATTGGTAGGACATTATCCACCTTCAGAGGAAAACTAATTCCTTCTGTCAACCAGAATAGTCTTTGTAACGTGGCCTCAACACTGTTTTCCTGGGATGCCGGTGGCATTATGCCGTCATTGGGACCCCTCTTCTACGTTGACTTACTGTAGAGAACGGTGACCAGAGCGATTGGCATCACCAGGACTCCCACTAGAAGATCGGCCACAGCCAGAGACATCAGGAAGTAGTTGGTGGCATTTTGCAGCTTCTTTTCCCGCGACACCGCAAGGATAACGAGGATGTTGCCGCCAATGGTAGGGATGATGACCATGAGGATGAGTAGCGCGGCCCACTGGTGCCCAACCCCGGGCCCCTCGCCCGGCGCCGTGGCGTTGGGCTCCATCGCGGCCGCCACTGGCTGGGACGCGGCGCGGCTACTGGTGCAGGGAGGGCGACCGGCCTCGGCACTGGTTGGGGCTCTGCTCTGGCTGGCCCCGGAGACTCGGTCAGCATGGTTCTTTCGGCCCCACGTGCCGAGTCCTGCGGCAGGGTGGGGACGGTTCAGTGCCAGGGGCTGGGAGAAGAGCCCTCGGCCAGCGCCCAGCGGGGAAAGCAATGCGGTCTCGCGATGAGTTTAAGATCCAAGCGCTCCGAACGAGCCAATCCAAGGATAAACGAGGGATTCACCGATGGTACATCCAAAGCGCTTCTCATTCCAGGGGTTTTGGTGCTTCTCATTCCGCGCTTCTCCTTCCACAAACTCTGTTAAAGAAACAACAACTGCAGTGTTAACCTCCTTTTTGTTTGAGTGTTGCCCTAATTACCAGTGACACTTATGGTAACAAATAGCACGGGTTGTTCCTGTACAGTCGTTATTCGTTCCAGACCCATCTCGGCCCGGTCATTACACAAGGAAGTGGCAATTTGCATTTAACTTAAATCCCGCAGTACGGGGAGATTTTATTTCCCCCCCGAAAAATATTAGACGTTAAAGGACATTGTTTTTTTTGTTACTTACAAACATTTACGTTGATTTTTTTTTTTTACTTTGATATATACTGGAGTCTTTTCAGGCTTCAGGATGCTATGGCAAGGAAATGTACCTACTGTATCTCCTTGTAAAATAAAACGATCCTCCATATTTGAGTATAGGTGTAACAATTAATTTATCATCTGTGTAAAAAAGAAAAAATCCTTACCTGTTAAGGAGACATCTATTCCATGGGTTTTATCTGTGTTGTACAACACAAATACCCTGTTCTTACATTGTCATTTTTTAAAAAGTGCAGAATGTCAAAATCTTAGAAATGTCATCGCCTCCAAAAAAAAAAAAGAATGTGACGTGGTTCACCACAGTTATTTTAGTTTCACCTCACTCCCTCCTTTCTTCAGTTTACATTTTTACAGGCAAGCTATTCCCAAAGTGGAATGTCAGTAAATTTTCCCTTCTTCCCTGGAAGCGGCAGTCAGTGCAGCCCTACTCTGAGGCGTTGCGTGAGGGTCGGGTTCCTCTCGTTCGCCCGCACTGGAAGAAATCACCGGTCTTGAGTCGCATCACCAACAACATCCACGTCTTCGAACGTTCAAGTCGTTTCCCCCGTTTGTCTCCGTTGCTCCAGTTCTCTCTCTCTCTCTCCCTCTCACTTTCCCTCGCTCTCTCTCTGCTTACTGTCTTTTGCTAAAAGTCTCTGATCAGCTTGTGTGCTCCATCTCACTGGCTCACACTCCCTCCCTCAACTCTCCTCCTTCACCCCTCCCTCCCTCTCTCCCTCCCTCCCTCTCTCTCTCTCTCCCACCCCCTCTCTCCTCCCTTAGTGTTGTCCATGTGTTAGGCTTAGGAGAAAACAGATGAATGTCTTTATGCTGGCCGAGTGCCAGCGGTTCTGGGAGGTAATTTCCTTCAACACAGCCGCCCTACTGTTTATATTTGTCACTTTCTGTTCTCTCGTCCGCTAGAATAAATTGTGCATGTGTTCGCTGTCTCGTGTGTGTGAAGGTGGGGACTAGGATTCATGGTGTGTAGATTCAGCAACATAAAAAAAAAATACATTTACACGTGTTTACATGTCATGTTATATCACCTACCTAGATCCTAAAGCTTTTTGTATATTTGATCATTTGCTTTACTGCAGTTATGTTGGAAACATGACTCTGCTTTAGTTGTTGTTCTTTCGCAGTCCTGGCTTTAACAGCAGTCATATTTTTTGTTCTTTTCTATGTGCGCCTACAAAGCAACTTTTGAAGTCGACACGTGTCAAGAAAGTAGTGTAGCGGGTTCCTGAAGTCTGCTCTAGTGGTTCATTTATTTTCCTCCCAGTCAAGCAAACCTGTAATATACCTCCTCTACTCACGTCGATTTGCCTTTCCCTGACTCGGACAAGTGTGGCACACATACCCTGTCCCTGTCTGGGACAGGTGTGGCATGCACCCTATAAGTCTTCCAGGATACGTCTGTCTTGAGCACAAATCAGGTGGAACTACCGACATAAAGGAAAAGTGGCGTTCGGTCCACTTTCTTTCCCCCCGGCCTGTAAATTGGTCTGGTCTTAAAGCCGAGTTGAATCGATTTGCAATGTTAACTGCAGGGAAATGTATGAGTTTGTTCCAACCACGCATACCGGTGTCTGATTGTTGTCCTTTGTGCCGTTAAGGCTCAGAGTGAATGGGAATTGACATTTTGAGGTTTTGTTTTTCAAGGAAAACATTTTTTTTTGTTTTTTTATGTTAGTAGAGCTAAGCTTTTTTTTTACCTTGAATGACATTTATTCAGAATTTACATTTACATTTGTTATAAATCGGCATCAGAATTCCTTAGTTGCATTTTCTGGGTGGGCCTATGTGTGCGTTTTTGAATTTCTAGACCTTCCAGGGACAGAAAAGTTTGAGAACTACAGTGTTTGAGATTTTCTGTGATGTAAGGAATTGCTGAAAGGGCACATCTAGCACTCTGCTGACAAATGCTACTGCCTTTTGAACCTCTTGAAAGCACCATTAATGTCTGATACTGGACATTGATAAGATGGACATTACTGACTTGATCTGCCAGTGTGACGTATATGTTTTACATTTAGTGACAACTCCCCTACTTGTAACATTTGGCATTTCAGGGGTTGGGGGGGCTTTTGAAGATGACATTCTCGGTCTCTGGTTCTTGTTGGTGGATTTAATTTCATTTTAATGGCGTGATAACAAACGATGCCGGGCAATCTCTGTGCTCGTGTCCTGGTCCTCTTCACTGTCCATTAAGGCAGCGATATAATGAACAGGAAACAGGATAATTAAATCAGATTTTCGGGTGCCAAAATGTATAATTTGTTTAGATTTGTTGTACTTTGGCTTTGTCCACTTCCTGTTATGTGTTCATTGGCTAGCCGGTCAATGACCAGTCTAATTTATTAATAGCATGGACATCAACCTCTCTGGCCGCAGCTAATGCATTATGATGAATGACTTTTTAGGTCCCTAACTAGTTGATTTAACTTTCAGCTTTTACTCTGGTTTAGTATTTCTATATTAAGTCTTAATTTGAGCTTAATTAAAATGTATAGTTAAAAGCATCACAATGTGATATTTTACTGCTGCCATCGCCTTTTTTTTTTTTTTTTTGTAAAAAAAAAAAAAAAAAAAAACATTTTGGTTTTATAATGCATCCACTGATTCAGACCACTTGGTTGTCTGAAAAGTACTGGCCCTTCAACTTCACTTTTTTTTGTCAATTTGTTTTCTTACCCAACTTAGATTCCCACAAAATTTTCTTGCCATTTTCTCCCATGAAATGTATTTGTGTATATATCCCCAGGTGGAAGTTTTATTGGACACTCATTGTGGTGCTCTTAATTAATTAGACTCTGAAAGCCTTGGAACAGAAATGACAGCTATCACATAGTGCAAGCTTAAACTGGTCTGCCCTACAGGCGTATGCCTGTTCTGCGATCACTGATATTGTTCCCAGGATACGCTTGTGGGCTTTACCTGACGAGCGAGAATAGCACCTTCTTACCTTTCTGATGTAATTGGGAGATTATCCACATATCCCAGATTGATTGCCATTTGTGAAATGAAGTCCTCTTCCAGGAGAGGCTTAGTTTAAACAAGCCGGTAGTGAGGATGCTTGGCAACACGGCCGTGCATCAACTCAACACACTGAATCACACACCTCGGGTGGCTTTGCAAGTTAATTGCTTTCAACCTTCCGGGTTTTATTGGGACAAAATTGGCATTACCACGATCTCCGTGCTGCTTAATTTGGCATCTGATTACATCAAGTCATTGAACCACAATAAATGGGTAATGGAAGTGCCTTTATCACCCCTCTCCTTGTTTGTGTTGGGGCACTTTAGGAAATTGTTGATCATTGGATATTAAATAGAGGCAGATGAATAGTGCTTTTAATTGATGCTATTTATTCAGATATATTCTCTACATATTTGTTGCAAAACATGTTTACCTATATATATATATATATATATATATATATATAATTGTATTTGTTTTTATTTAAACTATAAATAAGGGAAAACTCAATTCAGTCAACATCTTGTGTCATAGTTTTCATTTGATTAATTTTATTTATTTATTTTCAAATCCGTTTACCTTTTTGTGCCACATGCTCCAATCCATTTCCATTAGCTGTATGGCTGCCATGAAGGGCTTTATCAGCACGAGGTGTTTTTAGATATGAGGCTAGCTTGGCTAGGGGATTTATCGGTCTTCTGCGGCCTTTCCTCCACCATATCAATGGGCTCTGTATCCTCAGAGAGGGGCCGGGCGACCGCTCCAACTGCAGCAAAGCATCCCCTTTCTGGGAGCCTTCGTACTGCTGTGACGTTTTTGTGAGCCTGGAAGGGAACCGTGGAGAGAGATTTGTAACACTGACTCTGATGCTAGTTGAAAACCTTTTTATTGTGCGTTTGGTTTATCAACCGCCCGGACCTGTCGGTCTAGTTCAGATTACAATTCAGATGACGTTATTGTCATTGTCATCTATATATATATATACTGGATGTTTCCATGAGATTTTTTTAACTGAAGAATCATTTGAATCAAGCCTCACTTGGTATGAATGAGGCTACACATTTCTTTATCCAGCTACTCTTTGTAAAAAAAAAAAAAAAAAAAGTGTTGAATGAAAAAAGCTCAGTCAAGAATATGTTTTAATTGGACCAACTCTGCGTCAGTAGACACAAAAATAACAATTTATACCAGAGGTTAAAAAAAGAGTGCCCAGCTAGAATTCTATGCCATTAAAAAGCAATGCCCAAGATTTCACTTTAAATCGTTCAGGGTTTTTTTGTCTATTGTAAAAGTAAAAGCAAAAGCTATTGATCAACTCTTTACTAATCGCTGCACCTCTAGATTATCTCCCTCCAATTCTTTCATTCTGTCTCCTTCATTCCCACTCTTGCTCTCCATTTTCTTTATGCATTCTTGCCCTCTGTTCCTCCCTCTTTAATTTCTTTAATGTCTTTGATCTTCAAATCTGCAATTCCAGTGTTAACCTGCTTACTGTATAGATTCTACATACAGTTCAAAAGCAACAGCAAAGACTTGCTTGACATTAATTTCCTCAGCCTTTGTCTGAGGGGCCACACACCGTCTTACAGCCATTAGAAATTACCCAGCGTTGGTGGATGTGTCTGCACACTCATTTCATTAACCTGCTGCTGATCTGTCTTTCGCTGCTGTCCCAGACTGTAATCACGTTTGTCCACAATTACCAATTAAGAGTACTTTCCAGTCTCAAAAATGCCAGCACGTTTTCCAGTGGCTGGATGGACCACGTTTTGTATGCGTCCATTGAATGGCATCAAGATGGTTGGGTTGTGAACATACTGTGACATAAGGCGGGGGGGTCACCCATTTTACATGAACCAACTTTTTTTTTCTTTTTTTTTCTTTTTTTTTTTTGTGACGCGCTGCCGCTAGGGAACACAAGCCACTTCCAGACAACATACAGAAGTGTAATGATGTCTTCATTATGCTTTTAATTTCTGTTTTAAAAAGACTATGTGGCATGGTAGCAGATTTCCCTGCATTCATTTAATTTAAAAAGATTTGCCTGATTTTGGAGAGATATGGTTGATGGTGCCATCAAGGTTCTAAGTCCTGTGATTCTGTGCTATGTTGAACAGATGTTATAGAATTTATGTTGGGTCAGAGAAACAAAGATCTTTCCTAGATAATAGCTTTACAATGGTGTGGCAGTGTACTCTAGGGCAGGCCTTGATGCTTTTATATTATTGGGGACTAATGACTTCATTCGTCACACACAAAGTGTGCTGGTGGTGACAGCAGGCCTATTCTGGGACCGCTTCCTTGGCGCAAATTTCATGCTGGAGACCAAATACAATCCAAAGGGGTGACTGAATTGATCTTAACGCTAAAGGTCTTGAACCGGTTTTGAGTTAATTTGATTGATCTGGTTTTATCGCTTGCATGACTGAATGAGACCAGGCTTCCCACTAAATATGTTGTGTCTCTCTTTTTGTCCCCCCCCCCTTAACCCGTGGACGAGCAGGACTCCAGAGCAGTGCCCCAGTGTGGTGTCTCTGCTGTCCGAAAGCTACAACCCCCATGTGCGCTGTGGAGCCGCCATGGCTCTGGGCATCTGCTGTGCTGGGACGGGCAACAAGGTAATAAATAGCTTTCCTACAGGGCCTCCGGTGCCTCACTTGAAGTCCATCAAGGAGCCTTATTTTCCATTTCACAGACTTGACAGCCAACCTTTGTTTTAGCATGTAGACCAATAGACCTGTCTTGAGACCTGCGCTCGGTCAGCCATAACCTGGTCAAAAAAACAAGGATTTGGCAGCAATTACTGCTGCTGCCCTCATTCCTCTCCTTCCTCTCCATTGCTCAGAAACACCCCTGATGACCCTTATGACCCATGTGGCTCACTGGGGTCTTCTTATCGTGGTCCAAATGGAGGCTCCATTGTTGATCGCGGACAGATTCACCTCATGTAGCCCGGGCACGTGTCTAAGGCAACGGTTTCTACTCTTTCCTGTTGATGCGACTGATCAGAACAAATGTAGTATGACAAAGCTGATTTGTAACAGAGGGGCTTATGTGTTATACTTAAAGACTATGTCTGTAATTCGTGGTAAGTGAGCACAGTGCTAAAAGGGAAGACGCATTTCTCAAGCTCATTAATATAATTTAATTCATGAGTTATATTTTATTTGCCTGGTGAAATCATCTTGATATTCACTTTTGTGTTTCACAATGAATATCAGTCTGGCCATGGCTGGGCATTAATTGATTTTCAAATATGGCCTTAGGCTGTTAAGTGAAAACTCCAGCCAATCAGTGATCCCTCTTGCTGCCTTTTCTCTTGCTGAATCTAGTTGAAAGTAAAGCAAAAACATCTAATCTGAAAAAAATTCTCTGTGCGCATATCTCTTCATCTTTTCATATTGTTCAAGCTATTTCGGCTAAAAATGGTTTTGATTGCTCCCTAGATTGCTAAACCTTTTCTTGGGTGCTGCCATTACTTTTTTGATTTGGCAGACTGAAGCACTCCTTGTTGTTCATTAATTGAAACTCCATGATTGTTCCTATAATCGGTCCTATAATCTTTCAAGAAGAGAAGGGGACCTTTCGGTCTGTATTGGTCGTCCTCAGTATTTCTTTTGATATGGGAACGAAATTTGTTCTCTGCATTTGACCCATCCTATGGAACATGGGAGCAGTGGGATGCTATGTTAAGTGCCTGGGGAGCGAGTCGGGGTTCAGTGTCTTACTCAAGGACACTTTGACATGGGGACAGTTGGAGGTAGGGAATCGAGGGGATCGGACCACCTACCCTACAGTGGACGAAAAGGCTTTCAACAGGATCAAGGCCAAGCCAATCTGCAGGGAGAAACAGAATGTCACCTCGAGAGATCGAGGTGGTCTCACAAGTCTCATATTTTATAGGGACTGGCTGGAAATTCTGATCAAAGTTCATCCGAAATGAGTTGGATACATTCAAACTCTGAGAAGTGTCTGTAGACAGACAGACGTGAACTGTTTTCAAGACTCGGCCACTGACCCAGCCGTGGTCTAGTGAAACAGAAACAAAAGACAACAAGGTCAAAATACTACGTGGGCTTCCCCCTCTCAAGTGGTTTGGGGCCAAACCATGTCTCAGCTTGGTTCATTCCGGGAGAATGTTTTTGAACTGGAGGGTTCTAGTGAACGGTGTCTCCAAACCACCAGCGTTTTCTCTTTCCCCGATACTGCACATTATCCTTTCAGTATACACCACGTGAACCCCCCCCCCTGGGAAGAGTAATGATGCCACAATGCATTAAAGTGGGTCACCTGCTGGAGAGATTGCACACCGCTGTCATTAGTTATACACTTGTCGTGCTTTTCAGAAGACTCTTGATTATGCTCCTTCTGCCGCACGGGAACAAACTGCAGACGCAGCCCTCTGGGGGGAACGCCTTCCCTCTGTTCGCTGTATATTTCTTCTCCGTCTTTACACGCTACACTGTGGTGATGGGTGGAATTCTGATGTGGAAACGTGGCCCCATGGGACCCCTTATGGTACCGATGGTTATTCACAAGTTAACATGGGCTTAGTATACCAAACTCGTAGTGTCCATAAAATGTGGACTGGTAACGTTGGTAACGCCCTACGAATTGAGTGTCCACCGGATGACCAATGGGGAAGCTTATCTCACCTAATCTCCGGAGAAATGGTGCCGTTATGCAGTGGGCATGCAGCGTCAACCTCGCCTGCTGATTGAGGCCGACACTAAACACCCCGCAGCCGAAATCCTTTCGGCCAATCAGCAACAGGATGTGGTGGAGCAGCAGCGTTGATTTCACGCCACGGTGCACCACCCTGGTACTCCATTGTCTCTGCCAGCCCCGGCCAGCGGCCACGGCGGAACAGGGTTTATTTTTCCTTCTCGCTCATCGTCCACATTTGGAGTTTTTTTTTTGTTTTTTTTCCCTTGCAGAGCAGAGCCCACCACCATCCATCCCATCAGCCCCAACTGCTTTGGAGCCTTTTTTTTTTCTTCTTCTTTTCACTATGGTAAATCAGAAACAAAGGACTTCAGGGGGAGGTGGGATGCGGACGGGAGGAGGGGGGGGTATTAATGGAAGAGGAGTAAGGGAGCCTTCATCCGACTCTTGCTTCCCAGCATCCACGGGAGGAAATTGAAGCCGGCTTGGCCTTGGGTCGTCATAATTCGCATGCAGCAGACTAAACCAAAGTCAACGTTCTAAGTGTGGTACCATTCTTTAAAACCTCCTCGTTGTGATGACAGCCAGGAGCCTGCTCATGACTCACACCTTTCTTTTCTTCCAGTCGTTTTGTCCAAGCTGGGATCCAGTGATACAACTTGCTTATTTTTCTATTGGATAGCCTGTGTCTGTGCATCGTCAAGCAGTGTTTTGTTTTTTTTTCTCCCTCCCTCAAGCTAACATGGTTTCTGGTTGGGCACCTCCCGAATAACATTTAATCTACTTCAGGTCAAGAAGCGTACCTTCCTAGCTTGCAAGTTGGCCCAATACTGTGAACTTGCCAGACCAGATCTAAACAATGGAGAAATAGCTCAACCCTCTAAATGTAAATGTGCAGCCCGCAAGCCTAATAAAAAACAATGGGGAGGTTTGATGCACAGTAAAATCTTTGCCCATTTTGAAATAAGCATCTCGTGTTCATCTCTCCCTGTAAAGGAGGCCATAAACCTGCTGGAGCCAATGACCAACGACCCAGTGAACTACGTGCGACAAGGAGCCCTGATCGCCTCGGCCCTCATCATGATCCAGCAGTCTGAAGTTACCTGTCCCAAGGTAGGCGTCGCCCAGTTCCCGCAAGCTGCTCATATGCAGCCATATGTCGACATGTTTAAAAAAAAAAAAAAAATTAAAGTAAAAAGTCCAAAGTTGTAATTGATTTCTTGCACGTCCAAATCTCACCGAAATCAAGTTTGACGGCTCCACTCTCAAGTCCCCGACCGTTCCAACGGCATCCTGTATTTACACTGCCATCGGTGAATGGTGGCTTTGAAGGGAAACCGTGCTTATGTAATCCCTGAAGGCATCTCATGCCAGTTCCAGTTGAAAAACAGAGAGCGGCCGCAGTTGAGCTGAGTCATCGCTGGCCGGAGGAAACAAAAGGGGCACAGAGAGCCGAAGTGGCCGGCCGTCGGCGGCGCGCCACGGGCCTCTAAGAAGTGCCAGGCGTGTTTTGTTTTTTCTTGTTGACCGATTTCCTCCGCTCACAGTAACGGCCCTTCAAGCGAAGGGTGGTATGCGAGGGTTTCGCAAGAGGTCTCTTCTTTTTCCAGGACTGTTGAGCTTTAAGAGGTATTGCACCCAGAGCGGTGTTTATTCCAGAGATCTCGTCTGTGTAGTTTCGAGCTCTTACTTCACAGACACAGGCTTTTTTTTTTTTCTCCTTCTTAAAAAAAAAAAAAAAAAAAAAAGAAAAAAGGGTGCCCATCTAAACGTCTAATCGTTTCTATAGAATCTTCGTCCACCATCACGTCCTTGATGCTGCTGGGCTGTTGCTATTGGCTACGTGTCTCTGAATACAGTTCTATAAACGAGTGGGAATTTAAGTGCATTGTTCAAATTGGCCAAGACCTCTTGGCCACTTGTACATGTGCACCAACTTTTATCTTTATTTTTAAACATGTTAATCCCTTTTAAGTTAAGAGGGGTCTGGGAAACAAGTTGATGTATTAAACGGTGCATTAGCGTGTGTGTTCTCTCAGATACCCACCCTGTTTGCAGCAATTAAGTCTGTTTTTGAAGGAAGGCCTACTTAGTTCTTGTACTTGTTAAATGCCGCAAGCTCATTAGGTTTTGTGTTAAATTTCTTGTTTGAAATACATCCAGATATATTTTCCAACTGTGCGTTCCTGGTAGCCATTTCAGAAATGTATTGAGCAGAGCAAAATGGCATTGGACTCAAATTCACACTCAAATTCACCCTGCAAAATCACCCGCAAACTGTCCTTCATACTACCAGAGACTCGCTAATAAAGTAGTGAGCTTGGAAGCTAAACCTGCAATTAGTTTCATATTTTCTTTTTAGAGTGGTGCTCAAGAATTTTTTTTTTTGTCATTTCTGCCATTGAGGTGATTTATGGAAAGTATGTGTATCAGGCTTTCAGGTCAGTGGTTATTACAGCCACATCACAGCTATTTACACACGGCTTCAGACCGTAGAGTAAAGTAGACATGGCACTAATGTCCTATGGATCTGGGCATTCGTTCTGAGACCTCAAGGCTCAATGCTGGACTTTGAATGTTAGCATATTGAGTTTCACTAATGGCTCAGGACGAGTCCAATTTTAATTCTGTCCAATATTATAATGGCACTAAAGCCAGAACAACTTCACTCCTGTCTAAATTGAATCTGTGTCGGTCAAACCATTGAACACGCGTGACACTGTGGGGAACTAATTGACGATATCTTTATTCCGGTCTTTGCAGGTGAACCAATTCAGACAGCTGTACTCCAAGGTGATCAACGACAAGCACGATGATGTCATGGCCAAGTTCGGCGCCATCTTGGCCCAGGGCATTCTGGATGCAGGTGAGTGTCCGGATCTCGTCGACAGACTGGTACCCTGTTTGAACCCCCACACGGTCAGCCGGCGTGTCTTGCAGTGTATCTGCGTTTCTCCACACTTGGGTAAACACAAGGCAGGCCTATTCCGCCCTCGCCGCCTCTTGTGGGATGCGAGTTTGCTCCGGTACATTGGCATCTGGTGACTCTGGTCGAGGTCCCGGGGGCCATGTGGCTCACTCGGTTCCCCCGCCACCTGCAGTGATTACTGTTTGCTCGATGGTCTGTGTGTTTGTGTGTCTACGCCTGAGCTGTTTGAGGACACCAGCACTGCGAACTGTGAGGTCCAAGAAAGAGAGGGAGAGATACCAGCAAACCAACCGCACTTGAATTCTTCTGCTGTAGGCGAGGCGTTTCACTCACACACACACACACACACACACAACCATGCACACGCACACGCACGCACACACATGAACGTGTGTACACCTCAAGTCCTGAACACTACAAGTAGCAGAAACCTATTCCTTTTCTTGCGTATGTTGAACCATGTGTGCTAAGCTAGAAACAAAAGCGGTCCCATGTTTCAGAATACTTGGCCTGCCTTGTTTACGTATTGCCGTGAAAATACACTGTCTTTGATTGTAATTTATCCAAACTGAAGTCCATGTCATCAAGACATTTGCGTTATCCCAAAGGTGTCTAACATGTCTCCCTAGCATGTTCTGATGGGAACATTGTTAACTCTTAAGAGAGAAGTGACTACTTTATTCTGCAGTAGTTTTGTTCATTCCATTTTAGTTCAGTTCAGTCCAGAAGCCATTTTGTTGTCGAGCAATTATTTGTTTCCCACTCGCCCACTGAGCCCCATTGGCTGAGGGCCTGAACCTGCCAAGATGACTCGCCAAGTCCAAAAATACACACACACACACACACACACACACACACACCACAGACCTCCACCTCACAGACCTCCACCTCTTCCTCGCGTGCGACCGCCCAGGACTACAACTGATTGTCCTGCCTATCAAGCTCTTCTCCCGCTGACCTTTGACCACCCCCCGATGACCACGGCTCTCCCAGGCGGCGCCGGGCTCCGCATTGTCCGTTTGAACCCCCCTGCCAAGGCCGGGGCTTAAGACACACTCAGTGGACCGGGCCGGCCTCTGTTCACCTCAGACATTAGCCGCGTTCACTTGCCATTATACTAATGTTTTTGGGGGGTGGGGTGAGGGGGTGGGGGGGGGGTTTCTGGGGTACGGTAATTGTATTTAATGTGACAGGCGAAAGCCATTATGGCCCAGTTTACTGGTGCTCATTATCCACGATTCAGGTTTCAAGCGTCCCTCTCTCTCTCTCTCACACCTCCCTTCACACTAATCCCTCGCTCCGTCCCTTCTTTCATCCTGTGTTCCGCCGGTCTCCTTTCCTTGGCGAGCGCCGCGGGGCCTAACGAACGGCGAGATGAATCCATTCTGATGCGAGAACATCGCGTGGGGCGCCGGGTTACCGCGGCGCAAGCTTGGCCGCGTGCGCCGTCTTTAACGAGGACAATAATCACATGGCCGGGGGTTCAGTGTGAGCTGGATGTTGTCGATATATATACACGAAGCTGGAAAAGATTCACGCCAATCCGCGCTCTTGTGCATAACTAAACGCCACTGCGTCAATCTCCGCACGCCGCTTTGATGCGTTTCTCATTGTCTTTATTTTTGGTGCGTTTCCAGCCACTGTGCAGGACCCAACGGCACCGCTGCTGTATGGCCGAGGTGTTGACGTAGTCACACAACACCTCAGTGGAATGATAATTGGTCTGCTCAAACGAAGGCGGAGGAGGAGGAGGAGAGGTGGCCGGCGTTGGCGTGGCCTCCCTCCCTCCCTTCCTCCCTTCCTCCCTCCCTCCCTCCCTCCCTCCCCCAGCACTCGAGGGCTCTTCAGCTCCTTCTCAAGTTGTGAAGAGACTCTCTTCGTTTTTCAGCCGGTGCTAGTGGACCGGGCTGTAAATCCCCCGAAGGCCGTCCGAGGTGGTGGCTGGTGGCGGGCCGCGGTGGCTCGTGCGAGCGCGCCTCGTGCAGAGCGACCGCGCTGGTTGACCGCAGGAAGGAGGAGCAGAGGGCACGCGCCACGGGAGCTGTCTCTGATTTATCTCCCATTGTTTTTCACTTTGGGAGGGTTTCTGTCAGCCGGGGGGGAGGGAGGGAGGGAGGGGGGGAGGGAGTCCTCCCTAGTAACCTTCTGTTGTCTATGTATTAATGGCTTTCCTCCTCCCTTCCCGTCACTCCCCCCACCCCCGCCCCCTCGCCTGGCGCTCCTCGCCCAGGTCAACGGAGGTCGGATGAGCCGTTAAAGGTCCACTATCAACCTCTATTGTGGGCTCTGCTGGGTAACCACGGCAACGTGAGGGATGGAACACTGTGCGCTCCGGCCAAGTCCTCCGAGCAGTTGGCTTGTGTCGCGTCGTGGAGATGAACGCCATCTCCCACTCCCCCCCCCCCCCCCCCCCCCTGTAAATAACCACCAAATCCCGATGCTTCATTACGGTCGGAGTTGGATGGGCTGGGAGGCGTGTCTCTGGGTGGTGATGGACTGCTGTCCTTGGCCTGGTCTCTTTTGTGATTTAAAAAGACCAGCGGAGGCCCTGGCCCACCCAAGGCACAAGGGGTGACCTTCCCTGGGCGGACCCCATCCTGGTGTCCCTCTTAATAAATCCCACTTTCTGACCCCAATACTGCTCCATTGTGTTCTGCGATGATGGCTGCAGAGCCAACAGGATGATGCACTCGCTGAGACCTCGCACCTCCTTCACGGAGGCTTGTAATTCAACTCTCCAGGCGTCTGCCCTGTCCATGGGATCTTGAACGTAGTGGCCGTGATATGGGGATTTGATGGCCATCGTGAAAAAGTGCAACATGGCGTTCATTGAATCGGTGGAACTGTATCTCGGACGTCATCGGACGACAGTTTAAACTTAAGGTGTAAGCCCTCGAAGTGATTTGGAGCCGTCAATCGTTTTAAACTCTTTTGTTATATTCTGCTCCTCTGCCTCAGGTGGCCGCAACGTGACTATCTCTCTGCAGTCCAGGACGGGACACACCCACATGCCCTCCGTGGTGGGCCTGCTGGTCTTCACCCAGTTCTGGTTCTGGTTCCCCCTGTCCCACTTCCTGTCGCTGGCCTTCACGCCCACCGCCATCATTGGCCTCAACAAGGACCTCAAGGTAGGGCGGTCAACCGCAGGACCACGATGATGATGATGATTGGAATTGAGTGAGGATAATCATGGCGAGGTTTATTCATTCGGAAATCTGCTCGATTCATGCAAATCCCGCGAAAGCGCCGGCCACCTGCTGCCAAACCCACATCGATTTCCTGCAAATTTGGTGCGACTGTTCCCTGATCCCAAACGCCTTTTTGGTTAAAAAAAAAGCTGCGGTGATCGCGTCGTTTCCACATCCGCTGCCAAACCCGGGTAACGCTATCCGTGATTTGTGTGGATTTGCTGGAATTGCAACGCACACAACGACCGGATCGAAAAGGTCCGATGTACCTCGGATAACGTTTACGAGCCGAGGAAGTAGTCAAACCAAACGAGAAAAAAAAAAAAAAAAAAACTCAAAGAGACGTCAGGCGGCGCCGGCCAAACCGTGCGTTCGGCTGTCGTGACGAGTTATCGCCGACGGACGCAGCCCGGCCTCATGGCGTCAGGCGGCGGCCTGGAGCCGGGCCACGGGTCTGAAGGTACCGGCGCTGCTAGGGGAACAGCGCAGGAGGGGAGGGGGCTTAAGGAGACATTAGCTGGGATTTACCTGGCCCCGGTAAATCAAAACCACCAGACATGCGGGAGGAACAGGGGACGCGGTTACAGGCGCATATTTGGTCCTGTTCCACACACACGCACACACACACACACACACACACACACACACACACACACACATCGCGCTTGGAGTTTTCCATCCCAAGAGGTGGAACTTCCAGGTTCCTTTTTATTGGGAGTTCAAAAGCAATAGGCTGAGCTTTTTGTGATGGGTGAAAACCAGAACTTCAGAGATAAACTGGCTGGCGACGTCCCAACATCCCGGTGTGTTTCTACAACTGAGCCCGTGCGTTGTGCACCACCCCCGCGTCGTTGTTTAATTACCTCTGAGAAGCTTCTGGAAGGCCGCTTCTTTCAGCCCCCGAAAGCCCCACCAGAGATGGCGTGGATAATATTTGGACATATTTGAAATGTATCCCTCGTAAACCCTCGCGGTATTGGCGCAATTATCAACACCGACGCGGTTGCCAGAATAACGGCGTTAATAATTGGACAATGTTTTTCATTGTTTTTTTGTCTTTTCTGTTTTGGCATAAACCAGTCCAAGCCTAAAAGCAAAACACGAAAGGGATACTGTAAATATGGATACGATGCCTAAACAAGTAAAAGCCTCGACTGTTTATGTCGGGCGTCGGAAAACTCAAATGAAACAGAAGATCAGAATCGGAAGAACCGCAGTGGGTTCCCACCGCGGCGTTCCTCACCGCCGCTGGGTTCTCGGTGCGCCACAGACGCGGTCGCCGCGCCCCTCACCGCACACGGCCTGACTCGCTCGCCGTCTCCTCCCGGCCCGACTCGCTCTCGCGTCCGCGGTGCCCCGCCCGGGTCGAACGCTCCCACCGCACAGTTCCCCCTCCCCCACCGCCCCGCCTCGTTCCTCATCCCCCCAACTAACCGGGCCTCCTGTGCTGTCCTGTGTCCTCCTGGGTCAGGGTTGGGGGCAGCCGCGGCCTACTGGTTAGGGCTTTGGACTTGTAACCGGAGGGTCGCCGGTTCGAACCCCGACCTGTACGAACGGCTGAAGTGCCCTTGAGCAAGGCACCTAACCCCTCACTGCTCCCCGAGCGCCGCTGTTGCAGGCAGCTCACTGCATCGGGTTTAAGTGTGTGCTTCACCTCACTGTGTGCCTCACCATCACTGTGTTCTGAGTGTTTCACTAATTCACGATTGGGTTAAATGCGGAGAGGAGAGGAGACCAAATTTCCCTCGCGGGATCAAAAAAGTAATTCTTCTTCTTCTTCTTCTTCAGATGCCGAAGGTCCAGTACCGCTCCAACTGCAAGCCCTCCACGTTCGCCTACCCGCCGGCCCTGGAGGTGCCAAAGGAGAAGGAGAAGGAGAAGGTGAGCGTCCCGAGCTTCGCTGCCGGCGGCCGCCGTGTCCGGAGCCCCCCCCCCCAGACTTCTGTTTGTTGTATTTACATGTCTCCTAATTAGACACGCCCCACTGATGGTACAGTAAATAGCTGCTTGTTTACTCTCCCAGGCATGCAATTGCTCTGGGATTATTTGACAATATGAGATTGCTTTTGGGGGCGGGAGGGGGGCAACTGGGTCACTTTGTGTTCCATTGATTCTGTGTTCACGGGAATGCGAGCCCACACTGTTTTGATTTGATTTATATCAAAATCTTGCATTTTTATGACGTCTTTGGTATTGCTCCTTCTCTCCCTCTCTCTCCATCTTACCCACTCTCTGTGTGTGTCTCTCTGTCTCTCTCTCTCCCTCTCTTTGTCTCCCTCTATCCCTCTCTGTCTCTCTCTCCATCTCACCCCCTCTCTCTGTGTCTCCCTCTCTGTGTGTGTGTCTCTGTATCTCTCCCTCTCTGTCTCTCTCCCAGGTATCCACTGCCGTTCTCTCCATCACAGCCAAGGCCAAGAAGAAGGAGAAGGAAAGGAAAGAGAAGGAGGAAGAGAAGATGGAGGTGGTGAGTTTGAAACCCTAAACCCTCCCCTCCCCCGTCTCCCCTCCCTCCCTCCCTCCCCCCCCCGGGTTGGCTGCGGAGGACTGGAGAGGGGAAGTTGATAATAAAGCTGGGTAATAAACTCTGGGCAGACGCTCGCCTGTCACGGAAGCTGAACAAACACGCCGGGCCAACGGAGCGCCGAGTTCTTTCAAGTCCCGCGCCTCTCGGGCCGCGTCCTCCGTTCACCGAGCGGCACGGCGCCCGGCGGCCAGCCAAGCCCCACCCCCACCCCCGCCTTGGTACCGCTCCTCCTGGGAGCGGTACCAAGGTACCGGGAACGCCGGACGGGGCACCCATCAGCACCCGAGTCGAACGCCGGGTTGACTTCTCGCACGCCGGCTGGCGGGAGTCCCGAAACGCGCCGCCTGGAAAATGGACGCCGTGCGGCCAGACGGAGCTGGTTATTCCAGGACGGTGGAGGCTTGTGTTTCCCCTGTGGAGATTTAAAAAGAAAAAAAAAAATAATAAAAGTGTGCACCAGTAGAGCTCTAAGGCACTGTGGTGACTAGAAGTGATTTGTTGCTGTGATATTGCAACGTGACGAGTCTCACAAGCACTGTGAGCGGGCTTTAATCAGTGGAAGTAAACAATCCCCGGTTGACACGGACTTATGCCGTCGCTCGCCAAACGTGTTTTCGGTGCGTCTGTTGCCACATTGTAGCTCGTTCGTTCTTTCTGGAGGTGCCGCCCCGCCCTGTATCAACAGGTCAATGTCACGGCCCACTTGCCATCGCTTTCACTGGGTTGTCCCGTTAGTATTTGCCACCACCACGCTGCACTGCCTTGGCAAGTCTCTCTCTCCGTCTGTCTGTCTCTCTCTCTGTCTCTACCTCTACCTCTCTCTCTCTCTCTCTCTCTCTGGTCTTGAGAGACAGAACTGTAGATGGGGTCCGGTGTAAGGCCCCAGCATTACCAAATACACACATGCCGGGGTCAGCAGGTTCTGAAGCCTGCTTGGACTCTCCTCATCAGCGGCTCTAGTTGCCTCGGTTAAGCCTGTATGGACGCGAGCCCGACTGTGTTCTGTTTGATTAAGAATTACCCGGTAAAGGATTGGCCAAGGCGTCTCATCCCTGGGCCCGTAGCTCCGCGCGCACGTCAGCGCATCGCGTCGCTTTACCGCAAATCACCGTCACCAAGGACGACGGCGCAGAGAAGGCCTGCATCCGCGGCGGCGAGATATTTATATTTACGGCCGTCGTCTCGATCGCGCCGCGGAAAACCGACGCGTCGACTCGACGCGAGCCGAGTGATTCACGGCGCCGGCCGTGAAAACGCCGGTGTGTCGGGAGTCGGTCCCGGTCGTGTTTCACGAGGCCGGGGGCTTCAGCTGCCCTCCACATGCTCGCCGAGAACGACAGATTTCAAATGCGAGGAAAAATAGGTACAAACTGTACTCGCTACTACTTAAAGTGAAACGTATCCAAAGACAACTTCTGCATGCGGGAGGGGGGGGAGGGACATAAAAATAAAAAAAAAGCCCAGTTGACACCAGAAAGGCGCTAAGCGGAACCAACAGTACAGAATAACAAGGCGGTGCTTCAGGAGAACCAGTGTGTTTGAGTAGCGGTGATGGGCCGAGCCCTGACTGGTGCCATGTGTGTGTGTGTGTGTGTTTCAGGAGGTCCAGGAGGCTGACAAGGAGAAGAAGGACGAGGAGAAGAAGGAGGAGAAGGAGAAGGAGAAAGAAAAGGAGAAGGAGAAGGAAAAGGAAAAGGAGAAAGAGAAGGAGAAGGAGAAGAAAAAGGAGCCGGAGCCGAGCTTCCAGCTCCTGGAGAACCCAGCCAGAGTGATGCCAGCGCAGCTCAAAGTCCTGATCATGCCAGACACCTGCCGCTACCAGCCCTTCAAACCGGTACCACCACCCGCCTCGCTCCGTCTCTTTGTACATTACAACGCCGTCCTTTCTGTCGCTGTTGGAGTCCGGCTGGACTTTTTTTAATGCCGTGTATTCAAATCGAAATCCACATTCAGTCGTCGCTGTTGAGTTCACTTTGAACGTGTCAAGGGGCGTGTCCCACCCGGAGCTCACACCTCATTGGTTGTCTCCCCCCCCCTCCCCCCCCCCCCCTCCACAGCTGCACACGGGCGGCATCATCATCATGAAGGACACCAGCGAGGAGGAAGAGGAGGAGCTCGTGGAGCCGGTCTCCGCCCACGGACCCAAAATCGAGGAGGAGGAGCAGGAGCCCGAGCCGCCCGAGCCCTTCGAGTACATCGACGAGTAGAGCCGCCGCCACCGCCCGGCGCCCACCACGGTACCGGACCCGGCCTGTTGTTGTTGTTACCCTCCACTGGCACTGCAGGAGTCACGTCCCTGCTTCTGGAGCACCACGTGCACCGCGGCCCGCGGCCATGTTTGTTTTGTTGGGGGGGGGGCGGGGGGAGGTTGCTTTGTTTTGACAGATTCAGACAGGAAGACATGGGAGAGAGAGGGGGAGACATGCAGCTAATGACCGCGGTTCTGGCGTGGGGCTCCGGGGGTCTCCGCTGTGATGACGGAGCCTCGTTGGTCCGCGCTGTGAGCCCCTCCCTCCCCCCTGTTTGTTTTTTTAACGTCAAAACGCAGTGACGCCAAAGGGGCTCAGTGAGGGCCTGAACAGAACCGCCGGTCCAGCCTCGGCCCGGCCTGCCAGCCAGCGTTTCTCCCCCCTCTGAATCCGTTTGTTCCGGGGATATGAACGCGATGACGGCAGAACAAATGTTTGCGGGTTAAATAATCTGCCTCACCAAACAGGGAAGTATCGTATTGCGCGAGCGTGTCATCGAGCTAACCTTGCGCGGCGCAAGCGCGCGCGCGGAGGCTGCCGGTTCTGGTTCTTCTGCTGCTGCTGCCGGCGTGCGTGCGTGTGTTCCAGCTCTAGACCGGCCCGGCCCGCTCTGATCCATCACTCGCTTGGGGAATGTAAGCAACACGGTGCCACGTCTAAAAGGCAGCTCCCCCCGGGGCACGGCCCCCCCGCACACGCGCGCGCGCTGCACTTAGCACCGGCGTTAGCCGCGCTGCACCAGCTGTGCGCTAGCCTCCCGCGCGGCGCTTTTTGCCTCCAGACGGACGAGGTGTCGACTTCCAAATTAGGGCCTGCGCACGCCGTACGTCTTGCCTTTATTAGATTCGAGAGCGCCACGGCAAATTAAACAATTGAGAGGCTTGTTGTAAAACACGCCGGGGCCTGGTGTTTATTTCTTTTAAAGCACTCACAACCTTTGTTGGTGCCAACGGGGGCCAGCGGGGGCGGAGGAGAACGAGAGATACTGGAGGTGTTCCAGGGTCTCGCCGGGGGAAAGCAGGTGGTTCATGTGAGGCTCCGTTTCCTCTCGATCGAGGGAGGGACCGTTGTCCGGATGACACGTAGGCCGACCGCTCACATGCACCACCTCGACACCCGCGTCTTGGTCGTCGTCCCCAATTCAGAGCGATTTGACTTCCTCCACTCGCTACGCAATTGTCTCGCCGGTGTTTTCGTCGTCAATCAATACAACGTTCTCTCCAACGTGCTCTGCTAACCAGTGAGCTGGCTACCTGGAGAAGGGAATTCGCCCGTTGTTAGTTTGCGCTGAGACATGGCTCCGTCTCCTCCTGATCAGACGTATAGGAAGAACCTCAGTGTCCTTGGTGTTACATGTCCCTCGTCCGGAGGAAAAAAACTAACTCATCGCCTTTTCCTCTGTGGTTCTCAGGTGGCGTTCCCACGGCTGTGATGAACGAAGAGCCTGGCACTGGCATGCCTCCTCCCCCAACCCCCCCCTGTTCTCCTCGGCCCATCGATCCACCGTGGAACCCCTCCACCCTTCTCTTTTACACGTTCCTTCTTTGTCCTGTCCTGCTTAGTCAGGCAGGGAACATTTTACATTATGTTGCGCAAAAAAAATAAAAGGTTTAATTTTCTGTCACTGCAATAAAAAGTATCTTTATTGGAGAGTGAGAGTGTGTGTGTGTTTATTTACTGTTCTGTCATTCGTGGAGGGTTGACAGCACGCCGTGCTTGGATCGAGGTTACCAAATGTGTTTGCTTTTTCAAGTGTTGACGAACCCTACATCCAAACGTCACCCTAAACCTGCACCTAATCCTGGGACCAACCCAGACGTGTGATCCAACTCGACCTTTTGTGACGTGTCGAACACTCTAGACTCTAGAGTGCAGCCTCTACAGTGTAGACTCTAGGGGCTAGTGTGAGGCCAAACACACAGCTAGAACTGACTCGACAGTCTAAACGAGACTGTGTTTGGGGTTCTGGTTCTACTCCGAGTGTTCCCTTGAACGGTTCATTGACTGAGGTTCTCCTGGAAGCACATTGCAAGAACCCTTCTGCCAGGAGTCACTGGCCTTTTAAACCATGGATGGACAACTCTTGCAAATCCCACTTGATACATCTCGATAATTAAATAAGTAAATGGATCTTAATGTTTCTAGGCAATTCTGCTACGAATTCTGGCCGCTGTCAGGCTTGACTCCAGAACCTTTTGTCTATGAGGTGTGAGATCTTAGCAGTGAGCAGTCTGAGCCTGTCTCTCTAGCTGAGAGCACCTCTCTTCTCATCAGGGCAAGAGAAGACGCATGTTTATGAGTAGGTGCTTGAGTCTTCAATTCAAATGCATCAAAGTAAATTATAGTGCACTTGAGTTTTGAGCTTCATGCACTAATTTAAGGTTTGGTTCTTCTTTATCATTGCACATTGTCATTCCTAAATAAAAAGAAAATTAAATTAAATATGTATTTTTTCTTTTCACCAAGTCCTTTGCTGCTGCTCTGCATGTCGGAACATTTTCATCGCAGTTCTTCCAATAAACCTGATCCAGGACGTTTGGTAACATCTCACCATTTATCAAATATGTACATTTATGGCTAGACATAGTTCACATTTCTTGCCTCGCCCCGATATTAGTCATGGGGGAATGTAAAACAAGATATTTTCCTGCAAACTTCTTCAACATTCCTAAACCTTTCTTCACGGTGGAGCAGATTGGCTGGGAATGTGACGAAGAGGAGGGCGAGTTGGGCTGAAGAGCGAGTTGGCTTCAGCCCATCCGTCATTATTACCTCTCACCATCTGAACAGTACATCCATTGGAGCTGAATGGATCTCTCAAGTGGGCTCACGGAGAACTCCTCTCCGGTCTTTTTGGTCTGCCCTAAGCCCTCCCTCTAAAAACGAGTGGGGGGTCTGTATTATGTGCCAGGGTAAATGCTGCAGATAACTGCCTTGTGTCACAGCACTTTCCTAGCCTTGCACTAACGGCGCTAACACGTGTAAGGGCTACTCCCTACCACCCACATATACACAGCGAACCCATTTGGCAGGAAGGGATGTTTAGTTCCACTGCCCCCCACCCCCACACGCACACACACACAGTGCGTGCGGCACGTCTTTCAGAGGAACACGAGATTGACCGAATCGCTGACTTACCGTACATCATGATGCAGCTGCGGCCTCCTTTTTGCCCGCGATGGTGGTTTGTCTGTAACTTGTGAATCATAGCGTTCCTCTTTATTTTTTCAAAGACCCATTTTGGTTTTCTTCATAATTTCTTGCGATTCTTGTCAAAGTGTCGTGGGCCAAGTGTATGTCAGTCACGCACAGCTATGCCATGCCAGCTATGCTATGCCATAGCAAGACCTTACAATGAGATAACACATTGTCTTTCGTAACTCTTCATCAGTCAATCTGACGAAGAGTTACAAAACAGCAGCAAGATACTTTAAGTATAATCTGGCCCCTGGTCCTTCACAGTCTGGTCGAGAGCAGCCTGGGTAAGGCCATCAAAGTCCATCTGCTGATCGTCTTGTTATCTAAGTGCCATTAATTATTGATTTAACGTGGCTTGTTATTCTGCAGTTAATTAAGCCAATTTGCATTGTTAAGTGACACGCACAAACTATTCATAGCTAACGTAATTAGGCTCAGGCCCGTTGGGTCTATCTATAGCGGTCAAAGTAGAGACTCTAAACAGGTCTATTTATAACTATTTACATTGCGCTCATTGGGTCAGGGATGAGTTGACGGAGAATACTTTGCGTGTAACGACGCCGGCTGTTGTTGCAAGGCAGCGGAGGTTCTTGACCTTCGTGTTTCCCCCCTGCTCAACGTGTGCTTTTTAGGAGGCAACAGGCAACCCAAATTATCAGCCCCCATAACCCTAATCGCGGCGACTCTACGTGTCCATACATGGCAACGGCGAAAAAAAAAAAAAAGCGAGATCCCTCTTGTTTGTCCAGGGAGGCAGACGTGCAGTTTCACACAAAACCCGCTGCTCCCCCCCCCCCCCCCCCCCCCAGACGTCTGAACCCACCGGCCAGTCTATCAGGGGGGGGAGGTAAGATGGGGGAGGATGGGGGGGGGGGGGAGGACGGCGGGCCGAAGCGGCGGCGGCGGCGGCGGCGTTGACGGCGCGGGATGACAGACGGGACGACGGCGCCGTGTGTTCCGTTGCCCGGTGCGGTCGGCGTCCGCAGGCCCTGGGCCCGGGGAGCGAGCGAAGGCCTCGATGAGAGAGAAGGCCCGGCGGCGGCGGCGGCGGCAGCTCTGTTGACGTTGCGCTTGAGCGAGCAAACGGAGCGGACCGGTCCAGGCTGATGTTGACCAGGCGGCCCGCTCGCTCGCCCCGCCACTGTTTTTCGTCCCGTTTCGCTGCCGGGGGTTATGGGCCACCGAGTGATGTGTTTGTAGGGTCGTGATGGAGCTCTGGCCGTGATGGAGCTCCAGGGCCGTTCCTCCATTCCCTTGACTGGAGTTCACATGGTAATTGGGCACCCGGTCGGACGTTTCCTGCCGTCGCTCGCCACCGGGAGATAGACGACCTCCCAGGCGGGGCGCAGTTTGTTTTGTTTAAAAGCAAAGTAAAGTCTTCCCGAAGGCCCGTCTCAAGCGTACACCTCTTTAGACATGCGATCTTTAATGCTTTCATGGATGGGAAGCGCAAAAGCCGGGATGATGTTTAGGTTAGGGTGGTCAAGTGGCTCTTAAGACATAGCAGGCATTCCACCGTCGCATAGGAGGCTGGCTAGACATCTGAAGCCCACCGAAACCGTCTGGCCCGCGCTCTTGTTTTGGATATGAATACCAAGAGAGTGTGTGTGTGTGTGCGTGCGTGCGTGTGTGTGTGTGTAATGAGTGTTGTTCATTTGGAAATCACTCGGTTTCCAATAGCTGGTGGGCAAAAATGTTTCATCAAGGATTAGCAAAAATGCTTTTTTTCCAGGAAGGATGATATTTTTCCGAAAGTTCGGTCGGCCTCGTGGTTTTTGAGTCGTGAACGCGGCCGGCGAATGTAGAGCAACGAGTGTAGAGCAACGAATGTAGAGCAACGAATGTAGAGCAACACATTTCCACCACCGCGTTTTTCCAGTGAACGCGTCGGCTTGCTTGGAATCGTGTGTCACCGAGAACCTCGTCGCTCTCTCTCTCTCTCTCTCTCTCTCCGGGCCGGGTTGCGGGCTCGGAGCGGCGCAGAGAGTGGCTGCTCACACGCGAGGGCGCCCCCCCCCCCCCCGTGTTCGGGGTGCCGGGATTAGCTCTGATGACCCTCCTCCTCTGAACATAAGCAGCCATAAGCAGGGGGGAGGGGACCGGGGGGGGGGGGGGGGGGGGGGGGGGGGGGGTTGCACAAGGAAGTCCTCGGAGGTCTATCTGATGTCTGATGTCTGCAATCGGTGACGGAGCTAGCGGCGCGCAGTGGCTGCAGAGACATACCATTGTTCAGGAACAGCATGACCTCAGTGCGTTTATGGCCCCTCCTCCCCCCCCCATGCCCCCACGTACTGCAGCAGCCCTCTGTGTGTTGACTGACGCCCCCCCCCACCCCCCTCCGACTCCACTAGCTGTACTAGAACCACACTAAAGGGAACCACAAGGACGTGGGCCTGCAGAACGTGTGGGAGCTGCCGCAGAACTCTCCCTTCCATCTCTCTCTCTCTCTCACTCTCTCTCTGGGACCACTAGTGTCCATCACCTGCCCCCGGGCCCTGGACGTGTAGCATTTAGCACGCTGAGATTTAGAACCGCATTCAAATCCCTGACAGAGGGGGGTTCCACAGCCCTCTGATGGATGAAGACCTTCTTCTTCTTAAAGTCTCTCCGTCAGAGTGGATCAAGTGAGGAGCAGTGAGAGGGACGTCAGGAGGCTGAGAGCGGTACCTCTCAGCTCTCCCCCTCCCCCGCCCCCCCCCCCCCACCCTTCGGGTCTCACAGGGAGACGCGTGCCGTTGTCAGGAAGCAGACTGGTGGCTGAGAGGTTCAGCCCATAAGAAGAACCTCACAGGCTTCATCAAACCTCTCAGTCTGTAAACAACAAGCCTGTTTTTGTGTACTTGGCTCCTCCCCCCCCCAGCGCAGCAACTTGTGGGGTTAATTGGGGCCGAACGTGACACCGACATTTCCTGAGTTCTGTTCGCCAGACATTTCAGGAAGGAGGGCCGTTGGTTCTTCTCCGCTAACTCACGCGGTGCGCGGTAACGGAATCACGAAGAACCCGAAGAGCTGTCAAACAGGAACCCTGCCGTTCCGGCGTTCCGGGTTCCACAGCTGTCCCGAGAACACAGCAGCTCCGTGTCTCGGGGGTCCATACAGACAGCTGGGGAGCAGACCTGGTTCTGCTTGTTGGGGGGGCGGGGGGGGGGGGGGGGGGGGGGGGGGGCACTCGAGGGAAGCCATGATGAAATAAATACCAGGCATGGAATGAAGATGAGGAAAGTTTGTGTGTGTGTGTTTGTTTTTGGGGGAAGAGGATGACACCATTTGAATACATTGACCCCCCCCCCCTCTCCCATCGTGAGTAGTGGAAGAGGTGGGGGGAAAGAATGCTGACAACACGAGAGCCAATGCGTCTCTTCATTCATCATGTGCATTTAGAGAACAGGCGAACTGTTTGGATTCCACACACACACAACGGCCCGCTCCAGAGCCTGAAACCCGAGCCCCCCTTTTGCACGCAGCGCGGCGGCTACCGCTACCACTGCCGGCCGCTCGAGTGTTTAAAGCGTCGTTGGCTCCGTCTGCGTCCCCCCGGGGCTGGAGTGGAGCTTTTTCTCTTCTTCCCAGTTGAAGTGTCTCAAAGTGATCCGCGGGGTTCTTCCGAGCTGTCTTGACACAAGAGACGGGAGTGCCACCGGTTGGTTCGGTACAGAACAGCGGTGTAGAATACGTCTCTCAGCGCCTTTGGAGTAGAGTACTATAGAGACTATAGTACTCTATAGAGTACTATAGAGACTATAGTACTCTACTTTGGAGCAGCGAGACGCTTGAGAGAGAACAAGAGCAACTTTGTTGTTGTTGTTTCCCCCGAGAGAGCTCCATCCTCAGATGGTCTGAAACGAACAGCCTGCGCACGTAAACTGCCTTCTTTGATGACTTCCAAGAGCTTATGCAACATAATTTTTGAGATTTATTTTAAAAAGAAAATCTGTGAATCTGAATGTTTTATAAAAAATAAAATAAAAACTGATAATAACGAGACAAGAGGTAACATCAAGGTACTCGGAAGAAAGCTCTTCTGGCTTCTGGCTGGCTACCTGTCAGCGGGGCCCAGAGGAGACGCAACGCGGTGGGGTTTGTCTGATGGGGTAGGTGGGGGTGGCGGTGGGGATTGGGTTTGTCTGATGGGGGAGGGGTTGGGCGGTCCGGTCAGAGCGGGCGGCTGCAGCCTCGCTGCTGGCAGGCGCAGTGTTCCGTGGCGGCAGTTGGACGCTGCGGTCGGGCGGCCGGTCCTTAATGGAGCGCGGTCCTCTCACCGTTTTCTGCACATAGCGTTTTTATTGAGGGAAAACCTCTCCAGCTGCGATCCTCTGTTTCTCTACAGGGGAGCGGACCACAGACTTCCTGGAACAAGCCCGGTGGCCCCGGGGGCCCCTTGAGCCGGGCAGCAGCGCCGGGCCGGACTCGTTGCTCGGTCTATGTGCCCCTTTGCTGAGCGCATGCAGGTGTCGTTCCACGGCCCTGTTTGGGGGGAATACCTCATAAGATGACGCCTTGCTGGTTTTGTACTTACCTAAAGTATTAACATTAATCTTTATTTAGTTTATGTGTGTATGTATAAGGATGAATACAGCATACCTATATTTATTTATTTTTTGCAATTTGTTCGACTTTATAATATTTAAAGCAATCTGCAACATTTTACGTCACATGAATGCTATAATACAGTGCAACCTTTCTTTTCTGGACGCGTCAGTATCCAGTAGTGAGTCAGCACTGCACCCAGACATTAGGGGGTTCCCCTGTAGGAGTTGAACCCCTGGCAGTGACACACCAGTTGAGATAGACAGGACACAACTGCCAAATAAAAGCATACGTTTTGTTGTGAAAGGGCTCTTGAAATGTTAAGTGCACACTTGATGTGTCAAGTGTTGACCAAAACCATGGGAGTGCATCCACTGTGGAACAAAATATATTATTCTCAAAATTAAGTTAGATAGGTAGATAGATACTTTATTAATCCCCATATGGAAATTTTGAGTTAGGTAAGTTAGAATTAAGTTGTTTTAGCACTACATAAAACTGTCATTTAACAATGACTCAGAATTAAAATTGAATTGTATTCGAAATTAAAGCAAATAGTTTTGGCTAATCCAATTACTGAAATAACAGCTCATTGGGATATTTTCTGGAGTAGAAAACCTTAAGAGTTGAGAAAAGACTGAAGGGTTAATTATGACGGGGGTGAACTTCAAAGTACCTCGGCAACACACAGCCTGCTGGCCTAATAATAACTATACGGGCCAAAGGTTGTCCTGTTTACGGCTGACGTAAAGCTGCTGGAACGCATCACAACAAGTGACCTCTTGTCTCAAGCAAAACTGAAAACGGCCATGTGCAGACTTAAGTGGGCCTCTTAATCTTACAACTCATAAACTGATATTTGCACACCAATTACCGGATTTATTAGGCAGTGTGGGTTCTAAAATCGCCATTGTTTATTTAGTTTTTTGCCAATAAAAGTTTAAATTTGACTTCATAGTTTGCCAGCATCTTTAAGCGTTTAGCAAGGAAGAGAAAACATAATTATCTGGGCTGCTGTTTAAGTGTGCTGGCTGCCATCACTCGGCCGATGTTGCTTCTGAAATCTACAGAAAGTAGACCAAAGTAGCTTTCAGTCGACCTTTGGCTAAATGAGACGATTCTTTGTCTTCATTTTAAGTCGTAATTATGGTTTTCTATAAAAAAAAAAAAACCCAGCTGCCAATGAATCCATACAGTGAATTCACAATACATACAAAAAGACAGACACACACACATACATAGATTCACGGTTTATAATTAATCTTCATAATTTGTGGCATATGAATTAAAGTCTAAAGATATTACACTTGAGATAAACATTCTACATTGGTATAGACAGACAGGCAATACAAAATAAACTACAAATATTGGGCGATACAGAGGACAGCATTTACAAAAGCCTTTTTTTTTTTTGTTCTTTTTTCTTTTTTAATGATTCCAGTACCACTGCCTTCCCCCTCAGCTCTCAAAAGCTCAAAAGCATCTGTACAAAATGTACAAAGTCCTGATCCCAGGAGTCACTGGAACGGGCTTTCCATCGTCTGCGCCGCGCGGCCGACAGACACTTACAAGTCGCACTTCAGCCGATGAGACAAAGTGAGACGCCTGAAAGCTCCGTAAATTAAGTACAGACACACCTTTACCTCTACGACGAAAAGGAATTTCAACGACAACAATTTGCCATGTGGGTTTATCTGAAGATTGATTGATGGCCGTCTTGATATGCTTTTAATCGTCAGGATTAAACATTTCGAAAGAACTTTCAACTTGCTTCACGTCGCGTGTACAATAAAAACATCCCTCAACACTACCCCAAAAATATATATTAAAAAAAACATACTGGATTTAGTGTTTCGGGATTATTGTACTGCCACATGATTTTCCGACGGTTTGCCATTTCCCGTAACAGGACGTCGACACCCAGAAATGATTCATTCTTCCATATGCTTTTAGCAATACTTTCCGTACGCGGAACCCGCTGCGGTACCGGCGGCCCGAGCCGGTGCGAGCCGAGCCGGTCCGACCCTCGCGAAGGCCCGACCCTCGACGTCCCGGGCCGTTCGACCCTCGTGAAACGCGCGTCTCGTTTCCCCTGTCTGTTGTCGAACGAGTGCCGTCGTCTTCAGATAGCGGAGAGGGCCTTCGGTTTGATAATCAGAACCTCACCGACGAGACCACCACCAGCCCCCCGGAGCACCAGGTGTTAGAAGATAAAGGGGGGGGGGGAAGAAAATCGGTCTGTGAAACATTTTGAAAAAATAACTAAAGCGTATAGCGTATATAAAAGCAATGAATAAAATGACTAAAAAGGTGACTTTTTTTTTAACACCACAGGCCCATGAATAAAAAACGCGTTGACGACTCAAGTTGTTCACAAGTCTCATTGCGGTAGTTGGTAAACATCAGTGGTGACGCGTGATCGACAGACGTGCGCAAATCCTACTCCACATGATCCAACGTCTCCGGTCCGCACACATGCAGACCAGAGCGCCCCCCCCCCCCCCCTTCCATCCATCTCGCCGGGTCCGAGTCACAGAGAGGATCCAGCGTGTGGGTTTTTTTGTTTTTTTGCTGGTGCCTTTCCGGCAAACTCGTCGCAATGACTCAACAAAAGACTAATCACCCCAGCGCATGCCTCGTTATATCACAAACAATCTAAACCGCCAGAATAAACGTGTTCGACTGCGAACCCCACCCCCTCCCCCCCCCCCCCCCCCCCCGCGTTGTTCCACGGAAACTCTGCTGGAATTCCATCTGCTGATCATCTGGACGGAGTCGGACCCGACTCCTTTACCGGAACCGAGTCCTCTGCTGACAGCCTGGAGGGAAACCCGGCCGTTCAGAGAACCAGCGCTTTCTCAATCGCACCGCATGACGCCGCCAGTAAGAGAGGGGAGACCCGCTAGTGGGGTCTAGAAGTTCTGCTCCGCTGGGTCGACAGGAGGAGCCGCGCACGGTTCATTCAGGAGGTGGACCGCCGGTACGGTTCGGTGTCGCCTTGGAGCTGAAGAGAGAAAGGAGGACCAGCGGCCACCCCCCCTGGCCGTTCGATGACGATGAAGATGACGAGGATGATGATGGGTTTTCAGTGAGCACGGCAATCAGTCCCCCCTCTCCCCCCCCCACCCCCCACTCCCTCCCCCTCCCCGGCCTCTGCAGCCGGATCCGGCCTTCCGCTCAGGGCCTGGGCGTCGCGTCGTAGTTCTGGTACCGGTTCAGCTTGTCTGGGTCGTTGGCCGCCATCTGCGTGAAGTCCTGGAAGATATCCTGGTAAGTCTCGTCACCTGCCGGGGGGGGAAAACAAACGCCAGGCGTGAACAACCTGAAGCCTCTCTCCAGCGTGGTGCGTGGGACACCGCGTGGAGGCGGAGCTACGACTGTCTCTGACATAAGACTGTCCCTGACATACGACTGTCCCTGACATACGACTGTCTCTGACATATGACTGTCTCTGACATATGACCGTCTCTGACATATGACGGTCCGCGCGTCGCGTTTAGTAGCGATGCCGATGGAATCGCAGCTCAAACGACAAACGCAGTCGACCGGGAGAAGGATCGACACTTTGGTCTCAAAAGCACATTTCTGCAGGACAGAGACGTGCAACAAGTGTGGATTGTTCTTAGCTGCACTTAAAAGATACACAAACACAACCCCCCCCCTCCCACACACACACACACACAAACACAGAAAATAATACAATCAAAGCTGACTGATCTGTTGGCCTTCGTGTTGCCAGTAATCCAGGAATCATGCTGGTGCCGTGTGAGTGTTGGTCAGTGTTGGAGAGGAGGGAGGAAGAGAACGTTTGGCCATACCTCCTCCGAGGGCTTCGGCGTGGCTCGAGACAAACGAGAGAGAAACGGCGACGGGCAGGAGAGGGAGGAAGAGGAGGAGAAGAGGAGGAGAGAGAGGACAGAACAAGCAGCAGGATGCAGCGCAGGTCGTTAGGAAGAAGTCGAGGAATCACAAAGAACGACAAAGCGCACAGAGAGATTTTTTGTTAACAACTGTATTACGTTTAAAGTGCAGCGGGGGGGGGGGGGGGTTCTTTTGTATGTACAAAAACTACAGTCGCCTTTTGGCCACGGCTGGCGTCGATAAACAAGAGAACAGAAGAGAAACAAAGAAAGGCACACACTGGAAGAGGGAGAGGACACACTGGGCAGCCCGGTCACAGGGTGGGGAAGACAGAAGAGCATTCGGTGAGTCCATGGTGTGTTAAAACTCGGAAACAGAAAAAACCAGCAGAAGAAGAAGAAAAAAAAAAAAAAAAACAAACAACAACAACAACAAAACAAAAGAAAAGTCCCCGCTCTGTTTCCCGCCGGTAACGTGGGAAACGGGGGTCAGGATGTTGCAGTCCAGTGCGCGTGCGTCCCTTCTGACTGTGGCCCCAGAGGCTCCCCACGTTGAGAAAGTCTAAAAGCGGCCGTCGTTTTAAAAAACAAGAGTCAACACCGGTCTCCTGGCGAGTCGGGTAGGTGGGGGGGGTTCTTGGTGTTTATGCACCCCTTTGCTCTTGCATCATGTTCACCATCACCCCCCCCCCATCAATTCAGGTAGGCAACCACCACTTCAGTCTCCCCACAGCCACCGCCACCCTCCATCCTCACCCACCCACCCACCAACCGCCGTTCAGACTCTTGACCGCCGCTCGTCAGCCTGATTGGAGGCGCTTGATTGCGAGGCCGTCTCACCGAGGAAGACTAAGGGGGGGGTGGGCTTGATGAGAGGAAGCCATGGACCCAGTCACCGTCGACAGCACACCTGTCGGCCTTAAAGGTCCCCCCCCATCACGTGGCTCAAGGACCCTGCGCTGCCCCCCCGCGTGTGATTGAGCCAATCAATCGCGACCCAATCACGGCGCGCGCGGGACGTGCCTTGCTTAAAGAAGACGAGCGAAAACAAGCGGGGCCCAGATTGAGTCGCGAGGGCGTTTTTTTTTTGTTTTTGTTTCCGAGATTGAGATAGTTTGTCCCGATAGACCGATGGATCTGATTGTTGGTCCAATGGATTGTAAGAAAGTTGTTGGCTTGTAAACGTCCACTAAAGTAAGCGGTCGACTTTGGTTGCCGTCGTTAAAAGCAAACAATTTAAAAAAAAACACGGGACCTTTAAGGCACTAACGGTCAGAAGAATAGTTCCCATTTCACGTTAAAACGACCACATAACAAACATGTTTATAGACAGACCCCCCTGTCTCTTGAACACTGAACAGCGAAGGTGTAACAAGATAGAGACTGGAAAGTGAGGCTAACATTTTTACCACATGAGTAGCTGCCTACAGAACACAACATTTTGCATTTGGTGGAGGACAACCCATTTCAACTACAGCGGTGACTGATTACCGGCAGGTCTGACTTCACTGCAGCGTGGTCAACAGAACGTAAAGGGAATCTCACCAGCTCCCTCTGGTGGTCGATATAGGCAAGTGCAAGAGAAACAAACGTCCCAACTCATTTCATACAAGACCATCACCTGAACACACTGGAATAACAAAAAAAACATCCTTAATCCAACATGTCACCTTTGACAAAGTACTTGATGGTGTCAAAAGGGTGTGGCATGCCAACTCCCATGTGACCACACATATCTGGGGCTAACGTGTGTGCTAACCCATCCTTTCCAAGTTCTGACTTCACACGTTTACACCAGTGACCCAACAACGAAGCACAGTGCCTCTGTCCCACGTCAGACAACCAACAGGGTTTAGGGGTATCTAGGGTCATCTAGGGGTATCTAAGGGGTTTCAGGGTTTCACGGTATGCCCCATAAAAGGGAAACCGGGATAGAACAGGGGTTCATTCATTCCTGAGTTCTTCTACGTTCTTGAACATTGTACATGAACCACTTAGTTTACATTTTTCCCTGTAAAACCACAAACCAATGTAGAGAAAGGACTGCATGGGGGTGGGATGGGGGGGGAGAACATTTTCTTTCTATTGCACTTCCTGGATATGTCTGGACTTAAGTCTGACTTCCTCTTCAAAAGTAAAAAAAAAAAAAAATCTGACGCCATGAAAAAAAAAAAGAAAAGAAAAAAAAGGCCCTTCCTTAAAAGTTTACAATTCTGATTGACCTCTCATGCCTTTGGCCTTGTAGCTGACAACATCACAACACCTGGACAACTTAACCATTCCATACACACCTGGCCTTAGTGGGCGAAAACACAACACAGTCAGACAGGAGGGCCTGTACAAGGATTCAACCACACAGAGACCCTTCATAACTCTCACTCTTGTGCAAAGTATGTCACGGGGACACAGTAATTACATTGCCTTCATGGTCTCCTCACCGCTCTGCGGATTCTGTCGCCAACAGAATCGAGGGATATAATGTATTTACACGCAGTTTACAGTTAACAGTTATTTACGCTTATATGGTTTCTGGGATTATCAATACATACTCGGTAGTTTTTAAAATAGATTCTCTTTTCTTTTTCCCCCCCCCCTCGTCTCCTGACGACATTGTTAACAGGGAAACGCATAGTTTCGGAGACATGGTCAGTGCACCACAAAAATAAAAGATTGAACATGGAATTGCTAAAAAAAAAAAAAAATCTAACAACACGAACCAATCAAAAGAAACAAGACCAATTATTTGCATAACCCTTGGAAAGGAATGTGCATAAAATAAGTCTCTGAGGTCCGCAAATTGCATCAAGAGAGTGACATAACGTGCATGTCTCTAAAAAATCCTAAGTCATTCAATAGTAAGGATTATTGCCAGATAGACAAACTGCCTTCACATGGAGGTCGTGGTGTCAGGTGTTGGCAGTTGGCTGGTAACCTGGATAGTTTGCTTTTGAATGACATCATGACTTAAACAGGTGACCGGAACTGGATGTCCCAGACACAACTCAAACAAACTGACAGCTGCTGTCTAAATACTTACAGCCAGATGATTGAGTTCTCTAAAACACTGTTCATCCATTTTTTCCCCGCCTTTTGTATAAAATATTTAAAATCCACGCATCTACCATCAGAGTGACATAATGACATTTTGTAAGCTATCATCCAGGGTACATTTGCTGTATTGTGCGTTAAATCATCTCTACAGAGATTTCTTTTTTTTTTTTTTCACTTTGATAATTGTTTTGGGGATTCAGTCTCTCTTGATGAGAGGACGGCTTACGCCCCAGGGAACTTACTAAAGAGATGACATGCATGAGTACACACACACACATGCACACACACACACACACACGCACACGTAACCACACACATGCACACACACACACACGCACACGTAACCACACATGGACACACACACATGCACACACACACATACATACACACACAGCCCAGCATCAGGCTAGGGGTGGTGTATGTGACAGTATGAAAACACACAGCAGAGGAGAGTGCAATTCATCCATGTCATTTCTGATTGGCTAATCAGTGTGTCAGTCACATCATATCATGACACGGTTCATTGTTAGATTTTGTTTTGGTCTAATTGAGTGTGATTGATGATGCCTCTCTCCTTCTGGTTTGATTTTAGTGTTTGGGTATCTGACCCCCACCCCCCACCCTGCCACAAGAGGTGCACATATCCTCTGGCACATTTGTGTGTGTATGCTTGCATGCATCTGTGTGAGTGTGTGTGTCTGTGTTGTGTTTGTGCATGTGTGTGTGTGTGTGTGTATGTGTGCCTACATGCTTCTTCTATGTGTGTGTGTGTGTGTGTGTGTGTGCTTGTGTGTGTGTGTGTGTGTGTGCTTGCGTGCGTGTGTGTGTGTGACGACTAGGGTTGGTCGAGCTGTAGGCTAATGAACTCCTGCATGCACTTCCTGTACTGCATCTCGGTGGGGCTGTGAGAGGGGTATTGACCTGCGGGGCTGTAGCCCTCTGCCTCCCGCATCTCCTCGTTCATCTTGGCCAGCCGCAGCCTGTGTGGGAGGGGAGAGAGAGCACAGGGTCAGTCACAGTGAGGGGGGGGGGGGGCAAGCACAGGGTCAGTCACAGTGAGGGGGAGGAGCACAGGGTCAGTCACAGTGACAGAGGCTAGCAACCGAACGCCAACCAGGGCTGCTGATGATAACGCTATGATATCAGTTACACTGTAAACATGGCGTCACGTTAAAAGCGAGTTCAGTTCAGCTGTGGGGAACGGTTCACTTGTGGTTTGGTGAAACACGAGGGACGCTTACAGAGTGACGATGTCAGCGTTGGCGGCCTCTACCGCCATGGACAGGGGGGTCTTCTGCTCCATGTCCGCTGCGTTTTGATTGGCTCCTCTTTTCAGGAATAAACACACCTGTCTGAAATGAAGACACACAGGAGGGCGGGAGTTTAATAAAGTGATTGAGTATTCGGTAGTCAACGAGTCACAGAGCATACTACTTATATAGAGTATAGTATAGTCATTATAATACTGCATAGAAACAAAATAGCCTGCATTAAAAAAAATGGGGGCATTTAGCAGACGCTTTTGTCCAAAGCGACGTACAATCAGTACATTTGTGGGGTTCGACACGTGGACAGTTGGAGGAGGAGGGGGGGATCAAGGGAATCGAACCGCCGACCCTACGGTTAGTGGACGACCCTCTCTGTCCAACCGCTCTACCCACTGAGCTAATGGCCGCCCCATTACTCCCCGCATTACCATTGATTTAAAAATCCTGTAATAATCAGCTTGCCACTAGATCCATCCCTTTCGCGGCAGTAATTCCTCATTGGAACACACACTGGTTACATTGTGCTGAATGAGATGGTTCCATGTACAACAGCCAGTGGTTTGGTTCACAGTGTAAACCCTGAAGGATAGCGAGCAGGCATCTCTCACCCCGTGTGGCCCAGGATGGTGGCGTGGTGGAGGGGTGCCCGGCCGTGGGCGTCCTGCTGGTTCACGTTGGCGGCGTTCTGCAGCAGGAACTCGCAGGTGACCAGTGACCCCTGCAGGCGGACAACGGCATCACCATTTTTACTAACTCAAGTCAGTGAAGGTATCCCAACTGAAAATCAGCCCACTTGATTAGAATCCGCGTTTAACATGAAATACACGTGGTGTGCGTGTCTGTTTTACCCAAGCATGCAGCTCTGTGCTCTGTGTGTGGACTTCATCCTTAATTGACCTTCAAGTGTTATTTGACACAAGTCTCCAAACGAGTCCTTCAAAATAAAAGTCCCCCTTCCCCCGTTGTTCGACATGTGGTGTGCGTGTCTGTTTTACCCAAGCATGCAGCTCTGCGCTCTGTGTGTATGGACTTCATCCTTAATTGACCTTAAGTGTTATTTGACACAAGTCTCCAAACGAGTCCTTCAAAATAAAAGCCCCCCTCGGCGCTTAATGAATGCAACCCCCCCCGGCTCACCCCTTGCACGGCCATGATGAGCGGCGTCCGCTTCTCGTCGTGCGTGTTGACCCAGTTGACGGCGGCGCCGTGGGCCAGCGCCTCCGCCATGTCGGGCAGGCTGCGGGCGCCGGCGGCCCAGTAGAGCTGCAGGCCCGGGCTGCACTCCTTGGGCTCGTAGGGCGCGGCCTCCTTGCAGGGCGAGGCAGGGGGCAGCACGGCCGGCATGGCCATGGGCGGGGCCTCCGGGGCGTCTGGGAGGAGCCACACAGGACGAGGTGTGTTGTTCGTCAAGGGGGAGGCCACGCCCCACTGTTTTGATAGCTCAGTCCCCGCCCACCACCAGTTTTAAAACGGAACATTCCGCAGGGTTCTCACGGACTTGTGGTGGACACTATTCATTTGGGGGGCGGGGCTATATTGCTTTGCGAGCCTTTGCTCTCTTGTGCTGGCCACTCCCCCTTGTTGATGTATAATCTGATGTGGTAGGGGTGTGGCCACTGTTTGATTGGCGCTAAGCCAACAACAGCCGCTTACTCTTGTAGAACATGCTATACCCAGAGAAGGGTATTTGAGTCCATATTTACATCTCATCCTGCGCTAAGTCGAGATTTGGACATGGATCAAAACATTTAGACGTCTTGCAATACCATGAGTGATTGCGTTTTTGGCAAGGGTCCCAGTGGGACTCGAACCCCCAACCCTGGCTATGGGAATGGGCTCAGATCAGTTAAGCTTGACAAACCCTGTGTATAAGAGTCAGATTTGTTTACGGAAGGAAAAACATCGTTATTACAAGCAGAACATTGAATTATATATAAATGTGTGTGTGTGTGTGTGTGTGTGTGCTTGCGTGCGTGCGTGTGTGTATGTGCAGCACCATTTCATGTAGACTTGCCGTTATTATTCTGGAGCTATGACTACATTACAGAATCACATGACAATGGTTTAAGCTACTGAGCGAGGTTCATGATCAACAACAGATGAGTCACTCCCCATCTTCCGGAAGAAACTCAAGACTCACTTGTTCAGAGTTCACCTGAACCCTGCATGACATCCATCCTCTACCTTCAACCCCCCCCCCCCAAACAAAACCCTACCTCTCTCTTGTAACTTGGCACTTAGCCAGAGATGTTGTATACTAGCAATGGTTAACCTAGCAATTGAAATGCTTGAAACGTGTTCTGGTGACTTTCTTACTGTATTAGCAGCAATAAAATGTTTCACCTTCTTATATGTACAAATGTACTCTTTGTAAGTCGCTTTGGATAAAAAGCGTTTGCTAAATTCCCTAAATGTAAATGTAGATGAGACATTACATGTGTGTCTGGTGCCTCGGGTACTTTATAACACAAAAGATGGGCCTTGCTGGCTGCAGCAGGATGACAAAGCCATCGATTGACCGCCCCGGCCGTGTAAGTGTGCGTGTAAGTGTGTGTGTAAGTGTGCGTGTAAGTGTGGGTGTAAGTGTGCGTGTAAGTGTGCGTCTAAGTGTGCGTGTAAGTGTGGGTGTAAGTGTGCGTGTAAGTGCGTGTAAGTGTGGGTGTAAGTGTGGGTGTAAGTGTGGGTGTAAGTGTGCGTGTAAGTGTGGGTGTAAGTGTGCGTGTAAGTGTGCGTGTAAGTGTGCGTGTAAGTGTGCGTGTAAGTGTGCGTGTAAGTGTGGGTGTAAGAGTGCGTGTCAGTGTGCGTGTAAGTGTGGGTGTAAGTGTGCGTGTAAGTGTGCGTGTAAGTGTGCGTGTAAGTGTGGGTGTAAGTGTGGGTGTAAGTGTGCGTGTAAGTGTGCATGTAAGTGTGGGTGTAAGTGTGTGTGTGTGTGTGTAAGTGTGCGTGTAAGTGTAAGTGTGCGTGTAAGTGTAAGTGTGCGTGTAAGTGTGCGTGTAAGTGTGCGTGTAAGTGTGGGTGTAAGTGTGCGTGTAAGTGTGCGTGTAAGTGTGCGTGTAAGTGTAAGTGTGCGTGTAAGTGTGCGTGTAAGTGTGCGTGTAAGTGTGCGTGTGCGTGTAAGTGTGTGTGTAAGTGTGCGTGTAAGTGTGCGTGTAAGTGTGCGTGTGCGTGTAAGTGTGCGTGTAAGTGTGCGTGTAAGTGTGCGTGCACCAGCGTGCCAACCTGAGTCCGCCGGGCTGTTAGTGGAGGGCGTGTCGGCCAGCATCTCCCTGCTGCCATCAGCGCTGTTCTGAATGCCGCTGTCGGCACTCCGGACTGCAACAACACAACCCACACACGGCGGTCACCACCGGCGCAGACACGCGCCTGAGGTTTTAGAGGAAGCAAGCTCAAAAAAAATATTAGGAACCCCGTTTTCTGACCATTTTCACGTCGCCACAGGCAAGTCGTGTTTGCAAAGTTTTCGTTCATTGTCCTTTTTCGTTCCCGTTCCCTCGCCATGTTCTGAGTCAGATTTGTGGCTGAAAAGGCAGGAGAACCAGCTCTCTCCTGAACCCCAGGACTTCAAGAGCCAGTGTTCCTAATATTTTAAAACCGACCGTCACCGTCACCCGTCACACGTTAACTCATAAACCCTTCACCTCCCGTTCAGCAGCCGGGGAGGGTCCCTGCAACACACCAAACATGTGACACAAACACAGCCCAGACACATGAACCACAATGACTTGAGTGAGACGCCCCCCCCCCAGGGCAGAGCAGATGGTACGCTCCACAATGTGACCAACAAGAGGAACCCACCCGTCAGAGGTTCTGAAAGGAGGAATTGAGGGGTTGGTGGGAGTGGATGGGATGTTAGTCGACGGCCCCGAGCAGTGAGTACAAAATGGAGAGATGAGCGAGGAAGAGGAAGGAGGAGGAGGAGGAGGAGGAGGAAGGGGCACGAAACATCAAGCCTTCAGTACTTACTGTTCCTCAGCTTGGAGGAAGTGTCAAAGTAGGAGAATAGCGAGTCGAGTTCGTCGGCACAGAAGAGAGAGTCACGACGACCGCTGGCTCCAACTACGCAAAGGATGATGGGATGTCGAGGGTTAAAGAGCCACGGGTACGATGTACAGGTGGGAGGAGAGGGGGGGGAGGCAGCAGGGGTGAGGAGGGGGTTAGACGGAAAGCGCAGGGCAGCCAGAGAACAATGAGAGATAGAGTGAGAGTCAGAGAGAGAGAGAGGGGGAGAGAGAGGGAGAAAAGGAAGGGTGAAGCACAGGAAGTCAGACTCGAAGCTCGGCTAAACTCAATGAGAGACAAGGCGTGAGTCTACAGGACACAGGGAGGCTGCTGCGATGTGCTTTTGAATAAAAGCCACATCTCAGCGACAACGGCCGCTTCCTGAACGGAAGCCGGGACGTCCATCCTTTGTACTTCTGAGGACCATCGACACGTGTGTGTGTGTGTGTGTGTGTGTGTAGGGAATGGCCTAAACAATAGCAAAAGGCAATCCATAAACCAGCATGAACAACCACAACGTGACACGTTGGCAGGCCACAATTCATGTCCTTGTGCGTGCATATTTTATTAGTTTTATTAGTATTTTCCAGTTGTGGTTGTTGTTTTCCACCATTTATTTTTAATTTGGGCTTTTAATTTGAAAACTCGACTTCATAATAATAATAATAATATTAATAATACATGTAGTACTAAAGCATAAACCAACACAAATAAGTTTGCGTCACAGTAACGCGGGTCCAGTTCCACTGCCCCGATTGCGACCCCAGTAAACGGTGCAAAGCTGAAAAACTACAACTACCAACCTGCCTTCGCTTAGACCCCCTGGTCAACAGAGACCAACGGCTGCTCCCCACAACGCTGTCCCAAGACTTAAAAAAACAAAAAAAAACAAGACGCCACACGGCGTGGACAGCCCATGTGACCCCCTTGTCACCCCTGGACCCCCTCATCACCCCCCGACCTCCCTCGTCACCCCCAGACCCCCTCGTCACCCCCAGGTCACCCAGTCCCCCACATCACCCCGAAACCCCCCTGGTCACCCCCGGACCCCCAGGTCACCCAGACCCCCCCTCATCCCCCCTCATCACCCAGACCCCCCTGGTCACCCAGACCCCCTCATCACCCCCAGACCCCCTGGTCACCCCCAGACCCCCCCTGGTCACCCAGACCCCCTCATCACCCCCAGACCCCCTGGTCACCCCCAGACCCCCAGGTCACCCCCGGACCCCCTGGTCACACCCAGACCCCCCTCATCACCCCCAGACCCCCCTCGTCACCCCCAGATCCCCTGGTCACCCCCGGACCCCCTGGTCACCCAGACCCCCCTCATCACCCCCGGACCCCCCCTGGTCACCCCCGGACCCCCCTGGTCACCCAGACCCCCCTCATCCCCCCTCATTACCCAGACTCCCCTGGTCACCCAGACCCCCTCATCATCCCCAGACCCCCTGGTCACCCCTGGACCCCCCTGGTCACCCCTGGACCCCCCTGGTCACCCCCAGACCCCGCTGGTCACCCAGACCCCCCCCGGTCACCCCCGGACCCCCCCGGTCACCCAGACCCCCCTGGTCACCCCCCCGGACGCGGGGCCACACTGACCTGACTTCCCCGAGGCGTTGGAGGCGGGCCTCAGCTGCGGGGTGGGCGGCGGCGGGCGGGGGGGCATGTGGTCGCTGCAGCTGCTCAGCCTCTTCTCCTGCCGGCTGAGCGAGACCACCTTGGTGCGCAGCTCCTCCTCGGAGGGCCGCCGGACGAAGCGCCGGTCCACGTACTTGGCCTTGATGTAGGCCTCGATGTCCTGCCTGCGGGGGGGGGGGGGGCAGAGCCACACGGGGAATCATTCCTGCCTCAACGCCTCCCTCTGAGAGTCAGCCACCCCCTCTCTTTAAGACATTCACTGACTTCACTTACCCTTTATATGCTCTTTCTTTGTTTCACTTTCTATAGTGTATGTCTAGATTTATGTTTATTTATGTATATTTTTACATATTTTTATATCATATATCTATATTTCATTGTTATACACTCCGATATAGTTTTTTACTTCTATATTATTTTTTTCTTTTCTCTCTAACATTCAACTGGAGTATTCGTACCGAATGCAATTTCCCTCTGGGATCATTAAAATATCTGTCTGTCTGTCTGTCTGTCTCTCTGTCTGTCTGCCAGGGGGGGCCGGGGCTGTGTTAGGGGTCTCACTGGGAGTGTAGACTGATGTAGTTTAGTCTCTCTCTCTCTCTCTCTCTCTCTCTCTCTCTCTCTCTCTCTCTCTCTCTCTCTCTCTCTCTCTCTCTCTCTCTCTCTCTCTCTCTCTCTCTCTCTCTCTCTCTCTCTCTCTCTCTCTCTCTCTCTCTCTCTCTCTCTCTCTCTCTCTCTCTCTCTCTCTCTCTCCAATTTAATCCAATATCCATCTCTCGTAGCACAGAGAGATATATGGGATGAACACTGGGTTCACCTACTTTCTGTATGACTGCACACACACATGCAATAGACGATAGCCGAGATTATTATCTTATGTATATATTCATGAAAAATCTCTATCCATCTATCTTATTTATTTATCTGTATCTATTTTTATTCCAGCTACTTTCCCGTACTTTCTGCTGTAGAGCCCTGTAAGCAGAGATGAACAAGGCACCATTTCATTTCATAATATGATATTTATTATTCTATTTTCTATTCCTGAAACGACTAGAAGATGCACTCTTTCCAGAGGTGTAGCAGAAGCTGGCTTGTGCTGCAGGTGGTGGAGGGGGTTTAGTTTACCTGGGGGCTTAGTTCACCTGGGGGCTTAATTTACCTGGGGGTTTAGTTTACCTGGGGGCTTAGTTTACCTGGGGGTTTAGTTTACCTGGGGGCTTAATTTACCTGGGAGTTTAGTTAACCTGGGGGTTTACTTTACCTGGGGGCTTAGTTTACCTGGGGTCTTAGTTTACCAGGGGTCTTGTTTACCCGGGGGTTTAATTAACCTGGGGGCTTAGTTTACCTGGGGGCTTAGTTTACCTGGAGGTTTAGTTTACCTGAGGGTTCAGTTTACCTGGGGTCTTAGTTTACCTGGGGGTTTAGTTTACCTGAGGGTTTAGTTTACCTGGTGTCTTAGTTTACCTGAGGGTTTAGTTTACCTGGGGGCTTAGTTAACCTGGGGGCTTAGTTTACCTGGGGGCTTAGTTTACCTGGGGTCTCCCGGCTGTGGTTTCCGGGCTGCCAGGTCCACTCTCCGAGCCTCGTAGATCCCGTTGATCACCTGGTTCCCCAGTCCACACATCAGCTGGAACCGCACGGGAACACAAGAGAGGCAACAGGTGAAAACCAGGTGAGTCCACCAGGGGGACCGGGTGGACCCAGAATCGGTGGCGCTGTGACCAGAACTCTGGTCCAGCCCATTCCCTCCCAACCCCGTTGGGTCTCCCTCACCTTGAGCAGCTCGGGTTCCCACGTGTCCAGAGTCAGAGAGCGCACCTTGGAGAAATGGACGCCAAGACTCCTGCAGAGAGAAACAGTTCAGTGTCAGGAAATGTCTATTGTTTAGAATTGTTCAGCGCCTGCAGTTCGTCTTTCTGACAACAAGATGGAAATCATGTGCCGTGCACTTGGGGGAGTTTTTGCCAAAGCTAAAAACAACCTGGCTGTAGCTTTCAAATGAATCAACCGGCCTCATAATTCATATAAGAAAGCCATCGTCAGTAACCATTATGAGTGTCACATGGAGTGTCAGGGCACCACACTGCTGTAAAGGGTAAAGGGGGCATTTAGCAGACGCTTTCGTCCAAAGCGACTTCAGTACATTTGTGGGGGTTCGACATGTGGACAGTTGGGGGAGGAGGGGGGATCAAGGGGATCGAACCGCCGACCCTACGGTTAGCGGACGACCCGCTCTGTCCACCCGCTCTACCCACTGAGCAACTGCCACCCTGCACCCTGTACCACAGTGCTGTACCTGTGGATGCCAGAGCACTGTATGCAGAGGGTGATGCCCAGGTTGATGCTGGCCCAGCGGGGGTCCGGCTGCCCGCAGTCACAGCAGCAGGCGTTGCCCGGGATGGTCAGGACCTTCTGGAGGGCGCTCTCCCCCTTCAGGGGCTTCTCCTTGGGCTCGCCGCCCGAGTCCAGGCTCCCCGTGGAGGTGGACGCCCGCCTGTCCAGCTTCTGGGGCAACCAGGAAGTGAAGGGAGCATCGGTTGGTCTGGCCTTCCATCCAAAATAGCTGTCCCCATATTGCCCGACTATGTCCTGTTGTATTGTTGTATTGTTGTGTGTGTGTGTGTGTGTGTGTGTGTGTGTGTGTGTGTGCGTGTGTGTGTGCGTGTGTGTGTGTCTCTCTCTCTCTCTCACCTCTTCCTCGTCTCCTCTCTCACGGAAGGCGGTGGCGATGCTGTCCTGGACCGCTTTGATCCAGGCCTGCCTCAGTTTCTCAGAGTCGGCCTGCATCATACAGCTCCTGCACACACACACACACGCGCACACGCACACACACACACACACACACACACACACACGCACGCGCACACACATACAGGAGAAGCCCGTCACATACTATCTGAGCTGTGTGTGCATGTCCATCTTTATGTGTGTGTGTGTGTACACTCACTTGGTGGGGGACACCACCTCGAAGCAGAAGCGTCTCTCCACGTCCTCACAGTGCTTCACTGTGCACAGCCTCAGGTCCTCCACCACCACGGTAGGATTGTCCTGGTGGACCAGGTACCGGCTTCAGTTAGACACACACACACGGGGGCACACACACACACACACAGAGGCACGCACACAGGCACGCATGCGCACGCACACACACAGGCATGCAAACAAACACACACACACAAACAGGCAGGCGCACACACACAGGCACACACACGCACGCAAACACGCAAACATGCACGCAAACACGCAAACACACACACACACACACAGGCAGGCGCACACGCACACACATGATCAAGGGAGGAGCTCCTACCTTGAACTTCTTCTGGTACACTAGCTGGTTGTTGTGGATGGAGAACCATCGCCTGAATCACAAGGAACGGAGAAAAAAAACATACGTTGCTCATTTCCCCCAAAAGGACGCCATTTTCTTTAGCGAGACAGATTCTAGCTTATTTTCTAAGCTAGCTGGGGCGGCAGTAGCTCAGTGTGTAGAGCGGGTGGACAGAGCGGGTCGTCCACTAACCGTAGGGTCGGCGGTTCGATCCCCTTGATCCCCCCCTCCTCCTCCAACTGTCCACATGGCGAACCCCACAAAATGTACTGATTGTAAGTCTCTTTGGACAAGAGCGTCTGCTAAATGCCCCCTTTGTTTTTTATGTTCTGCTTGACAGAGAGTTGAAAGTGCCCAAATAGAAACACATAAAGAAGACTTGGGGACAAAGTTTAGACGTTGCACTGTGCGGCCACATCCATCCCACCACGCAGAGGGAAGGTTCTGGGCGCCAAGCGTAGAAACAACTGCACCCGAGGTCAGCCTTAATTACAATTAGCAGGAAGGGTGCGAGACACATGGAGTAAGGTGTCGGCCGCCCACCGAGGCAGAGCAGTGGGTTAGTGTTACAGGGGGGGCGGGGCCACCGGGGGGAGGCGGGGCCAGCAGGGCGTCTTTACCTGTTCCATGTTTTGAAAGCATTGCTGGCTCTTTTGAACAGGTATCCCTCCATGGCGATGCCCTTCTCTGCATCAACATTGTACTCCAGCTTGGTGTCGTCATTCGAGAAGTCCTGAGAGGGAGGGAGAGAGAGAGAGAGAGAGAGAGAGAGAGAGAGAGAGAGAGAGAGAGAGAGAGAGAGAGAGAGAGAGAGAGAGAGAGAGAGAGAGAGAGAGAGAGAGAGAGAGAGAGAGAGAGAGAGAGAGAGAGAGAGAGAGAGAAGAAAGAAAAATAAATAGAAGGAAGAAAAAAAAATTACAAATAAAGAAAGGATAATGTTTAAAAAAAAAAATATATAAAGGGAGAAAGAAAGAAGAGATAAAAAGAAAGGAGAGAAGAGGAGTAAGAGAGGAGGAGAGATAGAGGAGAGATATTACTAAATATGAATGTAGGTTAATGGATGTTTATCCCTCCTGCCTTGGGGAGATACCGGTGGGGGGGGGGGGGGGGGGGGAGAGGATGTAAGATGTGACTCCGCACTTCAAAGCCACCTCTAAAGAGTCACTTCACACAGTAACCTTGAGCTGCACAGCTGCCCCCTTCCAGCCCCCCAGCCACTGGCCCCCAGCGCCTAGCTCACAGACCCACCCAGCAGACACATCTTACTGCTCACATCCAGTGATGCACATTAACCCGAGGGAAGAAGGTTTTTTTTTTTCAAATAAATACACCGAGTCAAAGTCTACAGAGCGGCGTATGTGCGAAGGCCTGTTCACTTTCAACATTTCTACCGTTTATTTTCAAAACGCTTCATCTTGGACTCAGAGGGCCTTGGTAACCGGGCGTCTCGGATGAGTACAACCGATGCGCTCATAACGTTAACAATGCCGCAGCCAGGGAAATGGGATGTGACCGGTCCCCTGGGCAGAATACCACAACTCAAAAGCAAGCAGCAGCAGCAGCAGCAGCAGCAGCCTTCAAAAAGCAACTCTTACTTTGAAGGCGGCGTCAACTGAACATCTGAGAGTCATCATACGCAGACACGCTCGGCCTGGTCTGGACTCACTTCGTTTAGTCACATGCTGCGCTCCCCGGGCTATGGAAAGACCTACATTCTCCGCAACGCCGCGGAGGCCTTAGCCACACTGCAGTCTTCATTCGGCTGAGAGCGAAGGCATGCCTTCAGTAACACCCAGAAACCCATTGCACGGTTTGTCCATGGTTGTTGGTGTTTTTTTTTGTGCATATACAGTATTTCAGTATTTTGATTTCAGCCTGATCATCAGGGCGTCGACTCCTATTTGTGTAAAAAAACAAAACAGATTACAAGGTGGATGTCGAGGACGCTTTCCTGAGTCTAACTGAATCTCCGGGGGACTGATTTCATTGGGTCAAATTGACACCAAACCCCCCCCCCCTGAGTCCCCACGGGATCCACAGACAGGCAGCTTGTACCTGCAAACCCCTTGTTTGTGTGTTTGTTTGGCAGGCTCCCTTCTCCTCCCTTCTCCTCCCCTCCACTTTGTAACCCTCCTGCTCACGCTTGCTTCCGGTGTCACTTCGCTTTGTCTCTCGTTGGTCTGACCTCCTGCATTGTTTCCCCGTCCACCCCCGTGGCTTTTTCCATCTCCCTCTCTCTCTCTCGCTCCCTCGCTCTCTCTGCCCCAGAGAGCAGAAACCCAACTCTCTGTTGTGTTGTCATCAGATCACCTTGCTCACACGCGTTACTAACCTACCATCCCTTAAGCTCTAAAGGTATGTGTGTACGTGCACGTATGTGTGCGTGTGAGCGTGTGTGTGTGCGTGTGTGTGAGTGCACGTGCACCAGCGCGAGCTAAGCTCACGTTACCCACACCTTGGTCCCATCCCTGCCAACCAATCAGAGCTCATGGAGCATCAGAGCTAGCGTCAGGGTATTGTGGGGCCCCCGTGCTTCTGGAAGCATCCGCGGCCTTCCCTGGCTCACGTGACTGGGATTCAATTACCTCGTCTCCTGGTGAAACCAGAGTGCTCTCTGTCTCCTGGCGCAGGAAGTGACCGTTACTACTGAGCTTCTGATGCTAACGCTATGAGCTAGTAGAGGTGCACAGCAACCTCACTATCTGTATCTGTTTCTGTATCTGTTCAACCAAAAAATTATCTGTATCTGTATCTGTATTCGGATAGAAAACCGGAAATGGGCGTGGTTTATACCGGAAGTCTCCTTTATTGTGCCGAATTTGTATTTTCTAACCTAATATTCATTTGCAATGCAATAGTAGTCCCTTCCAAGCATCACATTGATTTAATATTGTTATATAATTAATTATGAAATATACTTTACGACAATAATTACATAGTTATGAAAGAAATAGCCTGCATGGCCTCCAGAGTCGGCTACACATATTTAACATGTTTTATACAATTGCCTTTACTCCAGACGCAGTACCAGGTTACTGTTTTGAACGTTTCTTATAGATAATGCCATAATGATCATTGATTTGTCTTACCGAATTGTATGCCAGTCCACACCACTAGGACACGCACAAGCCACCTGCTGCCTAACGTAGCCTACGTAATGCAAAGGGCTGCGCTCGTGCCCTTTCTCACACAGCGGATACTGAATGATAAATCTAAACTTGAATGTGTTGCTGTTTGTTTAAATAACCATGAAATACGTGGTCAAAATTCCATTAAACCTGACTGATACATGCAGCATATGTCACTTAAAGGAATTAATATTGACTGAAATACACGGTAAAACGTTCGACTGTCATCGCACACTATTTATATTTTCACAACGGAATACAAAACAGGAAAACATACTGCGTCAGTAGATTATTTGACTTTTAATAAGATAGAGAGATCAGCTATGTGGTGAATGTCAGGCGAATGTCTAATTTCAAGCTCTAAGTTTCATGTCCACCGCGGTCAGCTCAGCTCAGCTCGCTGTTGTGCGCTGACTCAGTGGGACGACGACATAAGTGATCTCCTTTCAATCATTTGTAATAAATGAAACGACTATTTAGTGAAATCAAAGTCCGATGCTGCAAACAGAATAGACATTTTTATCTTGTTGCCAAAAGCCATCCACAATGATATGAACGGATTTTAAGATTTTTTTTTTGCCGAATAATAACGCGAATATTCGGGTAGAATACAGATATGTTTACATCGCATTATCTGTGCTTTCCGAATAACGTATTCGTATTCGGGTGCATCCCTATGAGCTAGCACAGTTGATTTGGGTTGAGACAGTTGATGTGGGTTTTTTTGGGGGATGACTGCGTTGGCTGGTTTGTAAATACGAGGACTTGCCAATGCAATTGGTGCAAATGCATCAAGCATGCCTCTCTACTCTCTGTTTAACATAAGACATACTTTTTAAATATTCAACTGATACATTACAGTTGTAATGGGCGTCATTTGACGTGACTGCTGGAGGCATTCACAACATAATGCTCTCAAATTCTTTCCGCCACTTACACCCAAAGGCTCCACGGAATTGTAAAATGTTCGGCAGCTGGTACTGGAATCAATGCCTACTCCTTTTCTAATTAAAACATGACATGCTTTTCAAAAATGGAGAACTTTTAAATGTTGTAATGGAAGTTAATGGGCAGACTACAAAGTGTTACAAGAATTCCGCAACACTTCAGTGTCAATTTTCACCCTTTAAACTTTGTTTGAACCTTTTTTTGAACACCGATCTTTAATATCTTTTGCACTGAAATACAACCATTTCAGTTTAATAACCGCTTTGTGTATTTTCACTTCGTCTCATCGCCTTCCAGGGAGGACGTCCTGCCAGGGCATCACGTCACGGGTCTGGCAGGGCGTCGTACTACAGGGCTCGAACCCAAGCTAACCAAAGAAGAAGCTAAACGCTTTGGACATTGTGGAGCCTAAACATCTCCCCGTGAAACGCAGCGCGGGGCTTAAGACGGTCCCGGTGGCTGTGTCTTCACTACAACCCAGCAGCCCTCGGAGCGATACTCCTGAACATCTGGCGCTGATGCGTGACAGCCTCGTTTCAATGACCGGGGGGGGGGGGGGTCCCGGCGGAGACGCTCGGCTTCCTTCGCACAACGCTCTCGTTGTGTCGAGAAAGCTGACACACTTTTTGAGAACGGGGCCTATGGTTCCAGGCGAGGCTCGTCACGGCTGTCTGTCTGTCTGTCTGTCTGTCTGCTTCCGGTGGAAGTGCTACAACGATGGCGGCTGTGCTTCCGAAGACTCGGACGCGACTCAGAGAGAAAAACCTCACGTCGTGCCGTCTACTCAAACGATGTGTGACACGAGAGCTGAGGCTCCACAGAGTCCAAAAGTTTGAGTCTTATCATTCCCTGGACTTGACCTAGATGTGAACAAATAGTCTGTTGCAACCATTACGGCCTTATCTTTGCTATTGTCATTTTATTACTAATACTAATCAATACTACTCTGCATTATACTGATACTGCATCATACAAATAATACTTCATACCAATACTACTGTGTATCATACTAGTACTAATGGGCCTACTAACAAGAGGACTGCCATACTACTTTAACTACTCTTACTTATCATACTAATAGGGCTATCATACTACTACTAATTCTTAATAATAATTAATTCTGCATCTACTAATGGTACATCTCATACTACTATTACTACTACTGCTAATACTTATCATAATACTTCATTAAACTACCAGGCCTAGGTTCAAACTGTATAAACACTGTTAACATCAGCAACATCATATGAATTGCCCTGCTCTTGCAATGAACGCCGATATATTCCTCAATTGTAAGTCTTCCCACCAATATTCCAAGTACAGTAACCATTCATAACCGAGGAGATTGAGGCCGCTTTCACTCTGCAGGCAATGACACAGAGCATCATTTCCTGTTTACTTCCTGGAAAGCGGAAATTCCAGATATGCTGCGTATAAACATTACGTAGAACTGGAATGGAATTACGCTGAATGTCTCATATAGAGTACGCGTCGGAGACTGTCCCGATACTGCAAGGGCACTGCGTGGCAGCCTGTCCGATCAAGTATCCCATAAACATGAGAATGAGATCCGCATGATCGCAACATACATTTGGTTCCATTAACGTAATGCAAGTTAGGTGCATGACTGCACACACACACACACACACGCAGTGGCATGCATTCACACGCTTGCTGTGCGGCATGCCGCAAACACACTCACGCATGCACACGCAGTCGCATGCATTCACACACACACACACACAGGCAGGTAGCATGGTGCTGGCATTAGCAGAACAGCAAACACGACATCGTCTAAATTAGTAACTTTTCACTGCACACACTGGCAGGTTTTTTGGTGCAATTAGCATTTCAGATACAAGTCGCAGGCAACTCGTTCCGACAGGTGTCTCGGGAAAACCGAATTATCCTCTGGCTTTGAAATGCAAGGACAACCGGGACGGAGAGGTCGGGGCGGCAGGAGGAAGCGTGATCGGAAAGATAGTGGCTGATTTGGCGCGGTATCCTGGCTACAGTGACCGGTGTGACTGGCCCTGCAGAGTCCCCCCCCCCTCCCTGGAGCAAATTGCCTTACCCTTGACTGCTCCGGGGTTGTGCCCCCGAGCCAGTTGACTCGCAACTCAACCAGAGGGGGAAAAAAAACGATGTCAAATTAAAAAGGGATGAAGCTTCCACTATAGGGGCGGCATGGCTCAGTGGGTAGAGCGGGTCGCCAGCTAACTGGGGGGTTGGCGGTTCGATTCCCACCTCCCGACTGTCCACACGTCAAACCCCACAAATGTACTGACTGTAAGTTGCTTTGGACAACAGCGTCTGCTAAGTGCCCATCTATTCTATTCTATTCTATCCACTGTGTCACCCACTAAGAGACGTAAAGATTTGTATTCAAAACGGGACGATGATGAGACATTAAGGACAGGCTCTGCCGGTCCTAGCATGTTGGCAATTGTAAACCAGGAGTGTCATAAACCCCAAAGCCTGGATGTACAGGCTTTGACAACAACAACAAAGAGATTCTCTCTAGCTGTGCATCGCTCCATCTCTCTGTCGTTATCTCTCCATGGCATTCAAAATAAGTTGCTAAGCGTATTCTTTTTTTTTTTTTTAAAGTTGTGTGCACTTAGACGTCTCTTGTGCTCTTGAGGGTTTACCTTCGCTGTGGAACGCACTCACTGTAAGTAGCTTTGGACAAAAGTGTCCGCTGAACAAATGTTACGACAAATTCCAAACAACACAAACAACCATTGCAACCCGCGCCAATGGGAGTGGGAAGAATTTCCCGCCAATGGCGTTTCCGCCAAAACACACACACACACACAGTGCTTCGATCTGCGCACACACACACAGACACACACACCACAACACAACACACAACGAGTGGGATCAGAGGTCAGGGGTCAGGGGCGAGGGGGTCCGACGGTACGTACAGAGGTGGTCCACGCACAGAACCTGCGTCCATCAGGTAAACTCTCTGTCGTGTTCTGAAGTACAGTACGTACACACACGCACACACACACACGCACACACACGCACACACGACGACGGACAGAATGACAGATAAGACACAGAAGAAGAAGAAGGGTGTGTGTTGTGCCGCCTGGAGCAAGTCATGGCGGGTGGGAGATCAAACAGGAGATAGCATCGCAAGACTCTGCTACGTTCTATGCTAGGTAGCAATGGAACACATGAGCTGGACCCATGCTTTTTTCGATAAAGGATAAACATGCATAAACAACTACACACACACACACAAAAACAAATTCATACAAAAAAAAAAAAAAAAAAAAGAGTATTTGCAGTGCACTCACCAGATACCAAACATAGTGGAAGCGGCTGAAAATCCTCATCTTTCCAGCGGCTGGCTCACATACATGTGTGTATGTGGTAGCAAGCGAAGCTAATGAGCATTAGCTTCTGCTAAATGTCCCTGCTTACTGTAGCATCTCTCTGACAGTCATCATTAGCCTCAGCAAGCCGACTCCTCTCACGAGCAAGCCTTCCTCTCGTGTGCCAGTGTGTGTGTGTGTCAGTGAGTGTGTGTGTGTGTGCAAATTTTGTCCTCGTCATCGTCCAACTTAGTCCATCCTCCTCTACGCACACTCTCTAATCACCTGTGTGTGTGTGAGTGTGTGTGTGTGTGTGTCTCTCTCTCAGCAGGGTTAGGGTAACTAAATGGGCCACACAGCGCAGCAGGGGCATTAAACATTTATAGTGACTTTAGTTTAAGGAGATACGCACATGGCCTCCCTCCCTCCGTCTCTCGTCAGCGTGTCTCTTCCTAGCATTACTACAGCTATGGGGCCTGCCCCACACGCCTAAACAAACTCACTGAATAAACGCTGCCTTAAATCCCCCAAGCGCTCATCTGATGATCAAACGCACTCAAAACACACAAGTCCGACTGAACTGGAGAGCGGGGTCAGGAGCCATAAGTGATTCCTCCCCCCCCCCCCGACTACAGAGTATCTGCTCAGCGGGGCTTCCTTCCCGTGTCAAAGCCTCGTCCGTTTCGCATCCACGCCGACGGAGTTAACGGCAGAGCGCCCGGAGCGGTAACTCATCTCGCCGCCGCTCTGCTCTGCTGTGCTCTGTGAGAGCGACCGGAGCCCGCAGCATCGGCTGGGGAGGGGGGGGCAGACGCGAGGCGTAGAGTATGAACGCCCACCAGTCACCAGGCCCCCTGCTCCCCCTGAGGAGCTAACTCTCCTCCCAGCATCCTCACTGCTGCCAGTGGTACCGGCGGTGTCAGTGATGACACGTACGTTCATTCTGCACACTTGCTTTTTTATGAGCCGAGTGAACCGGCTGACACATAGAGAGGGGTCTCCTCCGGTGCCACACTTATGCCCCCCAGGGGGGCTGGAGGACAGAAGAGCCGAGTCATCACGGGTCAAACTTGCACACTGGGCATCGACACCGGCCATGTAGGTTACGTGTAGGGTGTGCGGAAGCGATCGGCGCCGCGTACACGATGCGACGGGAGAATACTCCGCAATCGCGACGTGAATGTGAAGGACGTTGGCGTCGTTGATGACAGGCTGTGTGAGAGACGCCTCCGTTTTAAGAAACAGCATTCGCGGCGTCGATGACCTTCCAGGTCCACCGCGCGGTCAGCCAATGGAGACCCGCACGAGACACGCCGGCGGGATGCCACGTCACGCACACACACACACACGCACACGCGCAAGCATGCGCACACACACACACACACACACACACACATGCGCGACAAAACACTGGCATGCTGGTGGCAAGGAGCGTGCTGCCTTGCTCAGCACGAGGGGATACACACACACACACACACACACACACACACACACACACACACACACACACACACACACACACACAGACACAAACAGACACATACACACAAACACACACACACACACACACACACACACACACAAACAGACACATACACACAAACAGACACAGACACACACACAGACACACACACACAAACAGACACATACACACACACACACACAGACACATACACACAAACAGACACAGACACACACACAGATACACACACACACACAGGCGTTTAACAAGATGACCGCCATCGGCGTTCAACGCAGAGACGCAGCACTCGACACGGGACAGAGAGCAGGACGAATGGAGCGAGCAGGAGGAGGAGGAGGAGGAGGAGGAGGGGTGAAGAGGAGGAACACGAGGCTTACCTGCAGAGCAGCCTGAAGAGGGCGGAGAGCGAGAGAGGAAGGGACAACGAGAGAGGAGAGAGCAGAGCTTTGGTTAGGGGTGCAGATGTACAGCACGCTACAGAGAGACATAAGGGGAGAGGGGGGAGAGAGAGAGGGAGAGAGAGCGAGAGAGAGAGAGAGAGAGAGAGAGGGGGGAAATGAGAGAGAGAGAGTGTGTGTTGAAGGGGAGAACAAGCATGCGAGTCAGACAGTTTAAAAATAGCGTGTGGAGAAAGGGAAAGGGGGAGTGGAGGGGTCGGGAGGGGGGGAGGCGAGGGGGGGGAGAGGGGAGGGGAGGCGAGGGGGGAGGGGGGAGGCTAGGGGGGAGGGGTATGGAGAGTGGAACTATGTGTTCAAGGACAAACAGTAGCTGGGATCAGACACAGAGCATCTATGAACGGGAGGGAGGGGGGGGGGAGAGAGGGGTGAGAGAGAGGACGGGACAGAGAGATGCTGTGGGAAACGTGGCGGAGACTAGGGAGAAGAATAGAACATGAGAAGACATGGGAGGAAGAGGGAAGATAGAAGGAAACACATGGAGACAGAGAGACAGAGAGAAAGATCCTCATGTGCAAGAGACGCACACATACATTAGGTGGAGACAAATCATAGGTGTCTAACATTATCAGCTCTGCTTCCCCCTGATGATCTTGAGACAAATCAGCCCGCTCCACCGCACAGCGGCGGACGCGACGCGGCGCCAACGTTAGCGTCTTCCGACGGGGACCAGACACGACCGGGGTTGTCTGAAGTCAGGCGGGGAACCGAAGCCCGTCTCCTTCGCCTCGGGGCAGGCCAGGCGCCGCGCTTCCGCGAAGCCGTCAATAATGTACGACCGCGGCGGCTGAGATCACCGCGCAGATCACCATATCCCTCGGGGGCCCGGCGCCGCGGGACACAGGCCCCGCCCCCCGCCTGCCACAGGCCCCACCCCCTGCCTGCCACAGGCCCCACCCCCGCCCTCCGTTCCATCCAGAGGCTCTGGACGGGGGGCCCTCCTCTGATCTAGTCATCTTAAACAGGAGTTGCCATGGTGGGGGGCATATCAATTGAATTAATTAAGAGGGCTAATAGTAACCTTGTAGTTTAATGAAATGACTGTGTATCAACGCTCCTTTGGCACTTAAAGGACGACCGAGGCCGCGGGATTGACGTCACCCCGGGAATCACTTCAGAAGCGATGGTAGACATTTGAAAGAATTTATAATGAATCGTTTCGCAATCGAACGAGATATAGTGCTGTGGTTTCACAGCCGCTGCTTTTGCGGTTCAGCCCGGGCCGTTTACGGGCCCTCTTCCTTCGCTGCCGGGCTTCCCAAGGACCGGCGCTTGTGAGTCGCACCACGCGGACGTGGGGCCACGGGGCCGCGGGGTCGACTCGAGACACGGTGTAGAGCAAGGTAAGGCCGCCTGGGGAGCTCGTAAAGTAATATCGGCGCGGAGCCCTCGGGCTTTACTTTTAATGGCGGGGCCTAAGTGCAATCAGGAGGGAGGGCCTGGGATTCTGACCAAGGGGATCAGAACGCGTCCGGGTTCCCGCGTTCCGATAGAAGTGTACGTGTGCGCGTGTATTTGTGCACAGGTGTGCGTGTTTCAACATAAATTTGTGTTTGTGTTTTTTTTTTAAATTGAAAACACTTTTCATTTGTAGATTGATATAGACCGCAGGTATTCAGGAGATGGCCATTCCGCGTTCGCCCAAACTAGACGTTTCTCTCTCTCTCTCTCTGTCGGAAAACTACAACCAACAACAACGGAAAAAAGAAAATAACACACAAACGTGTGTGTGTGTACCTTTTGCTGTATGGTCGAGTGCTTCTGTTCCATGTCCCTCTTGTCCTTGGCTGCATCCACCACCAGCTGATCCAACTGGAGAGAACACACACACACACACGCACAAGCCCCTCGTTAGCCAGACCGCCGTTGTCGTGCCGACGCACCAAACCATGTGATCCGAACCAGCGAACCACCTGCTCCGCTGGACGTACCAACGGGCCCGAGCCACCTGGACCCGATTCACACGCTCACACACTCACACGCTCGGCTGAATGATGTGACATCATCCACGTAGCCACTCACAATACAATGTGATGGTGTCAACAACACGCACACACCCACGAGAGCAACACACAGGCTTGGATCAACACGTAGATGCGCACACGCACGCACGCACGCACACGTCCGGTATGAGTTCAGAGTGGCAACCGTTATGGTCGGCATCGTTAAACAACTCCAGTCTGGCCTTGGATCGGCGGCAATTGATTTCCAAATATGGCCGCGACATTCCGTTGTCCGGGGAAACCCCAGCCAATCAGAGCGGCCCTCTCGCTCTCCTCGCTGTTGCCCAAATGCCGAAACGCCAAAACATGAGAAAAGCCAACCCTGCAGGTTTTATCGGCAATGTTTTCCACGTGTTTATTCAGTCGACCTGCGGGTCAAAGCGGTTTAGATCGCAACGTGTATTGAAGATAAAAAGAACTTTCTACGATCTTGTTCTGGTGTCGGAGATGTGCATTCCGCGGCCCGCTTCAATCTCTTCCTGTTCCAAAACACGGGGAACCACGCGACTACCCAGCGCCCCGGAGCAGCTCACTCCCCGGCCTCAGATCCAAAATGGAGTCCGTGACCGGGGTCACGTCGAGTGTGAAATGAGGTCTGAGGTGATTGATTTTCCTCCTCCTGGCTATTTCTGCATGTTGCACACACTCAGGGTCATCGTTTTTCTTTTGAGCAGGAAAACATTACCCAAAATAATACGTAGGGTCTTAGAGCTACTCAAACATTGACACATACACACACACGTGCGTGCGTGTGTGACGCTTGGCCTACAGCCGTACAGTTCTAGCGTGGCTGGTCACGACTCGTCGTCACTGCACCGAGAGTGACCGCGACACCAGCAGCAGCAGCGGCTCCCCAGATCTCCCCGGAGATAAGACGGCTATCTGGTGAGGGCCGGCTTTGTTTGGGGGGGAAACACTCGGAGGAATGCGTGTGGATGTGGGCGGGCGAGGCGCAGACGCTGGGGCGACGCGACGTGACACACACACACACGCACACACACACGCACGCACGCACGCGCACGCACACACGGGCATGCTGGAGTCGAGGTCAAGCAGCGTAGCTCGCTGGTTTGAAAAGTGCGTGTTAGGAGGAGATGTATTCAGGGAAGCGGCTTCGCTGGACAAAGCCGGGCTGCCGGTAACTGTGAGGCACAGATAACCGCATCCTGTTTTACCTGGTGACGCCGTTGGGAAAACGATCGCCGAGTGATACAAATCATCACCGTTCTAATGATCTCATTGCCCACGATGGCCCGTATCGAGGCGTGACACAATGCAGAGGTGTCGGTCCAGTCAACCGCTGGAGCCGCGTTCACCTGTTGCTTTGTTTGAACTCTCACGTCATGGGTTGGAGCTTCAGACCCGTATTGGTGGAAGACTTATTCTGTTCTTGACAATGAGGCAAACAGTTCACAGTGAAGTGATATATATATATATATATACATTACATGGCTATATTATATTATGTAGCTATATTATTAAACTACTGTATTTAGATACACAGTGTTTTTTTCACAGCGTTTGAGGTTTATGAGAAACGCTGTACAAAACGTGCAATAAAATAAAACGTATTATTCCTGGTTATTATTATCATTATTGTTGAGTCAGGGACAAAACTGCCCCGCAAACTTGATTGTGAAATACCTGTGAAATTACAGAACACAGAAAGGCTACCATTTTGTGTCTCATCATCAGTGTTTCACTTCGCCGAGACGGACGAAAATGAAAGGGAGGCGGAAAAAAAAAGTTAATAACCAAAAGGCAGGTGGCTGTTCTGAATAACATTAAAATAGTATTTACAGTAGAGCATGACAGGGAGGTGGCCTTTCAGCTGTGTTTAGTGTGTGAAGATAGGACTTAGTGTGCATGTGTGTGTGTGTGTGTGAGCATGTGCACGAGCGTGTGTGCGTGCATGCGTGCGTCCGTGCGTGTCTGCCAACATTAGATGACGCATATTTCTCCCCCCTCGAACATCATAAAAGAACATTTACGTGCGCGCGTAATGTGTTCATGCGGGCGTCACAACATGAGCCAGTTCACCTTGTATCCTGCGGACCACCTCGCCAGAGACCAGAGAGGGAGATAACCACCTCAAGTGTTTCACTGTTAGTGTTTCTACCCCTCTCCTCGGCGTTCCACTTTAAAATCACCCCCCCCCCCCATCAAATCTGCCCGGACGCTAATCCGCCCTAATCTCCATGTTCTGATCAAAAGACGTGATTATATCAATCGCCACATTCCGATCAAAGGATGGGATCGTGGAAGTGTTAGTCTGATGTTTAAAATGGATGAAGGTTAAAACCGCCGCTAGTTTGAAGGGTCGTCCGTGAAGTGTTGTTGTGGGAGTTGAGGCTGCACCTCGTCCTGAAATCGGGCAGAGTTGGCTGTGCTGGGGATTGTTGTACCGTGGCCTCATGTTGTACTGTTGTTGTTGCAGTGTGGCTCTGATCCTTATCCTGACCTGACTAAACATGCCTACACCAAACTGAATACCCCAACCATCTCCATAACACCAACGCTATAAGTACCTACACCAATCTATACATATATATCTAGATTATATATATTGAATATCATGGCAAAGTCTCCATCAATGTGTCATTAGGGTTGGCCATCACCACCAGCCTGGAGAACTACTATGCCTTTTTAAATAACATTACTTGCTACTCTACTTTTACTAATTCAGTCACACAAATCAGACTTCACGACAAGTACACACCTCTTCATTAAAACGCATAAATATACATTATCAGAGAAAACCCGCGAACGCAAAGCAATCAACGGCTCCGAGGCTGGCAGCTTAGAGCTCTCTCTCTCTCTCTCTCTCTCTCTCTCTCTCTCTCTCTCTCTCTCTCTCTCTCTCTCTCTCTCTCTCTCTCTCTCTCTCTCTCTCTCTCTCTCTCTCTCTCTCTCTCTCTCTCTCTCTCTCTCTCTCTCTCTCTCTCTCTCTCTCTCTCTCTCTCTCTCTCTCTCTCTCTCTCTCTCTCTACCGGATCACACCTCACACTTGCAAGTGTGATCACCGTTTCGTACTCTCAAGTGTGACATGCGGGCTATCAAACCTGTTGGCAGCTCTTCCACACCTCCCTGCACAGTCTCTCCACCTTCCTCAGCTTCATGGCGGGGAGAGACGGAGGACAAACGGAACCGCAAAGGAAAAATCCACTTTGGTGGTGGGTGGTGGTGGTGGGGTTTCTGAGTGTCGTCGGTGGTGTGCACACAACACCACACTCCTCTTATCACCCCTCACAGTAATTTCATGGGCATCACCCCCCTCTCTCACTCCCCCCCGCCCCCCCCCCCCAGCCCCACTCCGCTGTCAAAGCCCCTCTTGTCGGTCCTCTCTCCTTCAGCGGGTCGGACGCTTTGTCCCGGCGGTCACATGAATTCCACACCTCGAGTCTTCGGCTTTTAATCGTTTCTGCCGAGAGTCACCGGAGCACTCGGTCGGCCTGGCTCTTCCGAAGCCGCCCCCCCCCCGCCCTCGTCTCTCATCCCCTCATCTCAATAAATCCACCAGGACGGTCCTGGAGTCAAGAGAAGCCGCCTTGAGGAGTAGACGGGCGCCAGAGATGGGGGCGCCTCCCGCTCCGGCTGCCGGCCGCGTGGAGGAGCAGGGCCGGGTGGAGGAGCAGGCCGGGTGGAGGAGCAGGGCCGGGTGGAGGAGCAGGGCCGGGTGGAGGAGCAGGGCCGGGTGGAGGAGCAGGCAGGATGGAGGAGCAGGGCCGGGTGGAGGGGCAGGCCGGGTGGAGGAGCAGGGCCGGGTGGAGGGGCAGGCCGGGTGGAGGAGCAGGGCCGGGTGGAGGAGCTGGCCTGCTCCTGTATCTTCAGATCTGACAGCAGGAACGAGGTTCTTTGTCCTCCTCGGAGCCTCGGTTCCTTCCTTCCTGAGGATCTCCAAGAAAACGCCGGTCTCCCGACACGAAAGCTTTTTTTTTTTTTTTTCTTGCAACGGCAACTTCCTTCCCGTCCCGTCCCGGTTGCCGTGACGATACGTCTCTTCAGCTGGTGTGTGTTTTGTTCTGCGCCTTCCCCAGATGCAACCCAAAAATTAAACAACCCCAAATCCTCCTCCGGATGTTTCACGCTTCAAAACATCTGCCTTCTAATTTTCCCTGAGATCCGCACTTTAGACGACAGCAGAAAAACGCTTACGGAAGAACAACAAAACCCCCCACCGAGGGGTCTTTCGGTCCCGGGGGGGGCATTGAAACCAGCTGCTGCTGGACTCTCTCTCTCCTCCCGCGACCGCAGCCTTTATCTCCCCGGCGCCGGTGCACAGTTTCACGTGCGTTTCCACCGTCGTTCCGCCTCGTTCTCTGCCCAAACTCCCGTGCTCTCCCCCTCTCTCTCCCTCTCTCTCTCTCTCTCTCTCTCTGTCTCCTCTGCTGTTTTCATGCGCCGTTAGCTCCGTGGTGGGAAAACCCTCTCTCTCTCTCTCTCTCTCTCTCTCTCTCTCTCTCTCTCCTCTCCCTTTCCTCATTCCTGCTGGTGCTGCTCCGCGGAGGA
>JAXIVH010000003.1:2652679-2655179 GCA_036785325.1 Urophycis tenuis | reverse complement strand
TAAATGTAATAAAACGCAGCGCTTCATTTTGTTCACCGACGGCTTCAGGAGCAGAGAGAGCGCGTGTGTGTGTGTGTTTTCTCTCGCCTGGCGCCGCAGAGCGCTACCGGCCGGCGAGACTTATCACGGACTAGAAGGTTCCGTCTGGAGGAGGCGGGGGTGACTTATGGATTTCCTATGGCGAGAGTGCTGACTCACAGGGGGGGGGGGGGGGGGCTCGGTCACTTTCTCACGCGCGGGTGTGGGGGTTTTTTTGGAAAGGAGAAGGATTTCAAAACACAGCTGTTTGCGACAGACTTGCGTTGTGAAACGCGCCATCCATTCAGCGTGAACCAATAATATGGTTATTTCACAAAAGTTACGCAAAAAAAATAAATAAATAAAAATCGGCAAAATACGGAAGAAACGCAGCTAATGGTCAGTTTCCCATGAGCCTCGGGGGCGGGGTGGGGCGGGGCTTAGCCCTGGAGTCAGAGTGGTGGAGAGCAAAATCCAAACCCACATCAGCCGCCTGTCGTCGTCCTCGTCGTCCACACCGACAGCCGTGTGAGTCGCGGCGATTGTGCATCATCACGCATGCACTGCGGTCACGGCACAGCCGGCCTTTTGTCTCCGTACGTGACACGTGATGTCATATATAACATGTACGCCACAATGACTGCACTATGCTGGAGCGACGTGTGCAGCTTTGAAGGGAATTCCAAGTATTCCCTTTAAGTGGATCGCTTTTTTCGAAATACCATTCGAGTCCATCGATCCAGCGAACAAACGTGGCGAGGACCTTCGCACCCACAAATCTAAAAATCGACCCCCCCCCCCCCCCCGGGGATAAAAACAATGACACCCCGACACGAGCAGAGCAGGTGATTTGCTGGCGTGGGGGTGTGGCGGGGGCGTGGCGGGGGCTTGGCAGGGGCTTGGCAGGGGCGTGGCGGGGGGGGGGGGGTGACAGGGGGCGTGGCAGGGGGCGTGACATGGGGGTGTGGCGGGCGGCGGCTGCGAGGAGGTCACCTGCAGGACGTAGTCGAGGACGATGTGCCGAAGCATTTGCGCGTGGCGGTCAGGATGTTGGTGGCCTCCTCCACCTCGTGCTGCTTGTTGCGCGGTGCCTGGGCGTTCTTGGCCAGGGCCGCCTCCTTCTCCTCGCTCACCTTGTCGAACTGCTTCTTGGACTCCTTGAACTTCCGCAGGTCCCTGGCGGAGACACACAACAAGGGAGGAGGAGGAGGGTGGTGAAAGGTGTGTTAGTAGGTCGCAAAATGGAGGAGATCCTCGGTGAAGAAGGTAACACACGAATGGTTGATCAAGATGATGATCCTCATCATTGATCATCTGTTGATCAAGATGATGATCATCATCATTGATCATCTCTTGATCATCATGGATCATCTCTTGTGTTTTCATTCGGACTAGCCGGTGGTTGGTGCAGTTGCATGGGTGAGGGCGTGTCCACTGAACACAAGAGGATGTGAGCCGCAAGCTCCTCATGACCACGAGCCAGGAGAGGGCTAAAGAGGTCAACGAGGTCAGCTCAACAACGTGCCTGCGTTGTTTCCACGACCTCCATCACAGTGTGTCATACCGGGTTGGCAAGTGGCGTGTAAAGGGAAGCGAGGTTAAAAACTGGAAACAATAAGCAAGGAACGGGCCCAGGGAGAAGAAACAAAAAAAAAAAAAAACATAGATCACCTAGTGACCTCCATGATATTCTTTCATTTTTCATTCAACATGACTAGAACCTCCCATGCTGACCCAGTTATTCCGTCTTTTGAAAACGCAGGGCAAACGCTATGAGTTATGAGCGCCATTCTCCCTGCATTACCGTCTGTATATTCAGCATGCCAGTGTTGAGCGCTGGCCAAGGATTTCCATAAAAACCACGTTTCCCAGCATTCCTTGGATGCCACGGGTCGTTAAGGCTCAGCCTTACCATTCAAATAAATGAAATAAAATGAAAATGCATGCTGTGTATGTTCAGTCTGAAACTAGATTAAGGGTGTGTATTAAAGGCATGAACAAACACTTGGTTCTCGAAGATCCTAATGGGGTTTACTGAATCTACATTCATGGTAATGTATACATTAAACCAATTAAATCAATACATTTATGAAAGTTTATTCATTTCTGATGACCACTCTGCGACTTTGGTTGTGATCAGTAGACGTCACGTTGACGCACAGATGTGTGAAGTGAAGCCATCAGCCTTGGTCAACACTTACTCCTTGACAAACGTCTGAAGCTGGGTCTTTATTGATCTCTGGGCCTGATCGAAAAGTATCTGTGAAAAAAAACAAAGAGAAAAATGGAGAAATTAGAAAATTAGCCCCTCCCACTGGCTCAGCAGCAAGAAAAGCATCGCAATTCCACGAATTCAACGGCTCTCCTTCTGTAAGCAGCAGCTGTGCAGCTGACGTGGAGGCTGCGGTCTGTTCTGCAGAGTCAGCGATCAGTTACTTAGTGCTTCTACTTCCCCTGGTGAAGTTTAGCATGGACAAATGGG
>JAXIVH010000003.1:2617406-2652479 GCA_036785325.1 Urophycis tenuis | reverse complement strand
GGTTCCTGCACAGATGCACACAGATGTTCACCCACTTGGCATGAATGGACGGCAATCCATTTTACAATCATTTCTGAGATCCCATGACTAAAAAGGAGCCCTTAATGGAAAGCAGGATCAGGGGGTTTAAATAAACAGAGATGGCGCACGTGTGTGTGTGCGTGTTTGTGTGCGTGTGCGTGCGTGCGTGCGTGTGAATCAGTAAGGCGCGCGCGTTCGCTACGTCCAAGGACACGCACGGAGGAGAGCCTACAGCGGCGGTCAGTGAGTCAGCTACAGTTACTGGGCAGTCAATCCTGCAGGAAAAAGGAATGACATTAGCCGGCGGACACAATGGACTATGTCCTCTCTCCAGACACACCCAAACCACTCTGCAGCAGGCTCCACGTCACTAGCGTTAGCGTTACAGTGCAAAGAAAGACACACCCCCGCTCCAGGCAGGAAAACACCCACCCACTCACCCCACCCACACCACCGGCCACAGTGGCCACACCGAGCGTTTCACTTCGCTGTATATTTCATATTATACGATCATATGCTTACTGATTGCCACAACAGCAGGAGACGCACACGCCTGCCAGCAACAGAAATAACTGGTAGTGTTTAGTATTGACTGGAAAACATTTTTTGGTATGACTGTGCAGTCTGCCGTTGCCTTAATAGCGGGTGCCACTCATGCGCTTAGTGGTTAACTGCCTTGATGAATGGCCATTACAAAGGGAATGGACTGCAGCTTCATTAGCCTTAATGAGGCCCAAGGCTAGCAGAGCACACCAAATACTAACAACTGGTCTCTACGGGGGGGGGGGGGGGGGGTGCGCGTATGCCAGTCTAATTATAAGCACTGCTCGGTCAGGCCTGGCACTCCTGCAGCACTGTGATCAAGACGTATCCCTGGTCCTAAGACACCCATGACGAAGCCAGTGGCCCTACTCACCCTATGACTTCATGTCGTGTGACTCATGTGACCAAGCATATTGGACAAAATGTAATTAGTCCCGTAAAATGATCAACCTGATAGTGAGGACCACGTGGAAGGGGTAATTGCATGAAAGTGCTTAATGAATGACAGAAGAGATACAACCATATAATAATAATGTAATATAAAAACATTAGCGTGACATTATGGTTCAGTGCCTTCTGCTGGATACTACCATTGAATTTGTTTGTTTATTTCTGGATCAAAGAAGGTGATCATGAGGAATTATAGGAATTATAAAAGGAAAATAAAACAGTTAGACATTACTGACCAACATGTGTAAAAGGGTCTTTACAAGATCCGAAACAGCAGAAAGAGAAATCTTGACACAAGATGGGTCAGCACTGGATAGGAAGATGAAGCTAAGCTTTATCTGCTTAACCACTCCATGAATGAGATAGCATTAAAGAGAAGTGGGAGTGAAGTGGACTACACTGGAGACCAGAGGTCCTTGTTGTGGATGAATGCAGTATTGCAAGCTCTCCATTAGTCATTGTCAATTACCAGCAAGAATGTGGTTGGATGATTTTTGATCACCAGGCCATCAACAAAAATGACATTGGTTTTCTATCACTTAACCAAAGACGGTTGTGTTGAGCAGGGCGCGTTGAGCAGGTCTTTAGGAATAAGGTTGCGCTCCGATTGCAAAGTTCCCTACACTCTTATGCCCTCCTCCCTAGTTACTGTGCAGAGTACAGAAGTCAAGGGGTTCTGTACAAAGGGTACTCATTCTTGACAGTTTGGAACACCCTGCATACGTTATCAACAGCAGGAATCTTCACTTAATATGGCGAAACACTCTGCACAGTCCACTTCGCAGTCCACTATGACGCGATCGGAACGCACCCTCAAGAGTGATACAAAGTGAACATCAATCGCACAGACGGCTTGGTTAAGGACCATGCCATTTCCTGTATCAGTCGACATCTCTTTTTAGGATTTATATAAAAAGGTTATTCTGTCTCACTCCTCCTACTACTGTTTCATATATAATCAACAACAACAACACTAGCAAGAATAGTAACCAGGGCAGCAGTTTTTTTAGGCTACTCCTCTCCTTGACAGTGCAGTGTAGCCTAAATAGACAGCTTCCAACCCAAAATGGGGGATGAGAAGAGAGAAAAGTGGGTGTGCCATTACAGCACCACTTAAAAACAACCCTCTCCACATGATGGGCCCCCATATTCTCTGGCACACATCTAAAAGCAAACACCAAAATGGAAACAGATGTTGAGCAGCAGCTACAGTTCCTCCACTCTGGTGTGCGTTTGATGATCTTTGTTTTTTTTTTGTTGCCATTACTCTCTGCATCTCACTAGATCCTCGTCTCTGCCAAAGATAACTTAAAGAGTTTGGAAAAATAGAGAGGTCAGTGATGGTGGTGGTGGTGGTGGAAGATGTGGAGAACTTGTGTTGTTCCATGAGACGTTGGTCCGTCCTCTTGACCCACAGGGCACCTGGTGGACTTTGTGGGCCAATGACCTCCTCCATGACCCCCTTCAGAAATGCAACAGTCTTGTATGCGTTGGCATGCGAGCTGAATGCCAAAGGGAACCTGGACTGCATACAATTCTCTGGACGTCCCGAGCGACCAATACAAAAGAAAACGTTTCCAAAACCAAATTGAGGAACTGAGAATCAGTTCCTCAATTTGGTTGTGCGAGGTAATTAGTAGAAACCCCTTCGCTTGACAAACCAAGTATGAACAACGCAGACATATTAATGAAAAGGAGGAAGCTGTACCCTTGTCTTCCAGGTCAATGATATGCTCTGGTTACAGTAACCTACACCTTCAGAAAAAGAATGTATTAGGCCAATGTAGATGTAGACAAGTGCACAACTGCACTCCCTGTACAAGGTGAGGTTGTACATTACAGCAAAGTAAGGTAAGGGGACAACATGAGACCATCTCCTTGGTTACCACACGGGTAGGCAAAGCAAATCACAAACAGCAGTTAGCTTTTCACGGGGCGTTACACACCGGTATCCTCCACAACTACTCAAACACGACTGGGCGGTATTGTTTACAGCCCAAATATGACTTTCAGTGAAATGGAAATTCGATTCAACTTTTGTGAAATCCGCCCATCGTTTGAAGGGAATGATGCAGTGGAAGACCGGACAGCGAGGGGAGGGGCACGTCCTGGATTGTTTTGGTGTACCTGCACTATGCGTAAAGTCAAAGTTTGGTATGCCTACACCATCACTAAGCGTAGGACTCGTTTACCTCGGTTGCCTCTTTAGGGCTTATGTCTATAAACATAGCAAAATCGTCCATGAGCAATGAGATGTAGATGAGGGCAAATATTAAAAGTCACACGTCGTTATTGCATGTATGCTGGATTGCATTTCAGAATGACGTGTAGCACTGTATGGTAAATAGGAAACGACCGTCCAAAGTGTACCACCAATAACTAGTGAGTGACACAAAAATGAGGGCAAAGCACTTCATTCATATTTAATATACGTTTTCAGGAGTCATTTGGCACCAGGTCTGATCCCAACTGCGCAAATCCACGATACTCGTGTGGAGTAACCCACTAGAAGACTTTTCCCTGATGGTCTCTGCCCTGGCCCCAGCTTTCTTCGAGATAAAAATAGAAAACTGACAGACCTCAGGCAGCTAACGTTATAGCAGATTAGATTTGCAAGACACAAGCGGGTTACTTTTTTTGGAAACGAAATCCAATGCACAAAAAAGCTCCATTGACTAAATGTACCTGAACCGCGGGGAGTCCTTCAAACACTCCTCAAAATCCACAGTGATCTTCATGTTGGAGCTTGGGGAAGAGTTCGGCGAAGCCAGCAGTAATCCAGGCAGGACGGTTACCTTTACTGTGGAGCTATTCCCTGCGAGACGGCAACTGTGTCACGCTGCTGCGAGCTAGCCAGCGCGGCTAGCTTGCTACAAATACAAATACCCAAACAACTCAACCATAGACGTGTCGATTTGTGAACGTCCGTCTCTGTCGACTCTGCGAAAGTCAGTGGAAGTGGCCAGAAAAACAAGCTGAGTGCATGTAGTCGCTAGGTCATAGCCGCCAGTGGAGTGGAAGCAAGCGTCTCGTCCCCCGTTCAGTCACCAAGAGCGGCGCTTCCTGAATGCTCGGCGGGACAGCCAATCAGAGCGCTCCCCGCTTGAGCGCGAGTGGACGCACCGCAGGGTTAATACGCCGTTTGAAGTCTCGTTCAGAACTTTAGTTAAGCATCTGATTCTGTATTCAACGTGCAAATTGTATATTTTTGCATTGCAATGAACCAAGTCGAACTATCCGAACCGGAAAAAAACGGTTGAGATTTTGCCAACGTTGTTGGGTAATCCAAGGTCATACGTAAAAAAAAAAAAACAGTTGACCACATTGAGTAATTAGTTGCTTTATCCGCTTATAAATGTTGTAAATCCATGGATAACTTATTACGTGTGTCCAACTGCCACCTTGTGGCCATGGGTTGGCATAACACATTGACCTGAGGGAAACCTTCCAGAAGGACAGGTGCAAACAACACATTTTCAACGTGATCCTGCATAAATAGAGCTATGGGCGTAGTCAAAATCCTTTCGAATTATGAAACGTAAATGGTGGAACTTAATGCAATTTTAACATTATGTAATACAACTAATGACAAACGTCCAAGGTACATCGATTTTTGATAACATTGTTTAATGAAGAAATAAAAGTGCACATCTTTGTGACCAAGTACATGCAAATTGAAAATACAAAAACACATGAATCAGACAATCTTGAGACGGACACTAAAGAAGACAACAATGTTATCCTGCATTTGTTTGAAAACATGGTCGATATTTAGCTGTTGAAAAGCAATGAGAGGGCGATGAGAACGAGGGCTATTCATAGCATCCATACACACATATATGAATACAGTAAAGTATTGCAATCTCCATCTTGAGGTTAAAGTCAACTTGTAAATAAATGTGTGCGCAGTCGTCCATTTTATCTGAAGTTAAAAAAAGCAAACAAAACTATTTAAAGCATCCTTTTTTGCAACAAGTCACACTTAGAATAAGAGGTTTGTAAGATTTAAGCCACATCAAGTATGAGCTGTAGGAAACTGAGAATCCGTGGAAAGGCAGTGGAAAAGATACCCCTGTGGCCACACATCATCCACCCTTAAATCATAAAGAAACAAAAGCATGCCACACACAAATAAATTAAATCAATGTTAAAATGTGAGCAGTTCAGCAATTGTACACAAGTCTAATTCCTAGCCAGGGAGACTGACCCACTTGTATGACGGTTCAGGTTTGAAATCCAGATAATTGTGTTAATAATGCTCCCAAACCACGTATGCATGTTTAAGAGTTTAGACGGTTTCAGAACAAATGTGAGTGAAGTGTTGTACTCCCTCAGCGCAGAGGGGTCAGCGTTTTGCTCTTGGGTCTCCACTAATTCTCCTTAGCATGGCGGCCCAATCTGTGGAATAACCCGGAGCCAGTCTTCTGACGGGTGCAGCGAGAAGCTTTTAAAATATGACGACACATGCTTTAGGGGTTAAAATAAATTAAACACAGTAACGGGCAGTCACACATTTAAGGGCAATGTGTAATACCCAGGTATAACAGTGCATGTACAACTACATATGATATAGCATTATATGAAAACCCCTTTTCACATCTTTACAAGATATTCGTATTACATAAAATGTGCTTTCCATACTCTCTCGGACCGTCCTCCACATAGAAACGTTTGAACATAAGTTAAATCACAAGACCAAGTGGTTTGTTTCGCTTGTCAAAAATCTAATATAAAGGAAGGGGGAAATAGAACTTTAAGACAGTCTCTCTCTCTCGCTCTCTCTCCCAGAGCCTTCCTAAGCACTCTCTTTATCAGAGCCAGCAGAAACACTTGTGCTGGGAGTTTAAGACAAGGCAAATGCAAGAACCTGCTGCTTAATATTACAAAAAATTGAATTCATCCAATATTTAAAAAAAAAAAATCTCCTCTAAATGTCCAAAAAAGATGCACCATCAGGATCAACAGAGCCCCGCTAGTTTTGAAAGAGAACACTTGTGTCATTTAACTGTAACTTTGTATTGTTTATGATTAATTTACAGACAGAGCTTTGCATTTGAGCACAGAATATTGGAGAGCATCACTGCAACAGTAAGGAAAGTGATTTTCTGTATGGCAGGTGCAGATTTGAACCGGGTATCCATGCAATGAATCGTTAGAATGAGACTGGGTCACTATATTTGAATATATATATATATATATACTGTATATATATTAACCATTAATATTCTGCTGGTTATCAAGTAAAGGTGAAATTAATTTCAGTCAGTTCATTTCAGTCATATGACACAAAGGGTACAGCAGCCCCTATCATGGGTTGTGAATAATACCCTGCTATGCAGAAAGGAAGATATTGTCACACAATGCTTACACCTAAAAAAAAAAAAAAAAAAATCCTAATCTGATGGAATTATGTTTCATAACCATAGAGGGGCTAATTGGCATTATCAATGTTATTATTATTATTATTATTATGATTATTAGTCAAATTGGAGGGGGACAGAAAAACCACCAAGTTGAATGGGTAAAACCAAGGAATGGGTAAAACCAAGGAGAGCCAGTTCGTGGGTAAGAAATAAACAGAAGTCTTACCCACGACAAGGATTGAGATGTGTACTGCAGAGGGCCGGGGGGGGGGCTGTCAGGGCTGCTGTGGAGACAGGAGAGGATCTGGGCAGCAGGCAAACTGCGTCGTGTTGGAAGAGAGAGGGGGCTGCCTGCTTCATAACAACAAGTGGCCCCCGCACAGTCTTTAAAAAAGGGCTCCGGGACACTGCCCAGGTCATTATCCTTGGCGCGAAACCAGTGTGAGAGACGTCAGGAAGGGAGACGAATAGGCTTCTTGGCAACAGAGGAAGTCAGTCGTTTGCATTTGTTTGCATTTTCTTCCAGAATTTTAAAAGGTCAAAAACACGTGTTTTTTTTAAGGGGTGTATTGCACTGCGTTTGTCGAGTTGTTTTTCCAGGAGTTGTAGATGAGGACGACAGGCTGGCGATGTTGTTGGCTGTTGGAAGGTGTTGAGATATAGTTGGTGTACAGAGGGGAGGGGGGGCGGGGGGGCTGTAGGCCGACTGGTGCAACACTGGGACAGCGAGCGCGGTAGCGGAGTAGTCTGTCTGGATCACTAACGAGCGGAGAGACGAGCAGGACAACACGGGGACAAGACGGGACGACCGTCTCCTCTAGGAGTCCAGAGATTCAGCTAGGAGCCAAGGGAGAACGAGAGTGAGACCGACATGGCAGACAAGGAAACCAAGGCATTTATCATTGTCGTTTTTGTTCATGTATTCGTTTTTTTAGACTTAGGAGTGTTTTAAAACGGTGTCCACTTTGCAGTGATCTACAAGAGTTACACACGAGCTAGCGTTTAAACACCTGCAATCCAATGGTTTCGCAATGTTTGTGTCGACTCATGCAAGACCACCATTTTAACTCATTTTGATGCAGTGACTGCAGTACCCTCTGGGGCCAGTCTGTCCACATGGAAAGTCAAGGATACAGCGCAGATTAACTGTGTCAACAACCACCTACTAATCAGGAAGAGGTCTTGACTGACGGCAAAGTGGCCAACCACTGACCGGTGGTGAAACAAACGTGGATTTCAAACGCGAGTTCCAACAAACGCTCGGCAGTCTGCCAAAAACTACAAAGATATACTGCCGGACCGAATAAACCCAGGGATTCAATTTAATCAAAAAATGAATATAGCGCCAATTCATAACAGAAGTTCGAGAGACACTTTCCATATAGAGCAGGTCTAGACCAAAACTCTTCAACAATAGAGCCGATTCACCCATGTCATTCCGGAGCCAAGTATACACTCCTGTGAGTGACAATGCTGACAGCCAATGAGAATCTCGTCCTGGGTTTCCTCAAGACGCTGGCTGGCTGGCCGGCCCCGCCCCTGGCCCTGTCCGTCAGACGCTCGGGTGGGGTCACAAAGTGACGGGGCGCAAATGAGCGAGAGAGGCCCCCCGCGACGACCCTGACTGAGTCGCTGCAGGGGGCCAGGACTCTTCCTCACCTTCCTGCGGAGGGTCGACGTGGATATCCTCCGTCTCCTCCGCGCCCTCCTCTTCCTCTGCAGCGGCCGATGCCGCCGCCGCCGTGGCCACCTCCGCCCTGGGCTCCTCCGTCATCTCCTCGTCCTCGTCCTCATCCTCCTCGTCGTCTTCGTCGTCCTCGTTGGCGATGAGCTGACGGGCCAGCTTGATGTTCATGCCCTCGTTGTAGTGCATCTTCCTCATCATCTGAAACTGTGACCGCTTGGCTGTGAGAGAGGGTGAGACGTTGGGGAACGGGGTGCAGAGCGTTACGATCGGGTCCGGCCCAATGGGTGCTCACAGGAATACCACGGGCAATACAATACAACAGGTTTAATGCTGATGCACCAATACTTACACAATTATTAACCACTACACTACTGGCTAAACAGAAAGTAACAGTAAGTCAGATTTCAAATTAGAAAGGGGGGGATATGAGAGAGAATGCAAACATAGATGAGGGGGGGGGAAAGCTGTGAGACTCCACGTGTTTCCCCCCACGCAGACATAGAACTTGAAGCACTGAAGGCTCAATTCTGGCCGCCCTTTCACCACCAAGTCCTGCCGCTGTACAGACTAATCGCAATCTAATCACCGACATTTACGAGTCCCATGTGATATCACACACACCGGTCCCTGATACCAGTGACCCTGGTACCCCCCTGCTCCACCGTTACAGTTTTACTGTTGTGGTCACGCAACATACACAAATATTTTCCTTTCCCCACAGGATGTTTCCATGTCGAGGGCGTGGCTAACAACTTGATAAGTGATCTCGACATCAACACTACAAGGTGAAGTTACATATCCCCACCACGCCCCGCGTGAAGCCAGATCCCTTTTCCTGCTGATTTGCTGATTTGCAGTGTCCAGGAACGATCCACCCCGTGGATTCAATAACAGAGTGCTCTAATCTATTCTCTAATTTACCCCTACCTTAGTACAAAGCCACGGTGGTGAAGAGGTGGTTAGAGGCTCTATAATTAAACATTACACAATAAAAGAGAGAAACACGGTTATATAACAAACATAAAAAAAGACTCTCGAAGGACAGAGAAGAGACTTCAGAAGCACTCTGACTACAGACGACACCAGGCGTCTATGGGGGGCCTATTTTAGTAAACAATAACTTGAGCGAGAGTATCACTGACACCTTGAGGGCAGGCAGGGGGGGGGGGGGGGGGGGAGTCATCCAGCCTTAACGAGGAGGACGGAGGACGTGACCCAGTTGCCATATATGGAAACCAGCGTCTGGGACATTTTGGCCGGGAGACCGCTAAGGACGTACTCAGAGTGAGAGACTGTGTGTGTGTGTGTGTGTGTGTGTGTGTGTTTGTTGGGTGCGAGTCAGCATTGTGTACAAAACACGACATAATCACTGCAGATGTTAGATAGTTATCTTACGGACCTGCGTGTGTGTGTGTGTGTGTGTGTGTGTGTGTGTGTGTGTGTGTGTGTGTGTGTGTGTGTGTGTGTAAATGTAATTAGAAGGTGTACGCCAAATCAAATGTCAAAGAGCAGTCTAATTGCCACGCCAGATGGGCGTGCGCGTGCGCGTGAAGGAACCCTTTTGCCTCATCTGCGAATCACGTTCAGGCACGAGTGCACGTTCGCATTCTAATCCAGTCCAAGTTGACATCTGTCCATAGCTCATCACCCAGCCGAGAAGTGTGGAGACACCACCAGGCAGGCTCAACAGAACACAGTTCACACTGCCAGGCTATAAAGTGATCCAGTGACTCGGCTCTTTGATCACGGCTGATACACCGACAAGGATAAGGTTTGAAGGCTGCGCTGATCAATTGGACCTGCCGCAGAGCGTTGGAAGCTGCTCTTAGGGGGAGAATTAAGGACAAGACGTTGGGTTAAAGGTGAAAGGTCAACGGTTTACGGAGAGTCCAGTGCACACACACTGTGTGTGTGTGTGTGTGTGTGCGCGTGCGTGCGTGCGTGCGTGTGCGCACCTTGTTCTTCAGCACTAAGCTCCTCCTCCTCTTCCTCGCTGCTCGCCTCTTCATCCCTCATGAATCGAGGATCTACGTTCTCCGCTGCCGCCAGCCTGGAAGAGACAGATGGGGGGGGGGGGGGAGAACAGAGAGAAGATTCATCAAACAGGGGGGATAATGGAGGGCGGTGAACAGGCCCAGACTGGGCGACTCTACTGTCGTGGTCTGCGTCTTCACTCTGAGACGCCATCTCTCTACGCTCAACAGAACACGCCGTCCGCCACAGACGAGTCAACACGAATAAAGGGAAGAAAGGGGGGACGCGTCACAGAGCCATTTTGTGTGCCCGTCACCAGAAAAAGAAAGAAAAGAAAGATGGCCGCCTGCAGAAATGGGCTGTTAAAGTAAAAGCTACGACGGCCCCGGGGGGAGAGGATGGCACTCTGGGGAGGGGGACAGAGATGGCGAGAATCCCGCAGAAAAACAAACAAAAAAAAAACCCATCCAGCCTTGTGGGCAAAAGAAGGCGGCAGAAGGGGTGACATAACGCGACCAGAGCAGCGCATGAGAACCCGAGAGGAGGGAGGAGAGCAGTGTTCCAGTGGGATGAGCTGCGAGCAGCTATTGGCATAGCACAAGTCGCTAATTGACTCAGGAGCCTGGAGATCGCTTCCTCCTTCGAGCACTGAGCGCCAGGCACACACACCCTTCCTGGGTAATGCACTACATTACGCGAGCGCCGTAGCCAGGAGCGAGTCTCCGTCCCACTATTGGAATCCAGCACAGCTCCCATTCGGGCGCGCATGAATCTGACACACAAAACTTCCTTAAAAAAAATTGATTGCTAGACTATTTTTGCGACATCAGCATGTTTCAAAACCTTTCAAACGATTGGCTTTCTGAGCGCACCCAGGCACGCACGCACGCACGCATGCGCACACACCTGGAGCAGTAGTGCAGTCCAGCCGAGGGCAGGCCCGTCACAGACAGCAGCAGAGGCAGAGAGAGAGGCAGAGTACAGTAGACCGTGCCTCCCTCTCAGCAGCAGACTGCTGAGAGAGAGGCAGAGTACTTTAGAGTCTGCCTCTCTCAGAGTACAGTAGACTCTGCCTACCTCTCAGCAGCAGAGGCTGAGAGAGAGGCAGAGTAAGCTCCCTCTCTCAGAGTACAGCTGACTCTGCCTCCCTCTCAGTAGCAGAGGCTGAGAGAGGCAGAGTACAGTAGACTGCCTCCCTCTCAGCAGCAGAGGCTGAGAGAGAGGCAGAGTACAGTAGACTGCCTCCCTCTCAGCAGCAGAGGCTGAAAGAGAGGCAGAGTACAGTAGGCTCTGCCTCCCTCTCAGCAGCAGAGGCTGAGAGAGAGAGGCAGAGTACAGTAGGCTCTGCCTCCCTTGTAGCAGCAGAGGCAGACAGTAGACTCCGCCTCTCTCAAGAGTACAGTAGACTCTGCGACAGCGTTCTGCCCGGGCAGCTCATGTCCGCAGGCTACGACAGAGCAGCTGCTTCACGCTGCAGCTCAGCCCCTGAGTTACTGCCGGGTCAGGCCTCCACACTGGCCTAGCTGCACAGAGGCCGCTAGCGCCACTGCTTACCATGACAGCTAAGCGATGCTACGCACTCTCCTTACCACAGCGTTGCTCGCACTCTGACAATAGACGAACAGATGACGGAACGGGGAGGAATAAATAGTCAGCGCAAATATGTGTACACACATAAAAATGTGTTGAAGCAGCACTTAGTAAAGGCACTGTGACTAGAGTCCGTGTGCGTCATTACAGAGCAGACAGGGCGGCAGCCGATGAGGTAATAACTTTCAAAGTGCTTCCATCAGAGGGACCGCTGCGCACAGATACAGGTCAAACGGGCACAGGGGGGGTGGTTTGGTTTTGTGTCGGCTGTGGCAATCAACTGCTAGAGCAGGTATTAAACTCTGAAACTGAAAACAATATACACTGGAGCTCACTCTTCCTTCCTTCCTTCCTTCCCTCCCTCCTTCCCTCCTTCCTTCCTTCCATCCTTCCATCCTCCCTCCTTCCCTCCCTCCCTCTGTTCACCCCCGCCACTTACTTTGAGGCCAGGTCGTCAGCCGTCGGCGCGCTGTGGCCATCGGAGTCACTGAGGGCTCCTTCGTCCTCTTCCTCACCCAGCATCCTGAACGGGGACACACAGAGAGAGACGTGAGAGACGGAGACAACAGCAAAACCAGAGCTATGGTAACGAATGGACGAAAAAAACACCAGAAGGGTGTTTTTTTTCGTGCAAGACAGGTGAATGAGACGAGAAGGGGGTGAGTGAGTGCGAGAGATAGACGGGCAGAGAGAGCGCCTTTATCTATATCATATTGTCTTGTGTGGAAGACAAAGCAGGTTAAAAACCATCACGAGGAAGAGGTCGGTCCATGACGGGAAGGGGGAAACAGAGAAGCCAACAGGAGAGAGAGGGAGACGAGAGGCGGCCCACCTGTTGTAGGGCGTGCTGGGCTCGTCTATCTTCATCAGACCGTAGTCTTTGTCAGCCGGGTGGTACGTCGCCAGGATGTTCATCTCGTCCCACTTCTGGGACTTCTTCCTGCAGAGGGACAGGAACGGGGCAGAGGAGGTCACACAGGAAGAACAGGATCCTAAACAAAGGCTAAAGGAGGTCAACGCAGAACGTACAGGTAATAATAGAACGAGGCCTTGGGGTGTGTTCACCACAGGTGTGCCACCACAGATAACAAAAGAGATTAATAAACAGCCATTTTAAAATGTCTCATCAAAACAAAGAATCATTTCCACAGGGAAAGACGATGAAAGTTGGGAGTTGGGCTGTAGCACTTTGGGTTGAGCTGTGAGGTCAAGTCAGGAAATAGCTGGTCAAACAGTCAGTCAGTCTTGCTTTGGATTTGCACAACTGAACATTGTTCATCTCACATCAGGGGAAACCAGCGAGACCAACCATAATCTGCCAGCTGTGTTGGGAGACAATCGACTGCCGTTTGGGATCTGTGGTGGAAATGAATCACACCAGAGTCCAAATGAACACCGGGGGGGGGGGGGAACCCAAAGAGATTTCAATTCAAATCACAAGTGATTTAAAAGCTCCATTTTCATTTCATTTAAATAGTGCTTTCCGAGACACCGCCCAGTCAGTTGGTGCCGGAGGGGGAGGGGGGGGGGGGGGGGTGCGGGAGGTAGACATCTGCTCGTCATCCCTGACCTGCGGTGACCGTGCACAACGAGGAAGGCCGGGGTTGATTGGTCCTCCGGCGGGCGACGGGCTATATCTGGGCGTGGGACGCGACGGCTTGTTGTCAGCCTCACATAAGGAAAAAGGTAGCGGAAAACGGCAAGAAAAGACACTGATCTCAGCGGCGCTGTGGGGTTCAGAATATATATTGCCTATTAATGGCGGTCACCGCGCCGGCATGCCTCGTCACCACCCCTCCCCCCCCGAACACAATACAGGGCGAGGGCGTGTGTGACAGGATGTCATCAGCACGCGCTCTAGGGGACGGGCGAGAGAAAGTCAGAGCTCAGCAGGTAAAGCGTCAATGTTGGGATCGATCACCGGGAGGCGCCGGGGTGGGTGGGGGTCACGCGTCAAACAGTGTGTGGCCCACACTCCTGCACCTTCCCCGGAGTGCGTGAACGCCACGCACGCAGTTCTCAGCCATTAGAATAATATGTACGCCAAGCATCACACCGTGTAGTCAGTGGCATGCGTCCCCAGCTACAACCGGGCCGGCCTGATCCCGGGCCTACGTCACGCTCACAACCGCCTCCGCCGCCCCCGGCACCGCTCGGGTCCACTCCAAATCCATTCAGCAGTAGTACAATCTGTAATGGAACGGGTGAAATCAGAGGAGTGTCGATGACGCAACCTCCATCTGGGAGCGAGCGAGAGGTGGACGGCGCTGGCCGCTGAAGGGCAGAGACCAGTCTCACCAGACTAAATATAGAGACGCGCGCTCCTGCCCATGCTTTGCTGAGCATCTCTCGCGGTGGCCCGCGGACGGGGCGGCCCTAGCTCGAGAAGAGCTCATTAAGCAGAGTGAGCCGCGGCGGCGGATAGCCGAGATGCGCTATCGGGTGGCGTTGTCTCTGAGGGAGTGGTGTGGAAAAGGTCGAGAGGTCTCCTTTGTGCCGCTTCAAGTGTGTTCGGAGGGGGGGGGGGGTCAATCAAACCGGTAGAGATAAGAGGAGGACACACACACAAACATGCTGGATCTTGTTTGCTATTAAGATTTAGCAGATCCAGCTTGGTTCTTAATCACGGAGTGTAGATCCTTCTGTGATCACGAATTCCCAGTGAATTTTCATGGGTTTTTTTACACATTTCACAGGGAAAGGACATTGCTGGGGTGAATTAGTTTGCACTGGAAGCATGTGGAGATGAGGTAAACATCATTCCTTCAGGATCAATTTGTGAGTCAGAGCTTGAGGTAAACATCCCCAGGCTTCTACACAGGGGGTCCCTGATGATATCCTTCAATTATTAATATTTTTTCTCTTTACCCAATCTCAACAATAACATAATCATAACACAATGGAGATACACACACATACACACAATCATAACACCAAAACAAATATAATTTCCTTTCTGGAAATGCGAAACAAAAACGTACATCAATAGGCCTATACTGTTATCCTATTGCAAGTGCTCTCCCAGCGATGGTCAGGCGGAATTGGTTTTCAAAGTAAAGTTCCCTCAGTTGACCGGCATCAATGACCAGGATAACGTGTCCTGGTAGGGGGCTGGTCTACCACAATGCAGCCGAGCTCTACTGCCTGCCAAGTCAACCCGTCAACATATGAAGCCCGAAAGATAGCGAAGGAAAGATACGGTTTCACCGCGGCGTAGTCCGTCTCCAAACACACCAGACCATTGTTTGTTTGGAATTAAATATGTATGACGAGGCACAACAATAACGGTTGGCCGATTGAAGGCCAGACAGGTATCCAATAGGGAAAAAAGGTACGTGGTCAAACAATGGAGAATTAGCGTAATGGGTTTAGTGAAATGTTAATGCGAAGTCTCCCTTCGCCAGCAGGTACCTCAAACCCAGCATTTTAAATAATTCTCCTGAAAGTGGCTGTATTTCCCAACTGGTGGAGCTCAGTTTGATTAGCAATGACAACCTTGTTTGATATGCCAGTGCCTGTCTTTCGGTATCAAATTAATAATGCATTCCAAATTAACTTTGGCTTTTGATGAGAATACTTTATCAACCAAAGAATCAACAATGAAGAGGCAGTAAAGTCATGGAGGACATGTGTTGGAGAAAAAGCGGTATTCTTGAACAATTATAGCAAAAAACGAAATAAACAAGTTCATTGAACCCACTAAAGCCCTCTGACATTATGGTTAAGGTCAAAAAGCAGACTAAAGGAAATTGTCTGTTGACAGTGGGATCATGGTAAATTACATTATGTTGAAGCTGTATTGGCAAAAAGTCAGTGTCCTACAATAGAGCACATTGTTTTAGGTTTGTTGGCACAACACTGCATCGTGGTCAATACCTTTCGTTAGTTAGTCAATGTCTTTCCAAGGTCAAAAATGTTTCTCAAGAAACAGAGGGTCCTTATCAACTATCTGAAAACCACAAAGCTTCACAAAATGCGTTGAGACGTCACCAGAATACCAAGGAAACACGCTGCTGTATCAACGGAAAACTGGTCAATAGTATTCTAGAATATAGTCGACACTTTTAGGATAAGTGCTCCTGGTCCCCAGGAATCACAATCGCCACTGGAACGCTACCTCCATATCAAGTGTGACCATCACAAAACCATCAGAAAGTCAACAAAAGGTTGGCAGCATCAGAAGCAAAGTATGTTCATGTGTGTTTGTGCATGTGAATCGAGTTGTGAAGGCATTCAGACTGGAAACCCAACACCAGTAGCAGAGATGAGAATAACAACTGACAATTGCAGCACTTAAAGTAAATTACATTTATTTACCAGATGCTTTTATCCAGAGCGAGCATAAGTGCATTACCATGAGGATAAGCCCCACAAAGTACAGAATAATGTGAGTACATAAGATTCTTCCAATAAGCAAACTTGATATGAGCTCCATTTTAGAAAAAAATTCCAATGGCCAAGATGCATCCATAACAGATGAGCTTTCAGTGTGCGACAGAAGATGCGTAGGGTTTCTGCTGTTCTGGAGTCAGTGTGGGGTTCATTGCACCATGCTGGTTCTAGTATGCTAAAGTGCAGCTACTGTGGAGTTATGCTCATTGTATTTACTGCCTGGTTGCACACATCATGCTTGTTCTGCTCTCCCTATCCTACTTTTTTTCGGTAACTATTTTCGTATCAACACAGAAAAAAGGGAGTCACTATTGGGAATGGAATTAATTAATAACTGCCATCTTGCATGACCCATTTTCTCATCGGGCAGTTCAGCCAACGTCTGTCCTACAACATCTAGGGAGGGCAGAAATGGAAACAACGCTAAAAACAACACAATATACACTTCGCCCTACAAGGGCTGCTGCTCTAGATCAAATGCTTTTCGGGGTTTACTTTTAGTTATTTTTAAACACAAGTACTTGCTTGATTATCCACTGGCTTAGAGCAGCAGACTGGTGTATAACACGAGGTCAAAGTCTAAGCATTGCAGTTTCACTGACTGAATTTGCTTTTGTCCTATAATATTCGTTCTGAAATGTTTATATCTAACAGTTGGTACTTTCAATCTATTAAAAAAATGAATTAGCAGTAAATTAGTGGTGAAAGACAGGTTAACCTCCATGAACTCGGTGTATGTAAGGAGTAAACGCAGGTCACAGACCGGGGTAACCTAGTCAGCCACTGGACTGTTGGAGCTGCGCATCGTTAGTAGGGTACCACCAGAATCACAAGCTGTCACGACGAGCCTGAAAAGGGCACCGATCTCTGAGCAAAACAAGGGATTCGCGAGTTGTTTGCTGAAAACGATTGGCCGATAACCAAATGGTAAATCAGGAACAAGCTGTTTTTTTCTTTTGGTAACAGCGGGCCACAGTGCCGCACTGCCAGAGCACAGTGACCAGATATGGACCGGGACCGCGCCGCCCCTAGACCAACGCGGACGTTAGCTCCTGCCGGGGGCTACTCTGCAAACCTAGCTAACTCGTTAGCTTCACGTGTTCAGTAGAGCGGAGATGAGAACAGTGAAACACACACACAGGCGTGGCAGTACCGACGCACCGTGGACCCTCCACACACTGAGCAGGGTCGGGCCGACACGAACGGCATGTCTGCGGTTCGCTGGACCGCCCGGCGGCGGCTAACAAGTGTTTAGCTAGCAGCCTTGAAGTTAGTTGGCTTGTGACTTACTGCTGGTCATCCTCCGAAAGTCCGGGCGCTTCTTCGGGGTTCTCCGCTGGCACGTCTTCGGGCAGTGGCTTGGTGTTGGTCTCGTTGTTCTTGTTTTTCAGAATACCTTTAATCGGTCGTGTCGCTGCCATTCCACGCGCTGTGTGACCGCCGCCGGTTTCTCAAAGTGGGCAAATGTCTCGTAGCGATTTCTGAGAAGACCGCAGATCCTTAAGGCTTATTCTGTTTTTACTGTCTTCAACGGAGGGCCAGTTACGTTTTATATGCAGCCATCCTCATAACTCTACGCTCGTGTACAAAGTTGAGAGTAATCTATCATTCTCTTCTACACACATTGACAGTCTGCACATCATACGCATACAACTGCCAAGCAGGGCACTACCTTCGTGCGGCGGTCTTCTTGCACCCACACTCTCGCGAGAAGTCACTGGGTTTACATATTGGCCCATAAAAGACGCCATTTTTGACGGGTCAAAATATTGGAAAAATCCTGGTACTGGTAACTCATACGCTTGTGTGCAGTACAGAATGACAAATTACTCTTACTCTCGATATAAATAACATTTTATTTACAATTTCACAAGTTATATCACATATGGCAGGTTCATAAAGACCTTTGTCAAAGAAAGTTTTAGCCTACAATTTCATAGGCTACAGTCTATGGCTTTACCAAAATGAAATAGGAACATGCTCCGAATATGAAATACATTTAACATGGATAGGAAAATGCTACGGCACAATAGAAAAAAAAGATGAACAAAAGAAAACATTAAGCTTGCTTCCGAAAGCCAGGGTTTTAAATCTGTGAATAAATGGTCTATTTACGAGGCCACATATTGAAGTGCCACTTTAGTCTGACGTCACATGATAAATAAAGTTACAGAACAATGCGTCCTCCTGGGAATGCCTCTAGTCCATTCTCTGGACACACCTGCGGGCCAGGGAGCGAGCCACGCCCAACTGCTGCAGCCAGGATTTATCTGTGAATGTACTTTAACACAAAGAAAAATGCATGTTACATGGAAATAATAAATGTGTCGCGATATACACAAATGACAGACAGACAGACAGACGTACTTTAATAATCCCTGAGGGAAATTGCAAATGTAGGCCTACACAAAATATTTACAGAAAACAACCCATAGTGGTTGGATAATGTTTTTATAATGTATTCATAATACACAGACCTGGCGATGGCCAGCCAGTAAATGGCATTTTCCTTTGGGGTGCGGTCGCCACTGGCAGGAGAGGTGTTGTGCATGAGGGCGTTTTCCTGCGCAGAGAGATTACGCCGCCTTTGATTGCTGCCACGTGTGATCGGTGGCAGCAATGCTCTGCCTCCCCGCGGATCTCTTTCTCCATCATCCCTGCTGTCATCTGAAGAGACACCAACACCTCTCTTTCTGCAATTGTGTCGTTCTTTCTGTATTTTTGTGCACACAGCATCGTTGGCAGGACTCTGCAGTCTCGGCAGCTGCGCGTTGTCTTCCCCTAGTGGCCGCCCGGAGGGTAGACGACGTGATCCCGTGGGAGGTCTCAAAACTTTGGCTCCAATCTTTCTGGGTACTTTGGTCTCATCTGTGACAGTTTTGGAGGACATTTTCGACTCGGTGAATCCATCCACCAGCACCGTGTCTCCGACCCTGGATTTAATGGAAGCCCTTGTTTCATGCGCTCTTTTGGATGCCGCTCTTGTTTGTCCTACCTTCACCCAGGCTTTGATCCGGAGGTAGACGCGCATGGGCACACACATTTTTGGCAGGGACATCACTGAGTAAAGCTTGCTGATTAAGTAACGCACACACTTTTTGTGGCGGTGCTGGATGGCGATCTGCAAGGGGCAGCGGCCACCACGGTCTCTACAGGCCAAGGTGACCGGGTTGTTGCTGACGAAGAGTTTGAGGATGAGGAGCTGGCCGCGCTCCGAGGCTATGTGGATGGGGCACTTGCTGCTGTCTGGGTGGGAGGCTTGGTGGCACCACTGACGATACGGATGGACCCCCACCGGCCGCTCGGGGCGCGCCCTCCTCTGCAGAAGCCAGTCTGCGAGCTCCAGGTGGCCCAGGAAGGCAGCGATGTAGAGCGCCACCCGCAGTTGAAACCTAGAATTGCAGCAAAAAAATATTGTTCTCACTTGACTCAGTGATTGAAACCCAGAAACCGTGGGTTAGCATTGCTTTGTGTTTCGTGTATATTATATGACCACATACAGTATAAAGAACATTCTATGCAATAACACACTTCTGACCTCATCACAGCTTTCTCTTTTGATAGGTGGCATTGGATGGCCAGTGTGTGACCTCGCACACAGCCCTGAAGAAACTCCACCCACCCATCCCAAGTGTCCAATCGTAGAGTACTGCCTAGCATTAGAAACAAAAACAGAACAGGTTGCAGTTAATATGAACAGACACTTGAAGTCTGCAAAGTGCACCATTTAACAACTCCGCAAATCACAAGGCGACAGTCTCAGACATTAGGCGGTGACAGGTCGGCTTACCCAATTCTATGCCATAGTCGCTCAGTAGGTTGCAGTCGTAGAGGTGAACTCCGAGCGCTGTGCTTAGCCTGAAGGTGCTGACGGGAAGGCCTACGTGCAGGGAGATGATGGTTTTGAGCCTGGCGACAGACGTACTCAAGAGGAGCGAAGGTTCTATCACGGGGAACGTGTCTTGCGTCACTACATTGAACACCTGTATCGCAGGTGTTGGTTTATTCTGGAAAGGAAAGAGGTAGACGTATAGCTCAAGAATTGGTTTAGCCGTTAGACAGGTTGCATTGTAATGTAAAAAAGCTTAGACAAATGAATCTTCATGCTCCCCCCAAATTGATTAAACAATACATTGAAAGCACTTTAAACAGACACATTTTATACACATATATTATTCTGCAGCTTTTTCATAATAATTTATGAAGATTCGAATTAATTAATTAATTCAAATATTAATATCAAATATTCTGTTTCAATGGTTGGGTATGCCATGTGCTGTTTAGCGGTCGTTTTGTTGTCCCTATGGTGATATTGGTCAGGGTACATTGTTGCTAGAATTGCTCTCTGCCCCTCCTCCCCATATAGGCAGGTGCTGCTGTTGACGTACAACAGCAGTGCCTATGTGTTAGCTTTGCATTTTTTGTGGCACTCCTATTGTTACTCTGTAGTAAAGTCTGGAGGACAATCAATACCCACACTGACACACACCCACACCTACACACTCACACACACACACACACACACACACACACACACACACACACACACACACACACACATTTCTCATGCAAAGTTGCCTAGTGACAGTCCTGGCAACTGTCGGATAGTTTAAACCAGGGCCTTTTTGTCTTTGAATGACTGTTACAACACAAGGCGTCAACAGGATAAACTAAAGACTAACACTCATAAACCCATTCCTTGTAAGCCATTTCTCTCATGGGAACATTGTGTTCAAATCAGAAAACAGCTTACATCAGTAAACCAACAACATGAAGGTTGCCTACAATTATTGTATTTAGTGTTAATTCATTCTATTGTTTACCCAAAAAATGTTTGTGAGATTGCCTTCGGGATGTGTGGGATTGGCAAACATAAAAAGGCTCTTGAGCTCTTGATGTGATATGATTTTTTTTTTGGGCTAGAGTACCCATGATTAAATTCCTGTGTGTGCTTTGCTCCTGTGCTAACGGTGGCTTAACCTTGCAGTGTGTGGGTGAGAGACCAGAGTTTTCCACACATTAATGTTACCGCGCTATTGCCAAAGAATTAGCGTTGTACAACATGTATAATAAGACCTGTATTAAAACACCAGATGTTTCTTGAACACCAAGTATGAATAAACAACAATACAATAATTAGCATATACTGTAAAACAATGTCATCATTAAGTGCAAGTATTATTCTTAAATATATGTTTATAATTCATTCAAAACTAACATAAATGAACTGTGATGGTTGAAAGAAATCTGTAGAAAATGTAGAAAATTACATTATTATAACTCTGCGTTGTTATTATGTTGAATACCTTCATCAGGCATCCAACAACAGCCCCAGGTCTGATTCCCATGTCGCTCAGAGTCCAGCTATCCTGCAGAGCTGCACCAGCGTAGTTTAACTCCAGCACCTGCTGGACCTCCTTGTCATTGGCTAGTTGCAAAAGAAAATATTCCTAGAAATAAAGGAACATAAAATGACAAACAATGGCTTTTTCAAATATGTGTCGAATTAATTGCTTCATAGTCTACTACTTTCCAATTCTAGTGCTCGCCAAAGATCAGACCAGTAAAGCGAACGGTACAACGGAGACCCCAGAAGAGACCCCCCAGAACGTTTACTACCGTCACCATCTGCTTCACCGCCCCCACGGTCTGATCCGGAGAGACGTGGAAGGGCTCCCTGAAGTCTTCAAAAGAGATGAAGACCTTCATGGTGTCTGAACGCCATGGATCGGTGCGGCCCCTCTGCCTCCTTCCCCTCCCTTGGTGTTCTGGTCAGACAGGGCAGTGTGTGTGGGTGAGGTATATGAAGCTGGGGGCTGGGGCGTTGCAGGCGAGGGTGGACAGTGTCAGACCCTCTGGTCAGGGACTCAGTCTTGGGAGGGTCACTGGGAGGAAGACCGTTCATAATAAATGCAACAACAAGTTTGATTGTTTTTCTATTTTTGCAACTTCCGCTGTCTGATTCGCACTGTTTTATGAACTTTTCTTATACAGCAGTGAAGATGATTTAATTGATAGAATTGTAGATATAATTTAAATGTCTATATTTTCTATGGCTTCTTTTTATATTTCTATACCTTCAGCCTGACAGACAAACAGGCGCCCGTTTGTTAGAATGAACTGTAGACTGGGCTGCGTTTGGTAGACCTACACAGTTCTGCCGTAAAGTTTTACAGTCAAGTATTAGTTAACCTATGACCTCTTCAAGTTGTAAACTGTCTCAGGGTTAGGGTATCACATTATGATCAAGTCCTGGCATGGAGTCAAAGGTTGCAATGTTTTTCGGGATTTGTATTTATTTATCAGATTATTATCGATTTTATAATGTTATTAATAATTATTACAATGCATACATTGTAGCAAAATGTGTTGAATGAAACAACTAAATGGCATTTGCACAATACATATGAATACAACAAAATGTATTGCTAAAAATGCAATGTCCCTCTAGAGGGCGCTAGAGAATAGCCCACATTTATGGCTGCTGATATTAGGTATGGGCTTTTCTGTGTAAACCATCTTAATTTTGTTCTCGTTACGTGAGGGCTTCAAGAATATAGATGCTCCTGTTTAATATAAATGAACAAAATAACAAAAGAAGAAATATGGGCCCTTTGGGGAAATAGCTTTAGTGGTTTGTACAGGGAATTGTTGACTGGAAATAGCAGTAGAGTAGCTGGTTGTTGAGGGTGTCGTCACGTGGATATGTTTACGTCCGGGATTGTCCGTTCTGGAAATGATTGACAGGCAAACTATCCAATGGAACATAAGTATTTGACCCGAGGCGTGTGTGATGGCGGAAGTTCGCACCCCTACACGAAAAACCGAGCGAGCGGATTATTGTTGACATTCTCTGGCGTATGGGCCTGCCTCGTAAACGGAATGAAGTTATTCCATATCATCGTAATTGTGCACTGTATTTCACACACATAGTTAAAGCCTGTTATGTCCACACTCGTCTTCTATTCTATAGAAAAGACACCTCCTGAAACACTGCAAGGTAAGGATCTACGACGAGCCAGCTAGTCGGTAGCAACATGCTAACGCTACAGTTGAACGGTGATCGTCAGGTTCGCTGCCACGGTCCGCCGAGACACGGAGGGTTTCGACCAAAGGCCCCGGGATGCTGCCCGCATAGGTCCTGTCATACGAATCATCGTTACATGATGGTTTCCCATATCTTAAACCCTTAAGTCCTGGTATTTATGTCATAGTGAGATTAACTGAACTGCATTTCACACAGAATGACCATGCTCTTCTTTTGGTCATTTGATTCATGATGGCGTGTCGGCACTGTACAGAATAAAAGGTGGTGTATTCAACAATCAAACGAGACGGTTTAACGCATTTGTAACACTGTGCCTCATGCCATTAGCTAGTTGTTGGATAGGATGGGTTATTCAGCATCTCTCTGTAGCTGCTGTCAGTAATACTGCGTTAACGTCCCCTCAGTGCGTTCTCACACGAAGACATTGCTTTCACATTGTGGACACAGTGGCCCATCTTATCTTTATTATTTTTACACTGTCATACTGATGTGGTCACTGCCTTGGGAACAAAATAAGATTTGCCTCAAAAAAGATATCGTTCTGTAATTACATTGAATATGGTTGTGTATTATTATCATTGTACTTTGATATGTAGTTTATGATTATTAACCTTTTAATAATTTTGACTTGTTTGATTCTATATGTATGCGAAGCTGCTACCCATATTAATTGTGGGCCTATTACCAATTAGGCCCAACCCAAATCTCTGTTCAAGGTATACTGTAGTGAAGATATATTTATGATCTGACCCAGAAATGAATCCATACCTTTTAAATACACATCCACGTCATTGAGCGATTAATTGTTGCTGCTGTAGCATTCTAACAATGTTCTGACATCATTATTGCGGTTTCAGAGGGAGTGATTGCTCTTTGGTATTATTTGGAACTGAAGTAAGCAGATCGGAATTTACAAAAGTCATGGATTTAAAGGACCATATTATGGATGTTTTCCAATATACAGCTGCTTTGTCTCGCCCTACAAACAGACTTATAATGTTTACTATGTTGCTAATTGGCCAACAGACTGAATTACATCATTTTCATCTGTTTCTGCTCAATAGTGAAGCATACAGCTGTGGAAAACAGTGATACTAAACCCATAGTTTATAATGGCAGAGACTACTTGTCTTTATTAGCTGGCAACATTGTTTATACATGTCTACAATGCTTAAGTGTGCTAGCCTGCAAACTTTGGCCTATATACTTTTTGAGTGAATGTAGGGGAATGTACCACTTCTCCTATTCCCAACACGATGAACATATGACCATGACCACATCAAATCTGTCCTCCAAACGCTACCATATATTTTTTGCTAATACCCACGTAACAATCAACGTGATGATCCTCATGGAGTTCAATTCGACACTCTTGCGTCCCTGTTTCCAGTGCCGGTGTAAACCAAGGTGTTCACACCTGCTCCTCTCACACAGGTGTGACCCCAGGCTGTCTCTGCGGACCTGTGTGAGTGAGTGCGTGTCGGGGGAGGAGAAGCGGCCGTGTTCCACAGAGGGATGCCAAGATGTTGCTGTCCCTTGGCATGCTGATGCTGTCCGCCACACAGATCTACACCATCTTCACCGTCCAGCTCTTCGCCTTCCTCAACCTTCTGCCCGTGGAGGCCGACATTGTTGCCGTGAGTTTGGACGTCCACGTGTCTGTCTTGTCGGTCTGTTCTGTGTGTCATTCTGTTTCTGTTTCTGCTTTTTCTTTTGAGTCATTCGCCTTTTCAACCGAGTGTAGTTGTACATTCTGATTGTGAGACAATCTACTTGTTGTCAGTTATTTTACTTCCATCTCCTGTGACCATTTGTGAGACCGTTTTAGCTTTCCTGTCGGTACACACCTACATGACATGTCCAAGTTGTTGCAATGCTACATCACGCTACATTCAAAGCACCGCAGGAAGTCATATCTGCTAACTGTAGGCAAAAAGGTGCTGACTCCAGAAGTTTGACAAATGGTACAAACACTGGTGTGACAGATACTTTCTTTAATGATATGCCATTTCAAACATCTGTAATAACTTGCGGTCTCAATATAATTGCTGTTCATTCCTTATGTACACACATTGCTGAATCGACAATTGGGGCTGCGTGCATAACCATCTTTACAGCTAACATATCCTTGAGTCTAATACATCTAGACTCCAGCTTTTATTAGACTCAACTAAGATATGTTAGGGGGCCAGCCCCTGTTGTGGCACCAAAAGGAGTTGTCTTCACTAGGTATTGTTTGAAAAAAGGGTTTTTTTGTGTGTGATCTATTATCCATAAAATGAGCCCAGTGCTTTTAAACATCTAATCATTTATGTTAAATGTTTGAAGTTATTATTCATGTTCATGCATTTTTGTGCTTATGTAAATGTGAAAGTACCAGTAAAACAGTTATGCAAAGTGTAGGAACTACCTGAGTACTCTTTTACACAACATTACAAAAGAAAAGACTCAAGTGCAGTGGCAGTCCAATATCGAACCCAATGTTACCATGGATCCAGTCAGTCCTTCTTTCATCCAAGAAAATAACAGCAGGAATAATTTCAGATGTACTTTTATTGCAGTACTCGTTCGACAACAAGACCGGGAACTTTGATGACCTGCCGGCACGGTTTGGTTATCGGCTTCCCAGCGATGGACTGAAGGTGAGCAAAGACGAAGGTCAAAGGTCACACAATTCCATATGTCGTCAACTGCAGCCTTTATGAATGAATGCATGCATGCAAGCATATGGCGCTGTACATTTCTTTCCTTATCAAATTGATGTTTGATGTATCTACTTCTAAAGATTCTATAAGGGTATCTCAGGTTGTTAAGGCTTGATTGATGTCTATGTCTGTAATGAATGAGTAAAGAGACAATGAAGTAGTGAATCAATGTTTTTATTTCCTGGGCAAATGTCATGGAATTCAGTTTGAACTCAGAGCCAGAGCATTAGCCTCGCCGAGTGTTAGCGTCCGCCCAGCGTGGATTAAACTCTTCAGCGCACGGCGCTATCAACATTAAAGGCTTTGTGATGAAGCCCGCGGCGCACGCCGAGGTCCGCGCTGAACCACACAGCCGATAAACAACCGCGGTGATTCACGTCTGCTCGTCTAAGCTAGCCATTGTGGCCCTCTGTCCTGTTGGGAACCTGATGTTGTTCTGTCAGGGCTTCTGGCACATGGGCGCTTGCCATAGGCAAAAGCCCCGATGACTGCACGTGTGTGTGCGCGCGCGTGTGTGTGTGTGCGTGTGTGTGTGTGTGTGTGTGTGCGTGCGCATGTGTGTGTGTGTGTGAGCGTGTTTCTGCATGTGGGTTTGATGTGTCGCGGTCGGTGACTTCAAACAATGCTTTGTTTGAAGGGCTTTGATTGTTAGACGGCGACAAGTCTGTAGGAGTCTGTAAGTATGCACACAATTATATTGTTGCAATGTTTTTGGGGGGTTTTGGTTTGATACATTCCATGTTTCTCACAGGAGGTTATTGTCATCACTTGCAGTTAGTGAATTGCAATGTAAAGTGCAAAGGCCTGGAAGTAAAAAAGTGATGACATCATTGGTTGTTTTACAAAATCCTGGCCTCTACTGTGGAGATTGTTCGCCTTTTAACCGCCAACACCACTCTGATCCTATGGACACATGTGGTTATGCGGGCGGTGATAGTTTAGAACACTGTGATGACACATTGTACGCTACGTGACCCATTACATGTGTCACCGCACATACAATGTGACACAGAGCACACCACCAAAACCTCAGTCACAGCAGCAGACAATACGTATGTTGGTTTTAGAGATTAGAGATTAGACATCCAGAGATTTACTGAGTGTACGTAACATTTTTTGCCAGTAGACAAAGAATTTTCATGGTCATTGTCAAGAAGGCCGATTGCAATAAAGGCCTGGAACTCACGTTTGTGTGAAATTGTACATGCAAATAATCAAAGGTAAAAACAGAGTTTAAGAGTTATGTTTTATCTTTTAAAGCACTCTCGTTTGATTCATTCAGAGGGCACTGAAGTACTCGCTGTGCTTCAAGAGTACAAAATAATACCAGTGTACATGACAGCATTTATCGATTTGATTGTGTTTCCCATATCATGTTACTGGGGGGTCCTTGCCCAGCTTTCCACTTCTTCTTCTCTGTGGCTGTGTGTCATCGTCTCTGAAAGCAACTGTAGCAAACCAGCCTTTGTAATTTTAGAGCGGCCCTACTTCTCTAAACTACAAACCTAATAATCAATCAAAACCGCACTTTTGAATCTTTTCTGCGTGATTCACTGACGCATTTGATTTTGGACGCGGCGTGTGCATGGCCCCGACAAGCCTCTTACACACAGGGGACAGATAAGATGTATGAAGATGCATCTTGAAGGCGATTGTTTGCTGTTTCTGGGTGTTGTTCTGCTTCATGTGACCTCCTGCAGCCTCCATCATGTCTGGCCCGACAGCAGTTCTGTAGAGCCATTAATAGCTGCCACTATTTAAAGCTGGAAGTTGTGGTCAGATCTGAAGTCAGGGGTTTTCCTACAGTGAATTATCTTGTCCTGGGTTGCAGTTTTCTCTACTAGAGGGCCTAGTCTTCTGTTATTGGGCAGACTTTTAGACTGCAGACGTGGGTATCAAAATGGCATATATACCTAAAAAACACTGTGGGGGCAAACATGGGCAGAACCTAATCTGGATGAGGTTTTGATTTTCCTGCGTAGCTGGTGTAAACTTCAGAACTATTTGCTTATCCAAGGTCATTCTTATTACCGTTCAAGTTAGGAATAAGTCTGCCAGAGTCTTTCCCAGATGAGATAATATGTTAGTGTTGGAGCCAAATTATAACTTTTTTTTTAACATTTCTATAGAATTATATTACACAGATTTGGTATAAGTTAAAAGGGTATTGTGCTCTCGAGGTCCGGTCGACAGCGGGAGAGTCCTCGGTTCGATGCTGGACTCAGACCAAACCCGGTGTGGGCGGCGATGTGGGGGCGTGTCCCTTGGCGGGCCGTCCGTGTGACATCACGTCGCCCCGACGATTCATGTGAACCCACCACGCCCGTCCGGATGAACGGCTGAATTGGGGTTTTCACCACAGCGTGCTTTGGTCTGAACCAGCCCACTGACGTGGCAGTGGTGTTCTGGACTGCACCTCTTCCTCTCTTAAGGCACTGAAAGAGGAAGAATTTAAAGGAGAGACTTGTGTTTTAGCTGATACCGGGAAAACATGAAGTGTTCTTTTGTTTGTTGACATGAGCCCCAAGGCTGTCAGATCTCTTCAGGTGAATTCTGGGTAGCAGTGCGTATCCGAAAGAACCCTCTCTCTGTCTAGGATTGTGGTCATATTTATAGCCTGATATAAAATAAGCCGCCACAGTTGAATTTCAGATGAGATAAACAAAAATAACTCTTGGGGCTCATTCAGACCAAAATCAGGCATTGTGGGTGGCGTGTTTAAGACGTTGGTGGGGGGAACATGGGGTTTGGAAAAAACTGCCTGCAATGAAGTGTTTAACAGAATCAATTTTTGCAGAAAGGCACCCTGACATCGTCCTGCGCTGGCCAATCACGTAAGCCGGTCTGGTGTGAGGCGGGCCGATTGGTCTGAACGAGCCCTTAATCTCAGTTAATTGACATTAATGTAGCACTCTGTTGTGATATGGGTTACTCACATTTTGATAACACATGTGTAATAGATTATTTAAGAACGAGATGCTGTGATTAAACGGTTGTAAATCCCTGATATTGTTAAATGAATCACTTTGGTTGAAGTGATCCTCACAATAACAACAACAACAAAATAACAACCTCACAATCTTTATGTAAAATAGCTTTCACAAGCGAGAGTATTCTCATGGACATCGGCAGAAAGAACTCTCCAGGACATCCTCTTAAATACTGAAACACAACGAGGGGTAGATGCAGTAACTTACAGGTACAAAACAACAGGTTGTTATGAGCCCTCTGGGCCGAAGCCACGTCACCTGGAAGTATTGGCTGTTTATCTTTTGTTGCTGCGTTCCTCCCAGGGGCTCCATGGCAGTAAACAGACTCTTTCCAATGCTCTCTGACGTGGTTTGGCGCTTTTTTGCAGGCGCCACAAATTCCCTGGCCTCGTTAGACCCCCCCCTGATGTCGCAGGGTCCCATTCTGTTTCTTTCTGCAGATCACTGTCTCCGGCCCGTTGAAAGCCCATTCCCCAAATTGTTAAAAATGATGGGAGCAATCTACTCAGGGGGGGGGGGGGGAGTTTCAGTTCAAGACCAACAAGGAGATGTGCCTTGACTGACTCGTCGAAAGCATGAGAGAGCATGAGTGCCTCTTAGTTATTTCACCTGATTGGCCGGAGCTTTTGAAATATGTAATACATTTGGAAATTGCCCATATTTGGAAATCAATTGCTGCCCAGCCAAGGCCAGACTGATATTACTTGCGGAATGCTAACTTGAATATCTGGATGGTCTTACAAGGCTACAGCATCAAAGAAAAAGACTCAAGATTTCTGCTGAGTTCTTCTCTGGTTCTTGCTCCAAGGTTGTAGTCAAAATTAGATTTTTTTTTTTAATGACTGTAGCCCTGATCTTAATAGTTTCAGAGATTTGTAGATGGTGTGGTTTGTAGAGGTTGATGGTGGAGCATAGGTGGTAGTAAAACTCTCTCTTTCTCACTCTCGTTCTCGTTCTCTCTCTCTCTCTCTCTTTCTCACTCTTGTTCTCGTTCTCTCCCTCTCCCTCTCCCCCCCCCCCCCCCCCCCCCCCCCACACACACACACACACACACACACACACACAAAGGGTAAATTGTAGAGCACGGTGGAACAAACGGGTTGTAATGGAGAGGACCCTTTGTTTGAGGGGTGCCGTGGCGTCACTGAGAACCCAGTTAAACTGGCACCCAGGTTTCATGAGCCCGCTGCCCTTTACCATGCAGGGTTTCACTTCTGTTCCACCGGGTAGCCGGCAGCCAACCGCACACACCATGTTGGAAGGCTTGTGTTGCACTTCCTGTGGAAAGATTTTTCAGTGAATCTGTCGCGGTGCGGAATGTCCCGGGCTGTGATGAGCAGAGTACGGTGCTTTTTAAGAGCACTGGGTTTTTTACACTGTACACCTGTAAACGTCACTGTTGCTCATGTGACTACTCATTTTTGCACTATTCATGTACAGAACTGCACCTTAATCGCCCCTTTGCACTTTTCTGGTTAGAATGCCAAAAACATTTTGTTGCCTCTGTACTCGTACTCTGCACAATGACAAGAAAGTCGAATCTAATCTCATCTCATCGAATCTCGAAAAGGCACCTGAAGCTTGACTCAACCCTGTGCGTGTGTGTGCGCACGTTGTGTGTGTCTTTTTTTTTTTTTTTTTTTTTGCGAAACCCCAACCAGTGTCCGGAGTCATTGCTTCTCCCGAGTCACATCCTGTCACATGATGTGCAGCAGCGCACGTCGCAGCCCTCGGGGCAGTGTGGACAGTGCTGAGGACAGAGTGCCGAGGGGGGAAAGCGTGGGTCAAGTGCCTTGTCCGATTGACCCCCCCCGCTGGTCATGCGCCGAAGCATGCGGCCGCCGCCCCGATCGAACCCGGGCCCGCACGCTCCCTTCTTACTCAACCAACGTGATCTGCAGAAATCATGTTTTTTTTTTTCTTCTTTTCTTTTACATTGCAGCGTTACACAGACAACACTTACAGGAGGTCCGTGAGATGCCGCCTATGCTGCGTCAAAGCGCTTTAAGGTGATATCTTGCGTAACTTGTTTTTTTTAATGTAATTGCGTTCACATTTCAGGCGTTAAGCCGAGGCCCCCCCCCCCGAGGCGCTGACCTGGGAGGCCCGTGGGGATCAGCAGAACCAACATCATAATCCTGTCAAATTAAACCTCAGAGACCGTGTCTGCTTTTTGATCTGCCCGGCGACTGCCCGGCGATTGGTCCCATTTTAGAGGACTCCTTCTTTTCTGGGGTAACGTTAAACAGCTTCGGCACACATCGTCGACCGTGCCTTTTCACTTCTTGTTTCCAGTGGTGGGATTTAGAAAAAGGGAACCTTTACATGCATCTGCCTTATGTGCTCGCAGAACACTCTGGGAGAATGTTCACGGTGAGACTGTTCAGCCTGACTGTAGCCGAGAGTTTACCCTGACCGGGTTCGACACGCCCACTCAGTGCTGCCCAGAGTGGACTTTAAGCAGGAGCTTTGCGTAGGCTAGTTATGCTTTTAAAACTCAATGTCCAAAATGTCCCTTTTTTGAAGTCTGTGGTGCTCCGCAATCGGCTGGAGCATGACAGAATACGGAACACGATGGACATGTCGATTGAGCAGTTTCATCTGTTGAGCCCTGCGTTTTCACGACCCGGACAGTGGCATGGTTTGGCCAACAGAGGGCGCTCTCACGCCACGCGTCCAGAGGCCGGCTGGAACCGCAGGCGGGTGGCACAGTGCAGTGACGTCATTGGCCAACTGACCAGGAGGGGGGCGGGTTCCAAAAAAAGAGGCATGCTGGGGGCGGGGGAATTCCACTCCCCCGTCTCTGGTCGTACCCGCCGCCGCCGCCGCAGTGTTCGTCAGGGGTCGCCCCGGGCAACGGCGGCCGGGCGGCATGTCAGCCAAACGTATCGCTGACCCGGGGAGCCAGGGACGCATTCTGTCACTCGGAAGTGCTGAGCTCTCAGCTTGTGGTCCTGAGGTTCTGTCAGCACGTCCTCCCCCATCCACCCACCCCACGCACACACGCGCACACGCACAGGCACGCACGCACACACACACGCACACGCACGAAGGAGAACTGGCGTGCTCTCGGTCAAGGCGACATAAGCGAATTGTGATGTGTCATTGTTCATCATCTACAGGACGCTTCTGTGCAACGGACCACGTGTCTGAGTACACACACACACACACACACACACACACACACACACACACACACTTCTAGTGGCAGGGTGTGTGTGTGTGTGTGGTGTACAGTATGGGAGCGAGTGAGACATAAATTGCTGACTCCCCCATGCAGTGTGGGCGGGGTCTTCCATGGCAGAGAGAGGGAGAGGGAAGGAGCCAGAGGGAGAGAGAGGGAGGGAGAGAGAGAGAGAGAGAGAGCGAAACAGGAGGAGGAGTACAATAAAATGAGGGAAAAGAGGAGACGGCCGACGGGGTGAAGTTGTGAAAGAGAGAGAGAAAGAAAATGAGCACTGTTTGTCTGCACCTCCTGGAGATGGAGAGAGAGAGAGAGAGAGGGATGGGGCCAAGCGAGAGATGGGGAGACCGAGAGAGACGGGTGGGAAATGATAGTGAGATAATAAATTCATCACATCCCCAGCTAAGTGCTGTGATCTGCTGCACTAATGTTCATGACAAGAAGCTGCTGCCCCCCCCCCCCCATCCAGACCACTCACATGCACACGCAGGCAGGCGCACACGCATACATGAACCCACGCCGCACACACACACACCACACATTGAGCTTGAATCTGAGATTTTACTCTGTTCCGTTGGGTTATTAGGTTGCTCATTAATTATGGATTTATGTATGTCCATGTCTTACGATGGGTGTTCAAATTGTGTCTTCATTTGCTGATGCAGTGCAGTGGTGAAATCTCATGAAGTACCGACTGACTTATTGTTTCTGTTTGTTAGTGTTTGTCTGTCTGTCTGTCTGTCTGTCTGTCTGCGTGTGTGTCTGTGTGTGCGTGCATGGATAGTATGTCAAATCCTTGCGTGACCATATACGGTGTTCACATAATATACCCCGGTGATGGTGTTTGAGGACACGTGTCAGCAATAGCGCAGGAACCAAAGTTGTGTGTTGCGTGGTAAATATACAGTAAAGTGTCCCGTTATTACACAGGAAAGAAATAGCGCAGCACGTATGGAAAAAGTGGCATCACGGGCCGCCCGGGGGGAAGCCGAAATGTCCTCGCTGCTCGCCGTCCCGAGGCGGAGAACTGTTCCACCGCTCTTCGGTGGTGCTGCGCTGTGGTCCTGGGGTCCTGAGTCGTGTCCTGTCGGAGGACAGCAGCAGTCCAGGAGACCCCCCACGTAGAAGGAATCTTAATTGCAGCGCGGCTCGTTATGAACGCAGAACACAACGCGTGCAGCGCGAGCCATTGGTCGTGGGGAGGCTTCACGACCGGCGCCGTCGGCCTGCAGTGTGTGTGTGTTTTTTTTTTTTTTTTTTGTTGCTGTGACTCTGCGAGTCGTAGAACGTGTGGTTTCATGGTCTGGTTCTCTGTCGTCCGGCGCAGGGCTTCCTGATCGGCGCGCGGCCGGAGAACGCCTGCGTGCCCATCGAGCCGCCGCCGAGAGCGGACAACGCCTCGGGCGCCTTCATCGTCCTCATCAAGCGCTTCGACTGCAACTTCGACATCAAGGTAGGTCCCACCGCCGCCACCCACCACCACCACCGCACGCACGCACGCCACGTCCTCACCGCTGTCCCCCTGCCCCTGCCCTCGGCCTGTACCGTTCCTCTGTCACTGGGTTCTGTTTCACCCAGCGGGTCACACTCTGGTTGACTCTCGTGGATGGAGGGGCGTTTGACGTGTTCCATGATGTTCAGTCTATTTGATGTCTATGTAGACAGACAGAGAGAGAGAGACAGAGGGAGAGAGAGAGAGACAGAGAGAGAGAGAGAGAGAGAGAGAGAGAGAGAGAGAGAGAGAGAGAGAGAGAGAGAGAGAGAGAGAGAGAGAGAGAGAGAGAGAGAGAGAGAGAGAGAGAGAGAGAGAGAGAGAGAGAGAGAGAGAGAGAGAGAGAGAGAGAGAGAGGGGTACATTTAAACGAGGGAAAAGAGGAGATGGAGGAGGAGATGATCGACGGGGTGATGGTGTGAAAGAGAGAGTGAAGACCTCCAGACGATAGGAGAGCAGGTACAAACAATGTCTGGGGCTTGCTGCTGTACGTCACAGCGGAAAGAATGAGAGAGAGAGAGACAGAGAGAGGCTGGGATATGGAGAGAGAGAGAGAGACAGAGAGAGGCTGGGATATGGAGAGAGAGACACACAGAGAGAGAGAGGCTGGGGGATGGAGGGAGAGAGAGAGAGAGACAGAGAGAGGCACAGAGAGAGGCTGGGGGATGGAGGGAGAGAGAGAGAGAAAGAGAGAGGCTGCGGTATGGAGGGAGAGAGAGACAGAGAGAGGCTGGGGGATGGAGGGAGAGAGAGAGACAGCGAGAGAGTGAGGCTGGGGGATGGAGGGAGAGAGACAGAGAGAGAGAGTGAGGGAGTGAGGATGGGGGAGGGAGAGAGAGAGAGAGAGAAAGAGAGGCAGGGTTAGAGAGCAAGAGCACTACAATACCCCACTGTGAAATAAAACCAGGCAGGTTTGGTCTTTGCTTCTCTGTTTTGTGTTTGATGAAGGTATGCGCTACTTTGGAGCTACTTGGCTTCTCTCTCCTCCCAGTCACTTTGTATCTGATTTAGTTTTTTTGGCCTTACCTGTTGTTGCGTCTCTCTCTCTCCGTCCTCACACATAAATATGTATGCCGGCGTGTATAAACACACACCCCCATGTAAACACCCTCATCCAGCCCCGGGGGGAACCAAAGGCACTAAGAGCCCTTTTCTGCGTCGCCGTTTGGTTGTTTTCATTGGGAGTGACACGCGGCGAGCCCATGCATCAATCTCAATACCAGACCATTTTTGGTGATTTGATTGTTACGTAATGGTACTCCTTGACGGGGTCAACGCCACTCTGCGTTGACGCGGTGCCTTCGCCCCCCCCCCCCCCCCCCCCCCCCCCTCCTTCCACGTGTCCCGAACACATGCCCGACCCCACCCTGACCCCTGTAGGTAAACACCGGGCATTCCAACAGACACACTGACCACACATGTTTGTTTAACGTAGCATCGCGAGGTGCACTTTGGTCACCGCGGCGCTCCGCAGACCTGGAGTCAGTAAGCGCCGGGCAAGTGGGTAATGGATGATGTGCACCAGCGCGCTGGCTGCTGCTGGCCCCAGAGCAGTCGGACCGCCGCGCGGCCCGGGGAGGCGGGGTTATGTAACCAGAGCTCAGGGGGAGGGGGGGCGGAGTTCCATACTGTAC
>JAXIVH010000003.1:2604694-2617206 GCA_036785325.1 Urophycis tenuis | reverse complement strand
CCTTTTATTTGCTTAGAGCCTCTCCATGTGTGTCCCGTTGGCTGTAGATATGTTACAGAGCTGCATAGCCACGTCGGAATCAAAAGCACTATGCAGCTTACTTTTTGTAAAAAAAATAAAAAAAAATCTACTTTTCAATGTAACTATGTAAGTTATAAACTACCAGACTTTAAACTTTGCCAATGTACTTGTAGCCCAAGGGCTCTGTGCTTTCGACATGTTTTGTGCCACGAAACACGCCTGTTACCATTCAGCATGACAAAAGGAACAAAAATAAACGGTATGACTTGCGCTAAGGTAATGCGTTGCTAAAATGTGTAAATGGTGAGCAGGTTTATGGGCGACTTCACACGAGTCAGAGGGCAGTTGTTTCTGCAGTGTGAAACATGTCCCCCGCTAAGGTCCGGCCAGACTATATCCCGGCAACCTCAGAACACGCTTTTAGTCCATAGGCCCGTTTCATTTAAATACTGCTAGTGATCTTATTGAAATGTTATTTTACCATGGCTTGAAACTGTTGTATTTTTCACAAAACCCTAAATGCCTTTTTTTTTCAGTTAATGTATTGTCTTATGCTTACCAATGTCTGTATTGAATCCAAATTCACTTTAATAAAAGACAGAAAGGTATGGATCCATGACTTTTCATTCACGCAACAGTTGGAATATGAGTGTGGCTTTGAAGACCTTTGACCACTCCTCTCAAAACATGTTGGCCAGACTTGGAGACGAGGACATTTTGTGGCTGCGCCAGGGCCTGTAAAGCAAATACTGGAGAACTTTAAACAGCTCTTGAGGCTGAACATGTATTTCATTCTAGATGTCCATTGTTGGCGATGCCCTTCCGTTTGAAAGCTGACCGTTGTTCTCAACGTGGAATTAAAAAAAGCATGGAAAACGACATCTGGTTGGAATAAATTTATTTGATCTGTCTGTAAACAAGGTGATAAAATCAATTTTATGGCATTTCTTGGTTTTATGCATATGAAATCAGATGCACTTAAGAGACTGTATTCAAGATGTAAAATGAGGGGAGTGCTGAGGGAGGAGAAACCGAAGACGAGGGGGGCTTGGTGAGTGTACAGAGTCGCACGAGGCCTAGACAGTGGAGTGGATGCTAAAAAAATAAATTCCAAAAAGACAGATAGCGAGAGACGAGACGTGCCAATGAAATGACTATTGAATGGACTGTGGGTTAAAGGATCCATCTCACAACAGCAACACATCTCTACTTTATGGCACGGGGGGGGGGGGGGGGGGGGGGGGTACACAGTTATGTGGGCTTTGTGATTTAGACAAGACAACCAATAAGAGACCTTATTCCAACCAATTCCATTGCCAGTAGTGTGAATCCTTTCCATTTCTTCCAACTTCAGTTTATTATTTTTTTTTAATTCAGTCGACTATTAATTTAGTCGTGCCAAGCATGGACAGACTTTTAGCGCGCTTACGGCTGGAGGACCCGAGCGCGCCGTCACACGTTGGTTTGTACAAATTCACTTCATTTTATTCTTCAATTAAAATAAAAACAACACGACACCAGGAGTTGGCCAATTTTCATTCATTTAGAATCATTTAAAATCCTCTGCACCATAGCATTTTCTAAAACATGTTGATATACAGGATTTCAGGGTTGGTTGTTTTGTAGTGTTATTCTGAAAACGGGTAAGCAGTGTTCACATCATTTAAGAGCTAATGAAAACACTGAGGCTGTGACTCAAATTGGTCCTATGGAGAATATATATTTGTTTAAACCGGATGAGCTCCACATTCTTATTATCCAATATCTACCGTCCCAAAAACAATCACAGCCTTTTACAAAAAAACAACAAAAAAAAAAAGAAAAGAAAAAAAACAAAAAAAAAAACAAATCATATTACAGGAGCCGGCAAACAATAGTGCCTGGGCCACTGATGAGATGGAATGTCCATGGGTGTGGCCAGGGGTGCGTGGCCAGGAGGGGCGTGGCCAGGAGGGCGTGGCCTGGAGGCCGTGCCAAGGCTTGGGTGGAAGTCGATTCTCTGCATCCCAGTAGTGACGGCAGCTCCTGTGTGTTCAGCTCATGACACCCGACAGAAGTAATCCATTCACAGACCCAGCCACCCCCTATAAAACTGAGCAATAGTAGCAAGGGGTGAGGAGGAAAGGGCTGAGTGGATGTGGGAGGAAGCCGGGGGGGGGGGGGGACGACGGGTGTGATTAATGAAGAGAGGGAGCAGGTTTTACCTAGTATGAACAAACAGGATGGGACGCCAGGAGAGGGGAGGGGGTGTTTTGGCGAGGGAGATTGGGTCAGGGGCGGGGGGGGAGGCCGTAGTGTTAAAGATATGCATGCAGCCCTGCCCTTTCAAACATGCTCTAGAAGAGGGAAGACATTCTGAGCGCTCTAGAACCACCTCTGTGCTCCAAAAGGGCCGAAAACTATTAAGGATCAAAAAAACAAAAAAAAGGGGACTCTTCTGAATATTTTAAGTCGAGCTTCTTTTTGTCTCGGTGGCGGCGGCGCTCGTGTCGTTGCCGTGACGACCGTAGTGTTGGAGGCGGGGCTGCGGGGCCCAGTGCCGCCTGGACGCAGCGCCGTGACTGGAGGACAAGCAGGAGAGGAGGAGGTGTGGGAGAGAGAGAGAGAGAGAGGGGGGGGGAGGAGCTGGTGGAGACGCAATGAAAGTTAAAAAAACAAACAAAAAAAAACAAAAAAAACAACAACAAAAAAAAAGTAACGTCCAGAAAATAACGTCGGGAAAAAAAACTAAAAAAACAAACAATCGAGGAGACAGGAAGAAAAGAGCATCTAGGAAGTGGGTTAAGTGGGAGTGGTGGCTTTGAGTGGGCTGCTAGGTGGCTTGTACAGGCCGCTTTAGAATCCAGACTTCCTCAGGTGATCGGTCATCGCAAACACTTTCTTGTTGAGCTGACCGCCGTGGACACCTTCCTTCCCCATGATTAAAACCAATGCTGGAGTACAGAGAGGGGGACAACACCAAACAAAACACAACAACAGAAATCAACACCAGACATTGTTGTGACGGGTCTTGAAAATCTAAACTAGAAAAAAATAAAATAATAATTCCCCCCCCCCCCCCCCGTTCCGTCCCCCGTCACCCCGCGTTACGGGGGGCTGTTATTGTGCTGACCACCAGGGATCGGGCCCCTCCAGCCCACAGCTGCCGGCTCCTGACGCTCAGAGAAGTGCTAAAGGCTAGGAATGCAGGGGCGATGGGGTGGTGGTGGTGGGGGTCTCTGGACAATATAGATATACAGCTTTTTTTTTTGATGGAGTTTTGCGTGTTTTAGGTTTTTTTTTTGTATGCACATTTTTTTTTAATCTTCTCCCTTAACTACACAACACAGGCTACGACAAGACTGAAAACTAGAGGCCAGAATCCCTCAAGTATTTTGCCATCGAGAATGCCTTCTTATTCAGTCCTCCTCCGTGGACCCCTTCCTTGCCCATTACAAAGACCAAGACTGGAAGAAAAACACAGAAGGAACATTTAGAGAGAGAGTCGTCAAGTCAGGAGGTCACAGGTAAAAAATGTGAAGAAAGGTGCACAGAGCCAAAGGGGGTGGGGGGGGGGGGTGGGGGGGCAAGCGAGTGAAGAGGCAGACGCGTGGAGGCCGAGGGGAGCATGCTGGAGGTCGCTCTGCTTCAGCGGCAGCATTCACCTTCTTATCGCGGCCGGCCGGCGGTCCCGAGTCCCCCCCCCCCCCGGCGCTTTTATCTGATAAGGCGCCGCTCCGACGCGGCCACTAACCTGCCCGACAGCTTGCCGGCCTCCTATTGGCCGGCCCATGCGTGGATCATGCCGCCGCCGCCGCCGCCACGGAGCGGCCATGTTTTGAAGCTAGCGGTGGTGACGTCGCCACGCCAGGCGTGCCGCACTAAAAAGGCGTCGGCTTATTCCCCCCCCCCCCCCCCCCCCCCCCCCCGTGTCATTTGAGACTTTGGACCAAGCGTCATAGCAGGCCGGGCCGCTCCTGAACACGCCTGATAAGGGCCCTGTGTTTCCACGACGACGGAGGCCTGTTTTTGGTAGCGCCGACTAGTTAACCGGTGAGGTCGTACTGTTTGGGCGCGACGCTAAATAGGGCAACGGCACGGACCACGTCTGTATTTGACGAAATGTCCTTAAGAAAACTTGAAAACTTGTTGTTTGTCGTTTACTCGGTTTTATATCTTTGTGAATTTTGTAGCTTTTAATCCTCACTGAAGCGGGTGCATTGAGACCGTTGGTAGTGTGGGTATGCTGGCCAACAATCCAGTGTTGGAACATTTGGATAACAGTAAATAAAGCCACTTACATCATGCAGCCTTCAAGACTGAAAACACCACATTAATGCTGTAACAAACAACACACTGCCAAAGGCAATATCGCTGTACTCTGTGAGAGCTCAAAAGGACTCGTTAACTTCTAGATTTCCAATTAATAACCCATTTAGGTGGCGAGTAAATACTGCAGTCGGTACAATCACAACGCCTATAGAGTCAATTACCTCCTAAATAGACACATCAAATGGGCTACAAACGGCCCCTCGCGTGGTAAAACGCAACAATGGCGGTTGCAAAGGATAGGAAGGTGAATGCTTCTACTCGTTACCATCCAGCCAGGCTCATGCAGACGCAGCCACATGCGCGCGGTACCTCTCCTCAATACATGCCTTGACAACTGCCTTGCTAGGGCATGGAGAAGATCGGTCACCATGGTAACAGTGGTGGTGATACATCAGAACACAGTCCCTGGGTGTTCCATCTTATTTGGGGGGTGGGGGGTTGGTGGGGTTGTGGGGGGTTGGTGGGGTTGGTGGGGGTGGGGGGGGGGGCAGAAAGGTGTCCGGCTAACCAAGGAAGAGAATGCATGCGGTTCAGGGGAGTCTCAGGACAAGATGTCAGAAAGGGGGCAGAAGGAGGAGGAGAAAGGCCAGTCTTGGAGGGGAGACGAGGGGCCAGCTTGGCTGGCGTCAACCCCCTCACCTGTGCACTGCAGAGAGCCACTTACATGGAGGGCAGTGTGTTGAGGGGCCCACACAGACAAAGGGATAACTGGCAGAACTCTGAGGCAACTTCAGCACTCTAAGGCACCTTCAACTCTTGCAAGGTGCTCTTCCTTCAAATTGGCGGAGGATTCTAGGTCTCAAAAACTAAGAATCAATGTTTGAATGTGTTTCAGCCTACTGATTCTACACCCCAAAGCCAAAATAACTAATAATGGGGAACATGCGATAAAATGTGTTACTTAGTTTCTGTATTAAGGCCCAAAAGGACAATGTGTTGATTACAACTTGATTCATGTGCAATACTTAAAGCCCCGCAAGTTACAAGCAAAATAAAACATTTGCCCATCCATAACCTCAAGTAAAATCGACATTAAGCCACCATGCATGCATTGGTTAACATCCAATATCATAATCCTGTGATCCAATAACAATTATAAAATCACAAGTATTGTATATATTGAGGAAAGGTGCATTTTTCTACCTAGGCACGCATGCACAGTCTATCAGTGGAACGAGCCATCTAATCTTTGTCATGATGTCACACTGCTCCAGCACTGAAACACAAGCTGGTGACGGCCAGGTTTAATGTGCCACTTACCCTTGGCGGCTTTGCCTATGGAAATGTTGTATGTGGGCTCTCCCCCAGCGCTCTTCGTCCGGACGTCCATCGTCCAGTCGCTGTCCGTGAAGAGGCTGTCCCTGATGACAGAGCACTTCTTGTTGCCTAAGGTCAGCCCGGAGGTGAAGAACGCCTCGCGCTCCTTCCCGACTAACCCGTCAATTTCTTGACTCTAGGGAGATAAATCGTTAACACACAAAAAGGTCCTATGTCAGCACCACGAAATGGAAAATGTATGCAGACACACACACACGTCAGTCACTGCCATGTGAAAAACGAAAAGCGGCCGTCTTCCAATCCAAACGCCATCGTTTAGGACAAAGCGGTTCGGTCGTGGAAGGTTCTAGCGGGTGAAGAGAAAGCCTGGGACTCAGACGGGTCTGGTTCACTGATGGCACTGCGGGTTACGACGCTACGTGCTCACGAAAGACACACGCTAGCGTGTTTCTAATCACTGCCATTATCGACTCAAAAAGAATCGAGACGGCGTAGTTCTTCCATAAATGCAGAACCCTAACCCAACCCTCCCTTTCTTTACGGGAAAGGAAAGAAAAAAAGGAAAATCAATTTCATTCCGCGACCGCATATTTCAGCAAGCCGACCAAGTCACACCAAATAAGACCCGTTTAAGCATCAATACCAAACGGCCCTGACCCGTTTTGGTCACGCAACGTGCAACAAAACACATTCCTTTAGTATTATATATATATAAATACAGACAAAAATCGGCCTCCATCACACGCCCCAAGGTGTGCGTTATCCGGGGCCTACCTGCTCCTCGGCCCGGGGCCTCCTCAGCCCCCGGGCCGAGGAGGACCCCGGGGCCTCACGGGCACTTTCAACCCGTTAGCAGGGGAAGAGGACGTGTGTTGCATTACAGAACCTACTGTGTATGATTAATAACCAACATAAAGGGACACTCCCATCCATCACACAGAGGCTTGTGTTAGCCTAGCCCCAGCCGGTCCTCGGCTAACCCGCTGATTGTTCCCTCACGCCATCGTTTAAACCCGATGCCCAAAGCGGTGTTTTTGTTGTAGTTTTACCGTCTGTATTCACAATTGCATGAACTCGTTTTCCATTAACGTGCTCATTAGCCGACAAAATGGAGGCTCCGAGTGGACCGGGCTCCAAACAAATAAAAGACATCTAAACGTTTGCTTAAACAGCTCGTTTTTGCACAAAAGTCGACCGTGGATGGATGGTAGGGGTGTCTTAATTCGTCGACGTGACCGCCGCAGCGCGAGGGCGAACCCCGCGGGGAGAGCCATGACTTCGCTGAAGCACTTGAAGGACCGACATGGGGCAGACACGGGAATGGAAGGAGCGCCATCTTGGAAAAAAAAAAAATCCCACCGCTGGGCAGCGACGCGCGCGCTGCGCCTCCTCGAGGACCGGGCAGCCAGCAGGCTAGCCGGGGCTCTTGCACAGCCCGCCGACCCGCTCGCTTAGCCGGCTAGTCGACGTGAACACGACCCGCACCCATCACCACCACACCAAACAACACACGCGCGCGCACACACACACACACACACACACTGCGGAACACACGGGTCCGGGGTGTTCCCGTTAGTCGGTTCCCGAATAACGGGCGTAAAATGCCGTAGCTGCCGCTGCCTTTGTTTGACACGCCGCACAGTTTATTTCATTTTAAATGGTTACCGCTGGGTAATGCTAGCCGTTTCTAGGCCGTTTCGGCGTGTCCTAGCCTGCTAACGCGGCTAGGACACGCCGAGACGACCAGCCTGAAAAGCCTCACGTTAAATAATCCGTTATGTTAAACCCACACACACACACACAATTAAAGCAGGTGGTGATTGAGCATTGGCACTACATTTCTCAAATAAACCCTTCGTGGGGGGTGAACAGTATTAGATGAATAACAGTGTGTGCCCAAGTCTCTGGGCATCTTCAGTGAACAGGACACCATGTGTGCCACCGGGATCGCCTCATCTATTCCGTCTGTCCGTTCAGTAAGGCCCAGATTATCTTGGGAAGGGAACGACAGGTACATGCGGGTCCTCAAACTACCCACCAAATCGGCATTTCACCAGTACATACCGTTATGTTAGCAAAGACCCCACCAGGAAACGATGCCCAGACGTATTTGGAGTCCGTGTATCCAACAATGGCTGAGTCCTGGCAGGTGCCATCAGCCATCAGGTTATCCACGTAGCTTTGCCAGGACATGTTTGCGAATTAGTTCAAAGATGAAAATGTGGCCGTCAAATAAGTCACAAGTGCTCTCGAGCAAAGTGTGGCAAACAAGCTGTATTGTCAGTGGACAAAGGCCTTCAGCAAATCCCAGCACGTCACGTCCCCGCTTTCTTCTGGGTCTGGGCGGCGAAGAGGAGCCACGCCAGTCGGCCAGCGCCTGGGTGTAGCCTTCTGGAGATCCCTCCGCCAAGCCGTTATTCGGCTCTCGTTGCCATACCGAATGCGTCCTTTGGCGGATGTAGAAACCCGAAGAGTCGATAGTCAAAAGTAGTCTATTTGCCCGCCTATAGAGCCCCATTGTGAACCCGGAAATGTTGAGTAAACCAAAGTTTTATGTTAGAAATGTACAGTATGGGTCCCCAGCATTTAGAAACTGCCGAATGCTAATTGCATATGTCGGGCAATTGGCATAATCAGCATGAATTAGCATGATCGCATGTATGGGCAATATTTCAGCAACTGCTTGGACTTGATTTGGGCAATATTGGAGTGGTTTTGGGCGTTATTTAGGATGCTGAATCCATTTCGGACATTTTCAAAATTCAAAATGGCAATGTAAACTGCCATTTTGGCATGCATCAAGCAAGCATCAAGCATCAATCAAGTATCAATGCATCCAGCACAGGAAGGGGATAGGAGCCATGAAGGGCATCTCCACCAACCCTGAGCTGGTCGCAGTGTGGATCCAATCTTTTGGGCATCTACTCCCATCTCTCCAAGTCATTGGATGAGATGTACGACGATGTTGAAGCATGGGAAAAGACAATGAAGCCCAACAGACACAAAGCAGAGGGTAAAGGACGGAGTTGGACGCAGAGGACCGGGCTAAAATCCTGAGAGTGCTATGGGAAAACTCTCACCCACTCACCACAGAGACTACTACCCTCCACCATATCATACATGGCCAGGTGGTGGATGGAAAGGTGAATGTGCAAGATGCATTGAAGATCGGGCAGGACATAAGCACACTGTTCTCTCTCTATAGAATATAGAGGTGCAGAAGATGCATTCTATGTTGTGTTGTATAGGGATTATTTGTTCGTGATTGTAGAACCTAAAGATAGACAGTAGAAAGACTTTGCAGTTGAATGCTAGGGTCGAGGTGATTCTACGTCTGTCATTTCTAGTTCATGTTTTCGTGGGCATGTGGGGAGGGGGGGGGGGTACTTTTATTTCTCTAGTTGCTTCATATAACAATCTATTAAAACCTTTATAGTCCCACAATGTAACACAATGAAACTTTAAGAACATACTGTGCAAAATAAGCCAAAATTGCATGTAGAAAACGAGTCCCCTGCCCCTCCTCCAGGCCACAGGGTAATCCAAACAAACACGAAACCCTGGTTTACGTGGATCAAATGAGTTGATTCAGCCCTCCTGTGACTCCAGCTCCTGTCGCCATGCGGAAGCCTCAGCATCCGATCTGTAGGAATTCTTACTAGACAGGGTTAGGGTGAGGGTTGGGGCAGCCACGGCCTACTGGTTAGGGCTTCGGATTTGTAACCGGAGGGTGGCCGGTTGAACCCCGACCAGTGCGAACGGCTGAAGTGCCCTTGAGCAAGGCACCTAACCCCTCACTGCTCCCCGAGCGCCGCCGTTGCAGTCAGTTCACTGCATCGGGTTTAAGTGTGTGCTTCACCTCACTGTGTGCTTCACCATCACTGTGTTCTGAGTGTGTCACTAATTCACGATTGGGTTAAATGCAGAAGACCAAATTTCCCTCACGGGATCAAATGAGTAATTCTTCTTCTTCTTCTTCTAGGGTTAGGGTCTGCGTTGTGCGCACACGTCGTAGGCTCATCATGGTTGTTTTACAATGTCTGTGTACAATGCAGAGAGAAAGAGACAGATAGAAGGAGAGCGAAGGAGGGAGTGAGAGACATAGACGGAGAGCGAAGGAGGCAAAGCGAGGATCATCATTGAAATGCCCCCTGGTACTCTTGGTGTGTCCATTCTCAAGTCTAGATTCCCCCATACAAGACTCCTTACCTAATATGCCCCATGAATGATCAAAGAATATTGAAACTCCAGGTTTGACCACTTCAACCCCCTGAAAGCTGCATTTAAGCAATACAAACTGTGTGTTTGTTCAGTGGTGAGTATAACCAAATGGCCGGCTCTTAGCTGCTTCTGTCCAAATCACAGGGTGTAGGCCTCCAATAAATATACATGGCATCATAGGATTTCAGTACATTCTGTGATGCCATGTCTATCAAATTCCCACTCAACAAATAGCAGCCTCATTGTGTTAGTGAAACATCAGTTCAAACATTTAGCGACACTTGTCCTGTGAGGATCCACAGGTGACTGGTCATTGTGTGCTTTAGATCCATCATTCTCAAACATTGTTTTTACAAATATATATATATATATATATATATATATATATATATATATATATATATATATATATATAAAAGATATACATTTTTAACAAAGTACCTATTTCACCAGTGTTTGTGCTTCAGTTCTGATTTTTGGAATTCAACATTTATTCAGACTTCCTTCTTAAATTAGTTAAGGAGAATGCGTTGCATGACGTTGTGCATGACGAATATCAAAATGACAATACATATTTAGAAATGGTGCCCAAGGACCCTCTGCAGGCCTTCAAAGTCCCCCTAGGGGTACACGTACCCCCATTATAAGAACACTGTTCCACAGACACACATTTGTTTGGGGGGCCAAAGGCCAGTCGCCACACATACACTCAGACTGATTCGGTCAGACTTTAAGAGAAAGTCACAGTTAATGGCATATGAGATAGATATTGAGAGGTCCATTGTCACCTTTTGTATGTGTATGGAATAACCCCTGAATTTTCATCATCTAACCGTCATGTGTGTGTGTGTGTGTGTGTGTGTGTGTGTGTACGTCTCTCCCCCTCTTCTGTCTTTCTCTCTTGCTATCTGTTTTGCTGTGCCAATGCAGTGCATTAAATATTGAGTAGTTGGCGATAGCTGAACAGAACAGCAGTGATGCTCTGTTGATAATATTTAATTCACCCTACTTCACACCATGCTACATATTATTACGACAAATAATAGCCAAAGTAAACCTTCTGTAGTCCTTTGGAATAAAGATGCTGGTATTACATTTTCAACAGAAATCAGTATCTCTGATTTGTGCCATTAAGCAGTAAGACACATTGATTGCCCTTTGCATGGAAGTGGGTGTTGTCTCCTCGTAGCATAAAAAAAACATTGAACTGATACTGTAATTTAGTACTTAATCTCTAGTTGAGAACTAATTTGGATAAAATTTGCAACAATTGGCTTGCCTGACCCCTGCGACCTTTCCCCTCATTTTCTCTGTTCCATATGGCTGTTGAAAAGATGTCCTTCCTACATTAGCCAGCGGCATGACTCTACATGCATTACATGCAGAGCCATACAATGGGTCTGTTCACTCGCCTCCAATTGGCATACTCCCCCCATTTGTGGAATGAATCAACACCACCATTCAGCCCAGTTGGGATTGCATGACATGGAATACCACAGGCAAATACACAGATGCAGAAATACATGGACACAATCCACTCACTCACCCGTATAAATAAGTTACGCACACACAGGATCCATGCAAATTGGCATTCCCATAAAGGCAACACATACGCACGCACACACACACACACACACACACACACACACACACACACACACACACACACACACACACACACACACGAGTCAGAGAGCCATCGCTTTGCAAAATGCATATCGGCATCTCTACGTCACATACACAGATGCACTAACTGCTGTAATGACTGTTTTTTTTTTATCGACGTGTACACATGCACATCGTCTTATTGGCATACGAGTAAGATTCCCCCCGTAATACTCCAGTGTTGAGAGAAAGCTTTTAGTGCTCCAGTGGTTGAGGGGTGGGGGTTATAGTGTAACTTGTAGCCGCTTGCTTCCGCGGAGACCCCACGCCGATTTGATTTTTTGTTAACTTCAATTCACTTAAAAAAATAAAGCGAGTGGTGGTGCTGTGGCTGTCGGGGCGTCTCCACCTCCATCATTTCACCCTGAATGCTGAACACGTATCTCCTCCTCTGTTGTCCTGCTGCAGAGGTGAATGGTTCTAATTAATGACGAGGCAAACGCATCAGTCACGTTACCACAGGATTCGAGTTCACAATGCTGCTCCCTGGTGGCAGCACACGACATCACATGACACATGGACGATGTGGCTCACTTCTCTCTACTGCATGGCGAGCACCAGTCTGCGACACCACCGCAACACGAACTCCAAACAAGATGGTTGACCTGCTCATGTCACCCATGTCACTCCTCTGTACAGCTTAACAGATGAGCACTTAGGGCCGAGAAGCGGAGGCGATTGCTTTCCATGTCGCAAGTGGGTACAGCGCAGCGAAACTAAACACACATACTAAGGCTGCTCTAAATGTACTGACTGCATGTGGTGCACGCAGACCTTTTCATTAAAACGAATTGCGCGTTCCAGCGCTCTGTTAAACACTTAAACGCTGGGTATCACATGCAAAACATTTGTAGATTTTTTAGCAATGTTTTTAACGAACCATGGCAGGCACACTTATGATGACATGAGTGGGTAGCTTTATCAGCACAGGCAGGCTTTCAACTCCTGGGAATGAGAGCCCCTACTGTGTGGGGGGGTTAAATTAGATGTCCCCGGTCATAAACATGTTTTGAAAG
>JAXIVH010000003.1:2472194-2599694 GCA_036785325.1 Urophycis tenuis | reverse complement strand
CCAAACAGCTATACAAACAGGTGGGCACGGCACGGGCCTGAGCAACAGGGCCTGGGCCATTTTTAAAGGGCCGTGTCTGAGTAGAGACTGGGGCCCCTGTTTTGTTCAGGGTTGCGATATGTCTTCGCGCGCGCGCGCGCGGGGGAGGGGGGGGGGGGGGAGTTTCTGACGCATCTCTTCATAAATTAATTTTTCAAGGGCCCCGGCGGCTCATAATAGCGTGACTGTAAATAATTCATGCGGATGAAAGATTTTGGCTATTTCTGTTTGAGCTGATGATAAACTCCCAACGTGTAACTCAAACCGTACACATGTATAATGGTAGAGATTTACAATGGTACATATTCCAGCTGGAATAACAGTAGTTTGTTGTCATCACACTGCGTGTTAACATTTCATATCGTCATGATATAATGAAAAAACTGAACTTTAACAGAAAATGTCCCAGTTTTAATGTTATTACAGGTGTTTTGATGATGGTCAATGGTCTTTGCACCCAATTCAGACCAAGGCTCTTATGGATTCGGTAGTAATTAGATAGATTTGGTAATGTGGTCGAGACAACGTATGGCAAAATACCACTAGAGAAGCCCAATCGATCCCTACAAGGTCTCCGAACGCTTGCCGAATATGAAATGTTTCCTTGGGTCACCAGTTACCCTTGTGACTTTTATCATTAATATTCTCAATGAGCTTTTGTTTGCACAACAACTCCATGACATTGGCCCACCTCTGATCGCACATTAATCAGTTTAAGAGCGTAAGGAAACAGTTTATTCACTATTCTGGGACACAGAAAGACCAAAGAGCTGAAGACCACCACAAATACACTGCCAAAAATATCAGGGCTTCGTTATTGAAATCTAGACTAGAGTAGAGACTAGACTAGAGTCAGTCAGTATTGCGACATTCAGTTGATATAATGCCAATCAATTCCCACAGGTAGCAGTGGTTCTGAGTCATGAAGCACATTCGGCGGTGACGCTTAACATTCCATTCAGTAACAAACAACCGAGTAATTGGGCGAAAAAGTGCATCGTTTGTACTTGGCAAGAGAGCCAAAGAAACCGCAGGGACAACCTTGATGTTTTGACCCTCCTCGATTGCTCTCACATGATGGGGTGTGACCGTGGGATAAGGTGAGAGAGGTGAGGAAATTGTTTCATTATATAGTTTAGACCCGGGTAAAAACAGGCCTTGTAACCAGGATTCTGTGAAATGGTTAAGGCGGCATACATGGAAACAATTTAGTGTTGTTCAATGCCTACATTGTGCATTCTGTTACAAACGGTTATGTTTCAGTACGGGGTTGTATGTTTATGCATTCCCTTGGAGATATGGGTTTGGTGTGGTTAAAGTTTTGCCAAAGATCTGAGGAGCAGATTCCCAGACCTTGGGCAGGATTAATGAGGACAATGTGACTCTATCCTTTTCATATAGGAAGAATAGAGTATCTGTTATTGGTTGGCATTAAGATACTTGCATATCTCCCTCTCTAGAATAGCCCCCTTGCTTTGTGCCGATGGTGGTAACCGTGGTCTGGGGACTGTCTTCTCTCTGGCTCCCCTAGCGTACTTAAGCATTACTACAGCCTAACAGAAGTTTGAGTTGTATCCAACTTGTCTGAATAATTCTGCCATTAGGTATTTTAACGATGAATTAACTCACATCAATGCTCATTCTGTTGAATAATAATGCCAACTCAAAGTTTGAATTTGACGAAAGGCTATTGGCCGTATCTATTTTCTCTCTCTCTCTCTCTCTCTCTCTCTCTCTCTCTCTCTCTCTCTCTCTCTCTCTCTCTCTCTCTCTCTCTCTCTCTCTCTCTCTCTCTCTCTCTCTCTCTCGACACACACACACACACACACACACACACACACACACACACACACACACACACACACACACACACACACAGATTATTCAATTCATTATTCAATCCGTCATTCTTGTGTAAATATGAACACAAAGCAATAACAATATTCGTAGATAACCGTTAAAGAATGTGTCTGAAAATCTAATCAGCACTAGCTGGACATTCCCTTGAAACTTGAAATGTACCGATCTGGCCTATCTGCTGTATTAAATTCCCCAGCACTGACTTGGAGACTGAGTCATCATTTAAAGACAATGCCAAGTCAGTGTTATTTCCGTTTTCTTTCGTTGTTTGTATGACGTTACACCCAACACGTTTAAGATTCTCCACTATAATCTCACAACAATAAAAACAAATCGCAAATTACTTTTCATTATGCCAGTGTTTCATGTAGTTGCGCGGTGGCTGGGAGTCAGCAGTCATTTCCTCCGGCGGTCTGCGTAACGCAGACGCAACGTAACGCAACGCGGCTCTCCCAGGGTGCACTTCGCTCTTGCCATCTTGTCGAGTAGCGGTGGTTCGAGGAAGAGAGGCAGTTAGCATATTAGCTCGCTGTGACTGCCACAGAAGTGAAGTACATATCTGTCAGCTAGCTCTAGCAGCACCTCAAACTGAAGTATCCAAACGGCGAGAGGCTAAACTTTACAAGTTTAGGAAGCTTATATTTTTATTGGCGAACCGATAGCCCCTTTTTGGACATTGACTGGACAATATGGGTTTGTTTACATCATGATGTGGCACATACTTGCACCAAGGTAAGGGGAAATAACTAGCCATCGTTGGCTAACTTAGCTGGTTAGCTGAACATATATATGCCTTAGCTGAAAAGGAGAGTGAGTTGAGAACAGGCCCGCTTGAGATAAAAGTACTGGGAGCAGCTTGTGATTCAGAACTGCGACAGGGCCCTGCCTTAAACTCCGGAGCCGAGACTGTGTCTGAGGAGAAAGGCCAGCCGGGGTCTGGAAAGCCCCGGAGCCGAGACGCGAGTCTTGTCGCCGGTAGGTGTGGAGTGTTGGAGCAGCACTGACAACAGATCATCTGCCAGCGCTGGCATAGTTTCTCCACGTCGCAAGAGAAATCGAGGACGTGAACATGTCGCGTACGTGTGTGTTTCATATTTACCAACTGTGAATTGCGCCAAGATAAGTTATTTTAAGTAGTTTTTGTGTCTGGAAATAGTCCACGTCGATTCGAGTAGATATTCAACATGTCGAAAATGCCGGCAAAGAAGAAGAGCTGCTTCCAGATCACCAGTGTGACCCAGGCTCAGGTTGCCGCCAGCAGCATCACTGACGACACCGAAAGCCTAGATGATCCGGACGAGTCCCGGACCGAGGACTTGTCTTCGGAAATATTTGACGTTTCCCGTGCCGACCTAGGGGTGTGTGACAGGAGTTCATCAGAGGAAACCTTAAACAGCGTAGAGGCACACGAGAATCAGCCTGCCTTAACGGGACCTGTCAACGGGGGTTTCTTTATTAAAAGTATCGGGACCGGTCATGTCACCCCGTCTGTCGTAGGAAGTGGGGTGCCAGTGGTGGCAACAAGTAAGCCCTCTGGTCTTAGCTCATCCACCCAGTCGGCTGCGGTAACCACAGCCTCTGCTGCAGCTGTGCCTAGCGTGACTCATACAGCCCCGGTGGCCGCTAGCTCCATATCAACCGTGAGCTGTAGTTCCCGTTTTAGGGTCATCAAACTCGACCATGGTACTGGGGAGCCCTTCAGACGGGGCCGATGGACGTGCACAGAGTTTTACGACCGTGATTCTGAGGGCTCCAGCCTTAGCAGGACTGTTGACAGTATAAAGCAAGCTGTGACCCTGGATCACAGTATGGACAGGGACAGCGGTTTTGGGGCCACCGGGAGCTCTGTGGTGGTCCCCAATGCTGTCTCTGCTCCGGAGACCGCTTCAGACATGGCAGGTGGGTTACGGCAAACCCCCCCAGTCTATGTCCGAGCCCCGCTGATCGGGAGCGGAGCAAGTGCCTTCCAGCCCACCGGGTCTAAGGCACCCCAGCAGCAGGGCCCGGTGACTATGCAGGCTGTCGCCCCTCAGAGTCTCCTCCCTGGTCCCCTCAACGGTGCCCCCCAGGGTGCCATGTTGCAGAAGTCTCCCATCATGCCGCCTGTCATGCAGAACCACCAGGATGTAGCCTACTTTACCCATCCCGCTAACCTCTCAAACAGCCAGCCAGAGTATCGTCAACAGCACTTTGTCCCCCAAGGCTCGAGCACTCAGACCCCCCCCACGGCCTCCCACCCCGTGGGGCCTCCGGTCAGCCAGGGCCCCTCACCTGTCATCACGTCAGCCGGCTCCACCACCGCCCATGGCGCCGTGCTCCACTCGGGCAGCGGGGCCCCCGTCACTTCCACACTTCCTGTCAGTGGCCTCCAGGAGGCTCAGTCCTCAGGTGGACCGGGCGGCATACCATCACCTGCTGTCACCGCCGCCGCCGCCTCCTCCACCACCACCCACAGTGGTGCCCTCTCCAACGTGCCTGCCGCAGTGCCCAACAACACACACAACCTGTCGGGCTTGCCGAGCCAGACGCCCGGCCCTGGAGGCGTTCCCCAGGGCAACCCCTCCAGCTTCGGCAGCCACAGGGAGGACGGCAGGAGGACGTCGGACGCCCTACCTCAGCCCGCTGCCGGCGCCTTGCCAGGGATGGATGGCATGCGGCCTTTCATCCCGGAGAGCCTCAACCTGTCCACTCCCACCGTCAGCAGCCTGTTCGGCATCCCCATCGCCATGGATGAAGACGAGGACAGGTAGGCGCCACGGGCATTATATAGTAAACCTCCTTGTGTTGTGTGATGATGGCCCCTTTTGTTTAACTTTTGATCTGTGTTCACGGCTGTAGGCTCACGCAACACACAAAGCCGTGCAAGCATGTTAACAATGCACTGTGAAGAAGCCCATGTTCCAAAGACTAAATAACTCACTCGCAGAAGGCTAGGCCTGTATAGATCCCCTCCAGTGTTGCTTGCGTTTTTATAGGTGGCGTACAGGGGCGTCTACACCTGCTCTAATCTGGGTTTATTGGTGTGTCTGTTGCCAAAAAAAAACAGCTTGCATAGAGGTAGTGGTATGCTGTTGTTAACCGGGCCCTTTCTCTGAGCTCGTGAGCAGCCAATGCACAGCTTTTTAATAGGATATTTAGGAGTAGGATGTTATTAAAGAGGAACAGGCATTAATTACACTTCAAGAGATTCAGGAGCCATGAGACCCACACCTGTGTGTTTATGGATACAAAGGGTCACCGAGATGGATGACCTTTGGGGAAAAGTAAAAGGCCTTTTTTTGTTTGTTTGTTTGTTTGTTTATATTTCACATTGAAAAAGATCTCAAATCTAACTCTGAATCCCCGATCGGTGAATAAATTAGTGTGCAACCCAGTGAACCCGACAAACAGGTTGGTGGCTCTATAAACAACTAAAGGGCGGCATGCCTGACAAGAGAGTTGCCAAACATCCTCGTTGTCACTTCTTGTCCATTTCCTCTCTCTCTCTCACCCTCTGCCTGAACGAGCACTTTGTTGCCGTGCCTCCCTGCCACCATCATTTCAATCCACCGTAATGTTAAATCACGGCAGACTTGTGGTCACACTAATTCAGCTTGGCCTTTATGTGAGAGACGTACGAACGGCATTGTAAAGGTGACACTGTGTGGGGCTTGTGTCTGAACGACGACGCCGTTGGCGTAAACGTGAGGCCCTGCAGCGCCTGGACTCGCACCGAGGGGGTCGGAGAGCCGTGCCCTCGCTCCAAACATCCCCCGGGGGGTCTTCGGCGGCCGCCTCGTCGATACGGCGCCCTCAACTGTAGCGTTCGGGCCAACGAGTTGCGCTATAAACTGGACTCCCCTTTTTTTTTTCCCACACCGAGGAGAGGAACCTTTCAGGAGAATGGGGGAGGGGGCAGTTTGTGGGTGTGGGAGGGGGTGGTGACACTCTGCACCAATCAGAGCTGGCTCTGAGGGGAGGATTTGTGTGAACGCGTTAATATCCTTCTTGCAAAAAAAAAAAACACAGTTGAGTAGCTTGCCTCTTTATGAACAGCCCCCCCCACATACACACATGCACACACGCACGCACACACACGCACACACATGCACACACACGCGCGCACACACACACACACACACACACACGCCACCTTGATTGCCCCTCCATGCTGGTGGGGGGTCGATGGGTGGGTGTGTGAGTGGATGTCAGGGAGGTGGGTGTGGATGTGTGGGTCGGCTGTGTAACAAGGCCTGAGATAAATTACAGCTAACAAGCTAACTTGTGTTTTACTGCCAACCGAGGGGTGTGGGGGGGAATATACGCGAGTTGTCCAGTTAAGAAGAGTGGGTGAGATGGCTAGCGTGCCGGCGGCGCTACGTTTAGCTGTGTCTGACCCTTTCCTCAAACATTGTAAATACCAGCTCTTCAATTGTCTGCAGTATTCTGCAAGTGTACACAGAGGGGTTATTTTTAGGGCCCCGTTGGAGGGTTCTCAGGCAGCTTGAGCTGAAGTGTTGTAGAAGAGATGGACTGTTTGAGTACTGGACACACGCGCACACTCACACACGAGCACAACCTGGCCTCTGTATTGGCAGGCGTCCTGCAAAAACAGTGTAACGCTGGAGCTTGTGTGTGTGTGTGCGCGTGTGCGTGTGTGTGTGCGCGTGTGTGTGTGCGTGTGTGTGTCTGTGTCTGTGTGTGTACTGTCTGTGTGTGCGTGTGTGTGTGCGTGTGTGTGTCTGTGTCTGTGTCTGTGTGTGTACTGTCTGCTTGTGTACTGTCTGCGTGTGTGTGTGTGTGTGTGTGTGTACTGTCTGCCTGCCTGTTGTGTCATGTGTCCATGCATTGTCTCTGTTTTGTCGGCCGACCGCGGGGATGGATGCTTTTGTTTTGTTTTTTTCACGGGGCCCCGACAGTGGTCCTTGTCGAGGTGAATCAAATCGCTGTCGGCCAGTAAACGGCTCCGGTCGTCGTCGCGCCACAGCAGCGCCTGGGAGAGACAAAGCCTGGGCGGCCGGCGTCTGCTCCGTAGACCTCTCTGAACAGGCCTGTGGCCATTTCCCCCCCCCCCCCCCCCGATGATTGTGTTTGTATGCATTTTTGTGTGATTGCGCGGTGACATCAGCTGCTGCCCGGGTCACCATGACTACATTGACACCAGTGTCAGGAGGCCGGGGCAGGAAGTGACAGTGCAGTAGTGGAAGAAAGGCGGGCCGGGCCGACTCGAAGGAAGGGCTTTTCACGCAGCCAGAGCCGGACGTGGGCCGTGTGATTTGAACCAGGCGGGTGTCGGGACTCCCCGCACCGAAGTCTGAGTTGCTCTGTGAAACAACGCGTCTTCTGTGTTGTCTTTCGTTTTTTTTTTGCACAATGCCGGTGCTATATGCGGCCTCCCATTTAAGGATGTGGATTTGGAGTTGGTTTTGAGTTGTGTGGGTATTTCGTGAGGGGTTGTCAATGTTGATCTCTGCAGAGGAGCCCGAGGACAACAGCGGTCCGCTGTGGGGCTTTTAATTTCGTCTTCATCTGCTCCGGCTGAGGCTGTCTACAAAACTATTCCCCGCCCGTAAATCTCGGTGGCACGCATAAAAACCGTATTCTTCAGTGAGGCATCTTGATATGACATCGCTCGTATATCAACAGGCACACAAGACACACGCACACGCACCCACCATGTAGCGCTTAGTCAAAGCTTAGTAAAAAAAATTAAAAAACAACCCTGTCTCCTCAAGGCTAGGCTAGGCTCATTGTTCTCAGCATGGGCTCCCCCTCCGCACGGGAAAGACGGAGCAGTTTTATAGTTAACCTCTGGTCTGAATTAGAGTGCATCACCAAAAAAAAAAAGAAAAAAAAAAGTGGAACAAAGTGACATCAGGGGTGGAGGCCGCTGTTTCTTCCCCTCTCTGTGTTGGACGGCTCCACATCTCGGCTCACAGCTCCGTGTCCGTGCCAGATAAGGCAAAAGAGTCTTCCCCCCTGGGACAATTTGGCTCCGTTCAATGGGAGGGCTGGGCTCTCTAACTGAATTATAACTCCCAGGACACCGCATGCATGTTCTAAGTGGAAAACTAGCGAGGGGTGTGGTGCCCGAGCAAGGTCCTAGTATTTAGCGCTGTCAGTAAAGGCTGATTTACATGTTTAGTGCTGCCGTGAGACAACCGACCAGTTTAATTGGGCCCTCTCTCTCCCCTGCCCCGGCTGGGATGATTCGCCCCACTCACTCCATGCCAAGGATCCAAGCTTAAAGGATTTAGTTTTAATCTCCGGCAATCATGTTTTTGTTTTCTCATAGTCTAGTGCTTCCTCGGCAAATAAGTTCTTTCCTTCGGCTCGGCACCGACTCCTATTGTTGTCCAAAAATACACTCGAAAGGAGTCGCGGGTCGCTCTGGTCGTGGTATTGGAATCCACGCCGACGCGCCTCCAGTCGTTTGGTAATGGCGCTCACAGCCGCCGCGTCTCTGCCTGCCGCGGCGGCTGATGAGAGACGCTCACGCGGGTCAGAAAGCACGACTGGATGTGTTTGCCCCGCGCCTCACCTCAGCTGACCCATGAGGACAGTTGTTGATGTGATGAAGGATGACCCCTTGAACAGCAGGCGGGGTGGGGGGTGGTGAGGTGGGTGGCACGTGAGGTGCAGTGGGAACGACCTTTGGGTGTGGGCGTGCACGTACAGACCCCCCACTGGGCCCCCCCCCCCCAGGACCAGCCGGCCTCCCCCGGTTAACTGAAGGGGTGTGTGTGTGTGCGTGTGTGTGTGTGTGTGTGTGTGTGTGTGTGTGTGTGTGTGTGTGTGTGTGTGTGTGTGTGTGTGTGTGTGTGTGTGTGTGTGTGTGTGTGTGTGTGTGTGTGTGTGTGTGTGTGTGTGTGTGTGTGGTGCCGGGGGCTTGCGTCAGCACGCGGCGCCGGCGCCAGCCCTCGCTAACTTAACACACACACACAGTCGGTCGCTCGCTCACTCACTCACTTAGGTGCTCGCTCACATAATGGCTCACTTGCGTACCCACTCGCTCACACACACAGACGCACTTTCTTACCCCTGGCCAACGCAAGCAGTTATTTCATTATTTTTACAGTTTATTTTTTTCTCCCGCCACAAAGCTTCTATTTCCACCGCACCACTTTAAGATTGAGTCACCCAGTCTCACTGTGAAACCCCCCCACTAAAAAAACAAACAGAACTTTGTTTCCCCCCCCCCCCCTTAACTTAACAGGCTTATAATTGTAAGCTGGACAAGTGGCAGTTTGCGGGCCCATTTCTTGATTTCACGGAGAGCAACGTTATTGCGTGGGAGGGTGTAGTATGTGAGGACCTCTGAAAAGCTGTCTGTAGGTCACCATCGTCATCATCATCATCATCACCATCATCATCTGATGGGTGGTGCCACAGACTGATGTTTTACACTGAGGGTATTCTGCCGTGTGTGTGTGTGTGTGTGTGTGTGTGTGTGTGTGTGTGTGTGTGTGTGTGTGTGTGTGTGTGTGTGTGTGTGTGTGTGTGTGTGTGTGTGTGTGTGTGTGTGTGTGTGTGAGATACTGCTACTATTACAACCCTGTGTGGGTAAGGGGTTGTAACACATGTTTCATGGTAATTATTAGATTTTCAGGAACACACACACACACAGTGCAACGTTGGCCTCACAACAGCACCGCATCCTTATGAGCTAACGGTAAACACCACGCCCCCCCCCCCCACCGAGCCGTAAGCCCGCTGGAACCGCCCCGTTTCCCCAGAACGGCACGCTGGTGTCAGACCGCTTGGGGCAGTCTGGGAACGGTGGTATGAAGGGGAGGGGGGGGTGATAGGTGGTGGTCTGCGGTTTTGTTGCTATGTTGCCAGTAAACAAGGGAGCAGCAGCTTTTTTTTTTTTTTCTCCCCGGTCATCACGTACGGCTTTCCTGACGGCACTCACTCATGGACTTCATTCCTGAGGTGTCCCGGATGACGGGGGGGGGGGGGGCTCCCACTGCTGGCTGACACCGCTGGGCCAGACCCTCTAGGCCCTCCGCTCCCTAATTAAAACATTCCGCATCCCTCTCCCTCCGTCTCCGTCCTGTCCCGTCTCTGATTTGATAATTGATTGTGCGTCTTCCCCCATTGTTGGTCTGTCTGGGACTATAAACGTCAATTTGGACCCTCTAATTTGACCATTCTGTGGCTGCACCCCCCCCCCATCCCTGTTAACTCTTGTGTCGTTCTGTCTCTCATTCCCTCCCTCTGTATCTCTCTCTCTCTCTCTCTCTCTCTCTCCCTCTCCCTCTCCCTCTCCCTCTCCCTCTCCCTCTCTCTCTCTCTCTCTCTCTCCCTCCTTCTATCCCTTCCCTCTGCCTGGCTCCTGTTTTATTTTTATGTGCAAGTAACCAATGGCAACCACTGTGTCTAATTTCATCACTGCCCAACACACACACACACACACACACACACACACACACTCCATTTCAGTCACGTCGCAGCATTTCAGGTTGAAGTCATCAGGAATGCTGCGCTTTTAAAAACAGCTTTTCTAAGTCATTAAACTCCATAGAAAGGCTAAATTCCCCCCCCTTTTAAAAATCTTCGCTTAAGGCTTTGGGGGCGGCTCTACCTCCGCGGTTGGCGCGGTGGTAGAGGGGGTGGTGTGAGGATCCAACGGCCACACTTTCAACGGCACGGGAGTCAGGGGGACCCACTTAGTAAGTTAGAGTGGATCCGCTGAAGGCGAGTCGACAAGCCGGCCCGGCGGGTCGTCACGCTGTTCCTGTAACCCGGTTGGTGCCGGGCAGCGGGCGTCCATTGAATCGGCTACATAGCCGGGCTTCCGTCACGTGGGACGCCGTCTGCCCCGGCTCTCGGCCGCGGTGGTTTTCTCTGGCCGCTACCACGCCACGCGCTTGTTTACTCACTCACTCACTCACTCACTCATCGCACGTACACCTTCACTCACCGGCTCACTCGCTCGCCCGCCGGCTTTTTATTTTTTTTTGCGCTTGTAGTATGCAGAGAATGTGTTGTCCAATTTTGAAGCCCCCCCCCGCGGACCAAAGCCGGCTTGTTGTCGGAGCCTTGTTCCCCCGTTCCGAGGAGCATGGGGGGGGGGAATGCCTGACCTACATGGAAATATGTTGACAAACTGTGGCTGTTTGTCACCTGCTGTTCACCATGTTCAAGTTTACCCTCTTCCAGGAATGATGACAATTCTGCTGTTGAATGTCAATAAAATGTAGGTTAAGCAAGCATATATGCAAATAGTTTGAATGCGCACGCACACACACACACACACACACACACAGTTGTTTTGCTGACAAATACCACGGCTGTGAACTGTACATATGTACGGTGATGTTTTGCTGACAGTTGGTTCACTGGGTTCATGGCGATTATGGCTATAAATATTGATATTGTATTTGTATTAAAAAAGGTTCTGAAACATCTTGAGGTTTCAGCCATAGGCAGGGCTGCAGCCGGCGTAAGGATAGCGCTATGAGCATGCCTCTCTCTTGCCAAAAAAGTGGTCTTGTTGCTTTTCTTTAACCCCGGGAAGGATCCCAAAAAGGTGAAAAAGCCAAAACCCTTTCCTTTGTCTAAGCCTTTTTTTTTTATTCATTTTGCAATCCGAACTGTTTGCTGTTTTTACTAAATGAAAGACGAAAATGATTCATCCATGGCCACATGTAACACTCTGGAAATGGGTGAATGGCATAATAGCCTTAGAGTTTACTGGAAACAAATGCAAGTTGCTTCATTAAGTTAAGGAAGTGAAAATTCAAAGTGGCTGGGCTCGTGGAAGTCTATTCATGGAAATGTCTCTTTAAGTGCCTCAGATTGACTGCAGTTTCGAGGCAGCTGGTGTCACATGTTTTACAGTGACACGCCGCCCCCTCACACACACACACACACACACACACACACACACACACACACACACACACACACACACACACACACTTAATTATGTAAATCCTTTACTGTTCAGTAATTCTCTTGACTCTTACAAAATAGAAACATTGAAAAATAGTTGTTACAACTGTGATTTCCAATTCTAAGCACAAATGTCATGACAAATGACATGATCACTTAATGTCATGATAACAGGTGGTGTGGTGGCGGGAGGTCTCAAAAGAGTATTTCTTCCTGTGCATCAAACTCCATTGTTCCTCCTTTGAGAAGGTCAACTTGACCATTGGCCTCAAATCATGATACTAGTGAGAATTTGAAGGAGCAGATCTCTCGGTGTCTGGTCTTGAGGTTGCACTGACACTGACCGGCGGCTCACGCTGAAGTTTAAAGGTTTCTGTTCATCGCCAACTCAAGTTCCTTCTTCTGTGTTTTCTAGTTGTCTCGTTGTCTAGTTTTTGCTGACAGAGACCCGATCACTGCGTATCATTTGTGTAAATAGATTTTGGCATTGGTGATCAGAATTTGTTAACTCATAACAATTATTCTGCAAACATGAGCAGTATCTACTGAACATATGTTTTATGCTAACAGTTCATATCTTCCCACTGTCATTCCTTGACTCGACAAACCTTTCACTACATATTCCTTGGGCGGAGATGCAATGAGAGATTAATTTAAAAATATTGAATCACCAGCCAGCCACCACTCTAACCAACTAGCTTCCTGGCTCTAGAAGCTTACTGACGAGACCCAGGTTCACAGAGCCAAACAGTTGCTGTGGTAACCATGGTGCTGTGTGTCACAGCCGTCCAATCCATCCACTGGAGAGGGGAGCAGCCCCCCCCCCCCCCCTCGAGCCTGGCATGTCTGAACACTGAGTAATGAGGATGTGTAGAAAGCCTGGCAGCTGCATTTGAGTCATCCCTCCTCCTTTTCGCTCTGATTGGCTGCCACCAACTGATCGGACCCGCCACTGCCTGTGATGGCTCATTTCTCTCTCTCTCTCTCTCTCTCGCTCTCGCTCTCGCTCTCTCGCTCTCTCTCATATATTTAAGTGACTCACATGTATAAAGAAATCACAACGTTATTTGAGTCCGACCCAAAGCCAGAGAGGGGGAGTAGTGTTTCATCTGCGTTGGTCCCCCACATGTTTTGGTGTTTTTATATGTGGTTTACATTTTCTTCCAACTTCCAGTCCCTGTGAGCACTTTCCCTCCCCGAGTGACTGAAACTGATCTTTAAGCAGACTTGCGTGAAGCCAGTTTACCCTTAAACGGCACTACAAGTCATTTAGACGATTGAATATGGAATAGATTAAAATTTAAATGCTTCCTACACAGTAAATCCGTCGCTTGTTTTTGTCATCCATACAGTTGTCATCTTTTATTGCTAGGAGCCAAGTAAAGTTTGAAATTTACATTTCAATGAACTGTTTAGTATCTTTAGGATAACTGCCCATCCCGTTTCACAAGAAACGGGATGGGCATAACATTTAATTTGCATTAAGGCAAAACAATCTGCTGTCGGTTACATTACATCTATAGGGTGAAGCACGTAATGTTATGTGTTAGAGTTCAATCCCATTTGTATATAGTTAATGGAATAAACTAGTGATTTGACATGGAAAGTTCATGACCATATTTTTAGAGAACCCGTTTTTGGTCTCTGGCAACAGTTCAGCCGTGCCTTCATCCATTGTGTCAGTTACATCTGAACTCCATACACCAGCCACGGAAAAAGTACTCGTTCTGCCTGCTCTGACTCTGTTTGTATGTTTCATACAGCGTTTCTGTATAGACTGTATTTTTTTTTTCTCCGCTGTCCCCTGCTTGCCTTCTCGGGTCAATTTGCGAGTCCTAAGTTCATTAGTTGAACGGCGAGCTGTTTATGAGTTATGGCAGATACGGAGTCGCGACTCCAGTGAGCCAGCGCTGACCTCCCTGAGCTGCCTGGAGCGGCTTCCATGGTCTTCTGGGAGCGAGTGATTACGGGTGTATTTTAGGCTTTCACACTGTATGCTCAAGCAGGGTTCAGATTCTTTGCGCACATTCTGCATCTACCCTTTACTTTTTTTCGGCCTATTACAGTGCCCTGGCGATGTATCGCAGTAAAATAGGCTCCGCCGACTGATTCATAACAAACAATGACGTTATGGGCCAAACACAGCCGCGCCCAGGCACCCACTGACAAAAAACAAATATTACGTGGTCGGTGTGTTCACGTGGAGAGGAGCCGCGCGCTCAAGGTGAAGCCAGCGATTTGTTGTGGTCCCGATCGACGGACGGCACCGCGTGCAGCTCTTGATTGGAACCTGAGGCGCTGCTCTCAGCCGGCTGTGGCATTCAGCTGGAAAGACTCCCACAAAGTCTCCCCCCTGAGCGAAGCCCCAAAGGCGCCGCCAGGAACGAGTTCGTCGCGGCGCGTTCGGTCTGAAAACGCTCGCCGTCCTGCGGATCTCGCAGTTTTTCACAATCGATCTGAGAAATTGGAGAAGCCGCACGGGGAAAGGCACCCGTGAAGTCATTTAGAAATGTGAAAAGCGAAGGTGATTCAGTGATTGCGGTTCAGTGACATTTTCCCCGGTCGCGTCGCTGAAGATGCCTTGATGACCCTCTTAATTAAAATTAGAGGGGGCATTTAGCAGACGCTTTTGTCCAAAGCGACGAATAGTCAGTACATTTGGGGGGTTCGACATGTGGACAGTTGGAGGAGAAGGGGGATCAAGGGGATCGAACCACCGAGCCTATGGTTAGTGGACGACCCGCTCTATCCACCTGCTCTATCCACTGAGCCTCTGCCGCCCCTCTGCCACCTTCTTTGATAGGCGGTTAGAAGGTGGGCAAGTGGGAACCTTGACAATGCACTCATATCAGGGAACCGATGGCTACAACCGAAGCCAGGGCAAGCCGATGCATTTCGCGTAAGGATAGCAGTCAAGTGAGTTAACGTCGTTAAAATCCCTTAAAGTCCCTCACCACTGCCAAGAGCCTTTTGGATATAGGCGTTACTTTTTTGCAAAGCCGCAGAACATTTTTGTTAGTCAAAGCATGAATGTGCCATTAAGGTCTCCCTCTGTACTGTACATATCCAATGTACACGGCAGATATTTGCTCATTTGCTGCGGAGCTCTGGAAACGGGGAATGGTAAGCCGATGTGAGGTGAACAATCGTTTTTAAGGGTGTTTTAGTTCAAAATGACCTCATGCTAAAACATTTTGGGACTGAATGGATGAGGTAATCATTTGTCATTTATTTAATTATTTATTATATAATATCGTCGTAAATCCCTTCTTGAACGCTATGACATCAGCGCTCACCTGAAGATTATCATCCCTTTTTATATATTTTTTTGATTCATTTTCAATGTCAACAATATTGGCCTTTCAACTCGAGCCTGTTTATCTGCTACCAGGCCTCCATGCGACTGTTGGTCAGATGGGTCCCATACTCGCCAGACCGGCCTGTCTGGGTGGGGTTATCTGAGCCTGTGTGTGTGTGTTTGTGTGTGTGTGTGTGTGTGTGTGTGTGCGTGCCTGTGTGTGTGCGCCTGCCTGTGTGTGTGTGTGTGTGTGTGTGTGTGTGTGTGTGTTTGTGTGTGTGTGTGTGTGTCGTGGGGGGCGGGGGGGAGCAGACACAGAATCAGGGTTCAAACGGTCACCGATGTGCCAGGGCTCTCCATTGTCCATTGCGTTGCTTCACTGTCTGTGCCTGTTCCCTCGGTGCAGCAGTCTACCGGCCGGTGATGCATCCTCTGCCACATTGCCAAACGGAGCCAGACCGGAACACCAGAGCGTGACTCATGGTGCAATTACAGCGGATGCAGTGAGACAAATTCTTACCTCTTCCTGGAGAATAGCGGATCAGCCCGCGTGTTACACTCCTACTGGGGTTTTTCCTTTTTTTGGAACGTGGTTTGGCAGCTTTTGGAGAAAAGCTGCCTGCTTTCAAACTATTCTCGTTTTTTTTTTTTTTTTTTTTTTTTTTTTTTTTAAACTGTACTGTGTCTTCATGGTGACTGGCCTTCATACTCCTCACACCGTCTTCCCCAGATCACGGCTACAACAGCATCGCTACGGCCGAGTTCCCCCACACTAAAGTTCTGTCGGACACCTCGGCAGACCTCCTCGAAACCTCCAAACCCAAAACCCGCCGCAGGCCCGTGCATGCCCCGACCCGACCGTGTGTCCGGGCGGCTGTGACCCGCCTGGTGTTGTGGTTTGATGTTGAACATCTGCACAGCTGGGCGCTTTGCCTCCATTGGTCCTTAGTGTTGGTCCTTGCAGGAGGTCACTGCCCCACAGAGAGTCTCACAGGCCTAATTTCCTATCTCCCTGCTCCCCCCCCCCCCCCCCCCCCCACCACCACCTCCTCTCTCACACTATGTAGAGTGGACCAATCACCGCGTTATACCAACACTATATTACTGCCAGGCTACATTCCATCCTCTTTACTGTTGACTCACCCTTATCCAGCATCCTGCTACAGCTGTAAAGCTTTCTGCACAATGGCTCCGGGTATTACGGAAGAACATATGGTTGTGTACTCATATCCGAATAGTGCGTGTGTGTGTGTGTGTGTGAATTTGGCCATCTATCCAGGGGTAAAAACAACCTAAGGAAGACACTTTGCCTTCCAAAACAGCCCCTGTGTAATTATTAGTTTTTTCTCGTTTCCTGCTGAACATAGGGTCCTCCGCTTTAAAGGAGTCAAGTTGCTTGTAAACGTTATCTAATCAGAGATGCGTTGTGTGCTCCCTTCAGAACAGCACTTTGTCTTCTGGGATGACCGTGAGTTCCATAAGAACAATGTATTTCCTCAGTTACTTGGTGCAGAAATGACTGGTGTTTAGGTTCGGCGACTTCAGGCGTATTTTTCTTGGCTTTTGTACTTCACAGTTAATCCGTCAAAACGGATTGATTTTTGACAGCTCGCAGTTGCCCTCTGATCCTCTGAGACTTTAGGTGTGGGCCTAACCCACCTCATTAGGCCTTCGTTCTCAGAAGGCCTTTACAATGTCTGCGGTGTTGGCATAACAAATTTCAAATTCAAATTTCTGGAGCGCTTCCAGGTTTGTTTCATTGTGCGCTCACCGACGGGGCGATCAAGGTCTGTTTGAAGTAGCACGGCTACATCTGTCGACGAGTTCTGGCACGCTGGCATCCTGTCGAGCAGGCGTCATGGGACCCGGAGATGCCCTCGCGTCTCTCCGTCGGCAGGCGTGTGACCGACCGCCCCGGAGCAAGCGGTCCGACGGTGAGATTCTGCCCCTCGATGCGCCACCACCGGGCGCGCGGGGGGGGGGGGGGGGGGGGGACCCCCCCCAGACCCCCAGACCCCCAGACCCCCAGACCCCCAGACACTCACTTGGCATGAAGGGCATTGCCACTCTTCAGCTGCAAAAAAAAAAGCTGCATGACAGTTAGACACACTCACACACACACCCACACACACACACCACACACACACACACACACACACACACACACACACACACACACACACACACACACACACACACGGTGCAAAAGCAATGGCTTCCCTCTGGAGAGGTCCTGCCTTTGTTCAGCCTTTGTTGCTTTGCAGAGGGAATTGTTTATCAATGTGTGTCGATAGGCATTTGCATTTTTTTTCCCTCTATTACTCTACTACTGTATTTGGCATCCTGAATGATATCATGTATTCATGTGAAGGGCATTCATATAGGCACCTCTTAACATAAACGGTGGAATATTTCATTGTTAATTGAATCAATTGTTCCAGCTCTGCTTCACAGCACTGTAGCTCTGTGTTGTTGAAGCCAGTGAAGACAGATGAAGACTTGAAGACAGTGCCGTGCAGGTGTCCTGGCGTGCCTTCTGTTCTCTGGCTAGGGGGGGGTGGACACTTATTTTAGAGGAAAGAAATATACAACTGTTGATGTAAATATGGAGCGAGCTTGGCTAAACAACAACACAAGCCCTGCCTCACCTTCCGCCGCGGGGAGGAACAACACTTCCCATCGTGTCTGCTGACGCCTTCACATTTTCTTGCCTTTCGAAGTTTCGAGTTGTAGACAAGCAGAGGCCTGAGCCATTGGGGCCGCAGGGCCTCTGGGGATCAGATAATCCAAGAAAAATGTGGCCCCGTTCAATTAGGCCTGACCATACCTGCGTGTCGCCATGGACATTTGCGCGGCGTCTTGTCAAGTTCAGGACGTGGGCGTGGATGAGGTAACTTGCTGGTGTTGAGAGTGACACTGACTGTAGGTCAAGCAGATGATCGCCTTCAAATGGTTTCGGCAGTCTGTGTTGTTTCCCTTTTATGCGTCATCATGGAAATCATTTCATTGCACTGATAAGGGATTTCCTCTGGCTACTTGTACAAAGAAAGTGCTATATGTGTAGATGGGATCATTGATTTGTAGATGGGATCATACTAGCTTAACAGGTGAATGGTAGGTTGACTAGTCTTTGGTAACAGTTTTTGTTTGAGTTTGAGGCCGTAGATATATCTCATGAAGGCCTAGTTATAGTTTTATTGTACTGAGAATCCATGTATTATCTTTAGTATAGTACATCATTATTCGGGCCTAGTAATTCACAAAATAACACTTAACGAATATTAAACTATTTTCCTGCTAATTGGTAATGGGAATGTCAGGCTATGCTCGACCAATGTGAGGGCCCCTAATTAACTCGATTGTTTCCGTTCCCGTCTTTCGTCGCATTTGACTCGCTAACAGGCGTGTGCGTTTACACATCAACACCAGTTCTCGTTCATTGATGAAATGTCTCTAAAATTATTGGTTTCGCGTTTCGTCGAGAGGCAATGTACCACCAGCTCACTTGGAGCTATGTGAGGTATGTTTTGCGTTATTCTCTGCGGAGTGTCCCTTCACCTCGCATAACACGCGTGCACCTTGTTAGAAGGTACATACCTGGGCCCCTCTTGTTGACGGCGGGGAGGAAGGTAAATCTGTCATGAAGCCATTTAGAAACTGCAGTAGCTCAGTCTCGTCAGCCGTCAATACAGGAACGGATGCTCTACTCAGATCTTCAGGTTTATTCTGTACATTCTAATCTCTGGGCCTGCATGCTGTTCTCTAGTCCCAGTTCAGACCAGGGCCTTTTAGGTGTCGTAAAACTGTCAGACTTGCAGTTATGAGCAAGTTTAATAGACCTTGCGTTATGTGACAGCAGGTCATTCAGCTGACTGACGGGAGAGCTGTGGGTTTTTTTTTCTCCCCCTGTGTTGACGTGCAGCCCTTTGTTTACTGCCCATGTCCTGTACCACAACCTGCCCACCGCCAAACATGGCTGGGTTCGTAGTTCCATCAGGGGAGTGGTGGTTTGCAGGCACTATGGGGTTTTTTATCCAATACATGTAAATTCCGGTTCTCGGCATATTTACAAACGGAAATGTTTGTCTATTCTATGGAAAAAGTGTGCGAGTGTGTGAAGAAACTTGCCATGGTGTAATGCATGACCAGCTTCCTGTGACAACTCAGTACTGTTCAAACACTCACATCCTCTGTTTCATCTGCCCTTATCTCGCCATGTGTTCATCACTGTTCCTCTCTCTCTCTCTCTCTCTCTCTCTCTCTCTCTCTCTCTTCTCTCTCTCTCTCTCTCTCTCTCTCTCTCTCTCTCTCTCTCTCTCTCTCTCTCTCTCTCTCTCTCTCTCTCTCTCTCTCTCTCTCTCTCTCTCTCCCCCTCCATCTCCATCTTTTCTATCACTCTCACTCACTTTCCCCCATTCTCTCCGTCGTTTCTGTCACTCTCACTCACTTCCCACTGTGATTGGGCGCTTTCAAGATCTTACCAGACCTTCTAGTCCGCCTCGTGTATTCACGGGTAGATTTAAACGTGGCCTTGTTTGAACGAGACGAGCATTGTTTTTTTTGTTTTTTGTGTGTGTGTGTTTTTATTTGTTCCAGAACAAAGATTAAATGGAAATCATACGGCCACCCTGTTGCTCTGAACTGTAGTATGCATTCTTGCTATTGTGCCATAATATTTACTTCTGAAACATCTGTGTTAACAATTGAAGAGTCAAATGAAAAAAGCTGCCCCTTTCTGTTGCAAAGAAGGCCAAGTTGCATAACGGATGTCTGTGTGAGCCCATGAACCCCCCCCCCCTGCTACTACGCAAATCTTACTGCACAAATCAATGTCAACCCAGTCATTCTTCACACAAAAGTCAAAAACAGGAGTTGTGTGTGCGGTGTATGTCAAAAGAGAGGTAACGGTTGAACTAAGGCGAGCTTTAACGTGCAGTTTTTCTGCCTGCCGCCCAGAGTGGCCGCGTGTTCTTCTTCCACCACTGAGTCCCGGGGAGAGACATGGGAGTATCAGGGTGTGCCTCACTAGTGGCGATGTCCTTTTTAGTTGTCGCCCGTGTCCGTTAAACAAAAGCCAACTGTCACTCGTTTTTTTTTTTTGCATTTCAAAGTCAAGGGGCATTCGCCCTCTGTGCTTTAAAAAAAAAAAAGTTTCCTCAGTAGTTTGTTCACCTTTGACTAAACTTGCAGGGTCGGATATCGCGGGGGAAAGTTTTTTTTTTTCTTCTTCTTCTGATTCATTGTGTGCGTTGTGCGAGTTACCGAGCCCGAAATTCGCTTCCTTTCTTTGTTTTTTTTTTTCGTCTCAGATCTGTGCCACTCACCGGGCAACGCCTCTTCTCCTCTGTCTCCCCATCGCTGTCTGCTGCCCGTCTAGTTTTCCCCTCCTCGTCGCACCGTTGTCTTGTTATTTCTCTTGCTTCTCGCTCATGTTTGTTCTGTGTCTCTCCCTTTTCTTCCCCCTCCCCTCCCCCCCCCCCCCCCGCCTGCCGTGTTAAAATGCAGGAACCCGTCTACAGCTTTCTACCAAGCGTTCCCAGGTAGCAGGTTACTGGGGTCAAAACCCCTCGGCACTAGGTATGAGCTTGGGTTGCCCGGGTGTGTGTCATGTGTTCACACATGAGTCAGCCTGCACTGAAAGACTACGTCTGACCTCTCGTCCCCGGAGTTTTCATGCATGAGGAATGCACGGCTTTGTGGGTACGAAGGGTCGCATCCCTCTTGGTGGATCCTTCTTGTGCGTGCGTGCGCGTCTGTCTGTCTGTCTGTCTGTCTCTGTCTGTCTGTCTGTGTCTGTGTCTGTGTCTGTCTGTCTGTGGAAACTCCTAACTGTTGAAACACAATTTATTTAGGACACTTGTTGACAGCAAAGTGTTTGATTTAGTAGAGCATGAGAAGAGCATGGGTAGATACAGACAGGGACTTATCGAGCATCTTCAATGAGACGATGTGTGTACATGATTCTGAGGGGGAAACTTTCCCATCGTGGGCAGTAACCACAAAGTAAACAAAGGTGAGGAGGAGTGATCAACAACCATTTGGGGACATTTTTCCACAACACTAACCGTATGAATAAAGATTTAATGCAATAAACAAGAGAAGGTCAAATTAAGTCCTTTTGAAATTAAGTCCTTTTTTGAAATGCACCACTGCTACATGAGCAGAAATTACAATAGACGTGCATTGCACCTTAATAGGTCTGCTTGGTCAGTTATCAGCTACTCATTTAAGGAAAACTTGGGAGTTTTTCCCAACCTGGTCCAGTACTGAGTGAGGTTGCTGCCACCGTAAACCACCAAAACCAGCTGCAGGGTAGTTTTGGGTAATTAAGTGTCGTCAGTCAACATCCAACGAAATCATCTGCACATCAACGCCGGGATTTGCATATGAATCACCTGAATGAAACTCAGTTTGGGCATTAAGACAGAGGCTTGTATAAACAATTGGCCTACAAAAAAAGCATCGAGTGAGATGGTTGATTATGATAATCAAGGCTCACTTAATTATAACAAGGTTATTTATGTAGAGTATTTCCTTGTATACAACATACAACACTTGTGTATGTAGAGCAAACGAGGTCGAAGTAACCTCAAGTGTCTTCACTGGGAGGTCATGCCTAACACATGTGTGCGTTTGATGGCGGTAGAGATGCCAGATGCAGCTTTTGGCGTGTCCTCCGTCAGATCCCCAGCCACAACCCGACAAACAGGGACGCGTCAACCGGCATGCCCGGCCGTACCTGCCCTGTCCATTTTTAATCAGGCATTGTCAATGTTATTTTACATTTGCATTAACTTGCTAAACGGTGTGTGGTTTGCATCCAAGGATAGGGCTTCTGTTTGTTCCCGTTCCAACAAGAGTGCCTTTAGGCACTGAGTGACTAACAGTACAGGCTTTATTCACCACTGTTTAAACTAACCGCTAGTAAACTCTGATGGAAGCCACCACAATCCACCTTCTTTTGTTTCTGGCCCGCTTGCCTGCATGGTGGGGCATGTTCAAGTAGGGACAGGCTTGTAAACAGTTGGAGGGCATAATGGAGCATTCCAGAAAGTGATGGCTTTGTGGAAATCGAAAAAAAAAAAAAAAAAAAAAAAGTGATGGCTGCTGTTGTGTGAAATAACCTGGTGGTCAGTGGGCTTGTTTGCATAGCCGTGTGTGTGTGTGTGTGTGTGTGTGCGTGTGCGTGTGCGCGTGTGCGTGTGCATGTTGTATCCAGCAGCATTTCTGCTAAGTATTCCTAGAAACAACTTTCTGGTTTTAATTTTATCATGGAACAAGAGGGCTGGTTCAGTTTTTTTTTTTTTTTTTTCTCCCAGTGAGCTTCCTAAATTGGAAGTTCCACTCACAGCATTTATAAACATTCTTGGAAAGCTACCTTGTAACCTTCTGAATTAAATCATTGTGCGTCTGTCCGGTGTCCGCTAAAGCAGCAGCAATCATTTTGCAACCCTCAACCCCAATAAGTCATAAAGAACGGCTTTGTGATTATGGGCAATAACATACTGACTTATTTATACAGTGAATATAGCAGACAGGTCATTTGACACAGACTAGCTATGCAGCCTTTAAATAAGGGCAAACAAACAAAGCACAAGTGCAGAATTTAGTTCACAGGATAAAGCAAAGTATCATGTTGACTTCTGATGTCATCTTGGGGGCGCTTGATTTATGATCAAGGTCTGTGTGCCGAGCATACCTTAAAGTACCCAACACACAATCTAATTTCAGGGCTCTATTAACCAGCCTATAACACACTAAGTCCTCAATTTTAAATGGCTTAAATCGAGAGGCTCCCCTGGAGGCAATCCCCTTGCAGGTAAATGACTGCGGAGTGCCTCGGTGTGCACGGTGCGACTTCACAAAGCCCGACTCTGACTCTTCTGCACTCGATATCTCTTCTCATGGCTCAGCATTGTGGAAACAGACGAACCCGGACCGTTTGCCCGTTTGCACGCAGACAACCAGAGGCGTCTGATGTCACGCGCCCTTTTCGCTTTCCTCAATCTCACTTCAGCTTCCTTTTCCAGTCTCTTCACAAGACGACGGCGTCGTGCAAAATGGCGCGGCCGTTCAGACGGCGAACGCCGCCACCCCCGTTGTGTTGTGAATGGCTGGTTGGCGGCGAGGCGCCGGTCAGTCCTCCCGAGGTTAACCCCGTTACCGCTCGGCACAAGGGGCTGCTAATCCCCCCGCCCAAACGAGCGCCACAAGACCCGCTTGCTCACCGAGAAAGGGGGGAGGTGAGAAGGCGCTGTGTGTTGAGACACTTGATCTTGTGTTCCTCTGGTCATTAGTGCCTTTTGAAACGGTCCCCCCCCCCCCCCCGACTGTTTGCATATGAAGTTGGGGGTGGGGGGGGGGGTTCACACTCTCTCCCTGCCTGATGAGGGCTTGTCGACTCTTAACAAAACCACACAGCTGCCTGTTTTGTTTTTGAGGGGGGGAAAAGGGAATTAAAAAAAAAAAAAAAAACCCAACATGTGGGTTAGAATAACAAGGACTTTCATAACCCCGCTCGACTGAACCGTGACCCCCCCCCCCTGTAGACGGCTGGGTTCTGATCCCGTAGTGCCGGTCCGCCGGCTGCCCTCGCGACACCCCGAGATCCTTCTCTCCCCCCTCTCTCTCTCTCCCCCCGCCCCCCGCCGTGCCAGAGGTGGTGGTCGCGTGTCTAGCCGGGGGGGAGAGGAGGAGGACAGCCGGGCAGACTCCTGGGCCCCCCCCTGCGTTGCGGGGTGCGATGCGGGGAGGGGGACATCTGGAGAGACGCTGGGAGGCCGAGCCAGTTATGCAACGGCGTGTGTGTGTTTGGAATCCAGCTTGGTCTGACTTTTTTTTCGTGTTTGTTCATGAACATCACAAGTCTTAATATGCAAATATGGCACATACGCATAAGCTCGTGTCACGGTTCGAGAGGCACCTCGCGTGGCACGGCCTGTTTTTCTTCTATCCAGATCAAGTAACCGGGGACGTCGTCGACTCATTTTCTCAGAACTCGCCGGAAGCCGTCGGGTCGGTCACTCGAAGCGCGGCCGTGCTGCCACTCAGAATAGTCACACCTCCGGGTTCCAGAAAGGCTTCCACTGCCTGCCACTCTTTTCGGGTCCCGTCTCATGACGCTGAAATCCCATCCACACACTGCTGTGCCCTATGACTGTCTCATAAAATCCCATCCACACTGCTGTGCCCTATGACTGTGGTGACACTGCACCCTGCAAATCTACTCCCTACTGTGCACTGCACATGTCTTGGGAGTGTAACCGTACCAGGTTACTGCGTGTTATCATGACGAGACGATTCTGCTTAATAATTTTTGGGTTATTCCGTGTTGGCCCGTGTCTATAAATGGACGTCGGCGTCACACCACACATTTTTCTCCTGACTTTGCTTGTCATTGGTTGTGAAGGTTCTCTGTGAGGCTTCGTCTCGTGCTTCTTGTTTAGAGAGGGCGAAGCGGTAAGGTGGACTTGAATGGCCTTTTTCCACCAATGGTCTGAATTCTTAGCACGAGTCAAGAGACGGAATACCTTTCCAGTGAGTGAACCTCGATGGGATCCCAGATATATCTTATTCACCCAAACATTAAAAAAAAGAATAATCTGATGTTCTCCCGTTTATTAGGTTACTCCCACGGCTCTTCAAATGTTTGCACATTTTGCTCGGCCAAGACAAAAGTGTCCCGGGATCCGAACAAGATGGGCCGGATTACAAGAACAACCGACTCAAGAACGCTAAAAGAACACAATACTGCATACAAGACATAAAAGCCAACTACTATAACTATTGAGTGGCGCTGGGCCCTGCTGTTGTAAAGCAAGTGAGCCCAATTGCCTCCAGTCAATCTGGATTTTTGCCATTAAAATAATGCGACTCTCTGCTGGCCTCCTCTGGCAGAGGAACGTCACTGCAGCTGGGGAGACGTTAAGATAACCCTTCAGTAGTGCTTGGGGCCCAACGTTATCTGCATTTGGAAGTCAGATAACAGTGGGTTGGCAGTGATTTGTGATTGTTTTTCTTGTTCTTTTATCCTTTCAACCCATCACCCAACCCCCCCCCCCCCCCCCCCCCCCAGACACATCTGCAAACAGCGGTGTCTGTGTGTGGGGGTTCTAGCACCTAAAAGCTAGGGTCTCCCTTATTCAGCTGTGTTTCCCCCTGCAGTGTGTTTGTATGCATGCCCCCCTACCACCAACACTACCGCCTGCTCACCCACCCCCCACCAGCTCCATGCGAAGCCTCTGACTGGCGTGTGTTCTGTTGTTGCTGTGCCGACAGAACCAAGGCTGATGCCGCGGACCGCCGTACCCCAGGGCCGCTTCGTGTCGTGTTCATGTAGCATTCCTCACTCCTCTCCAGATTTGCCCCATCTTGTCAGTGTATCAATTTAGTGCCTTGCTCATCATATCCCAGTAGGCTTTAAACTCTTGCCAAGTGATATTATTTACATAGGGTGGGGGGGGGGGTGGGGGAGGGGCGGGCGGATTCTATTTATTGATCTATTGGTTTGTAATTGCGCATTGGCGAAGAGTCCATTTTGTGGTGGCGGATGCCCAGCCAGAGGTGGCTTGCATGCAAGGGTCACATGTTCCCCTGCAGAATACAGACCTGCAGTGTGTGATGTCCCCCCCCCCCCCCCCCCCCCCCCCGGCACACTTCATTTTACCCCTCTACGCCAAATCTCTCATTTGCCTGACAAGCAAATTCAACCGCCCAGCCCTGCCCGTCTGTCTTTGTTGCTGATCTCTACCAGTCAGTGGGCATTCTTGTGTGGCTGCTGACGCCCCCCCCCCCCCCCCCCCCCCCCCCCCCCCCAGCACGCGTGCTGTCGACCAGTCCGGGGATGAGACGGAGGAGAAGCCTGTCTTGCCTTTCTCCGCCTAATCGGTTCCGTGTAGCGACGGCATCTGTCTGCTATCTGTCTTGGCATGCAGATGTAGATTTGAACGTTGTCAACAATCCCCTTTTTTGCATGGAGCCATTATGCGAATGAAAAAAAAAAAAAAAAAGTAGGTCAGACACACTGGAAATGATGGGCTTGTTGTTTGGCCACACTGTGCAGAGACACATGTTTAAATGGTGAACTACACTTTGGTTAAATGCACCGAGATAAATACATATAAATACAGCCTAACAGCGGGTGGGTAAGGAAAGAGGGGGGAAATTAAGCAAGTTAAAGTACACACTCAAACTACCAATGCCTCGAACAGAGAGCTTCAAAGGCTCCACCTGGCTATAGTACAACGTTCAATAAATAACGACAGGCGTACCTGTCGCCAGTCACGTGTATCGATTCGTGTGTGCCTTGTGGACACCATTGTTGAAAGATTATATACTCAAAAGGAGGAAAGATTGGACGATTACATATCCAAAACATTTGGTGTTGACGTGAGCGCAATGGAATTGGTCACGTAACCAACGTGACAACTTCAGCGCAGAGGACGAATATAAAGTTCGCGCATAGTATTCGCGCATAGTATTCGACCTATGTGTTCACCTAAAATCATCGGTGACAAGTTTGTAGGCATATTTGCATACAAACATACAAAATGCCTCGGGGTGTTTTTCTATACTGTATAAATAAATACACACGGTGAAAGGGACAGGACCTCAGGCTGGCTGAAGAGGAAATGATTCTTAAAAAAAAAAAAATCTCTATAAATCGTAATTTCACTTTATGAAGGCGCTTTCTCTGTTACACGTGCTGCGGACTCGCATGGCCTTTTAACTTGTGCAACCGGCTCTTAAGTTAATTCGGGGTTTTGCAGAAAGCAGTCGGCTCCTCCCCCCTTGTTGACAAGCATGCCGTGGAGGTTTTAAAAGCCTCCACTCAACGGTTCACCAGACATTGGCCCACAGTCTCCACGGGGAAACTTCTGTACTTCTGCACAAGTTCCATTCTTCTGAACTGGACACCATGCGTTGCAAAATGAGCTACAGTTTGCCTTGTTCGCCGATATCGTCGCCCACCTATTCTGGCCGTTTGGTTGCGTACAGAACGAGATGCCTCAGGTAGGATGCAGTCCTCTGATGTTGAGTAGACCCCACTCATGTGTGGACTACCTTTTTAGTATGCGTGTTTTACGTTGTGGTATTTGTGATTTCTGAATTACTTTTCTTTCGGGGTTCTTTGTGAATACTCTTGTTCTTGTTTCAAAGTTTGATTAGAAGTTGGTCAGAAGTTTGACGCGCGCTGCGCGCTCTCCCTGTAGTCAGCCACGTCCCGCTGCGCTGCGCGTCACAACCAACGCTAGTAAACGGGGAGTTGGAAACACTGTCTGCGAAGCGTCCCGCACTCTCCGTAGCCTATGACGGTCCTCCGTCTGACCAGCCTCGGTCTCCTTTCTCCCAGATCAGAACGACTCGCAGCTCCGTCTAGTGGACGGAAGCCCCCTCCGTACCACAGAGCATCCACGTTCGGTCTGGGGCGTCGTCGTGCGATTGTGTGTGTGTGTTTGTGTGTGTGTGTGTGTGTGTGTGTGCGTGCGCGCAGGCACAATACCTTCCTTTGTTTGACGTTATTGGAAACCGTGTGCAATCGCGCACACAGATTCGTGCTGTACGCCGATCGCTGTTTGAAGAGTGAAGTAAGTGTCGCGTTCGTTACTCAGCTCCCGCTGCGGGTTTGCTTTGTGTTACAACGAGGTTGCAGCGCTGCGTTAAGAAAAAAAAAAAAAGGTGACTTGATTTTGTAGCGCTTGAAGCAAACGGGAGTTGGTCTCCCGTTTAAAGGTCCGCTGCAGACCCGTATCTATGCCTAAGTTTTGTTTTCGTTTTGCCATCGGACGCAATTGTTTTATCCACGTCTGATGTAAATATATACCATTTAGCTAAACCTGAGCATGTGGCCGCTTTCTTTGAGCACCGTGGGCGCGGTTAGCAAGCAGAGATGAAAATGGGTTTCACATGTCCTGGTGCTATAACAATGTTGTCAGGGTTTATCGAACCAAATAGACTGTTACTGATTTGGTAGTATCTTAAAGAGTCACCCTTTGTTGCAATGCTGACATGCGGCGTTGAATCACTTGCACCTTGTCATCATTTTATGGCGATAATCAGTGGTGTGGGCAGGCGGGATTGGCAGCCTTTCTAAGAACGTTCCCCTTGCTGCTAAATACAGAGCCCTGCCGACTGACGACCGCAGAGTTGGGACGGTGTTTTGCTCTTTCCTCTACCCCCCCCCCCCCCCCCAAAAAAAACCCCACAGATATAACAATGGCGAATTATTTGCATCTTATTGTACAATAGCGCTTGATCTTTTGTTGGCCTGGATACAGGGGCATGGGGATGGGTTTTCAAATGAGCTGCATTGTGTTAAAGACACACATACAGACACACACACACGTTTTTTGCATTTTTCTTTTTCTTAAATATCTTTCTCTGTGAAGTTTTGTGAGGTTTTTTTCTTTTCTTTTCTTTTGAGTTAATCATCCGAAGCCCTCGGGGCCCCTGGCAGCAGGTTATTTGATTAGCGGGTGCACGCCGCGTGAGTACAATGTCTTAACCCTTATTGTCTCTCGCTCCACAGTGCGTCTGGTGCCAGTGTAGTTGCCATCGACAACAAGATCGAACAGGCGATGGTGAGTTCTTCAGCACCAGTGTATTCTGACTGTCTGTCTTCAGTTTATAGTCGGTTTCTTTTTGTCTGAGGGGGGCCATTTTAACTAATTATCTCTCGCCCTCTCTCTCTCTCTCTCCCTTTCTCGCTCTCTCTCTCGCCCCCCCCCCCTGCCCAGGACCTGGTCAAGAGCCACCTGATGTACGCGGTGCGCGAGGAGGTGGAGGTGCTGAAGGAGCAGATCAAGGAGCTGTACGAGCGGAACTCTGTGCTGGAGCGGGAGAACGCCGTGCTCAAGTCGCTGGCCAACACGGAGCAGCTGGGGCAGCTGTCCAGCCAGCAGAGTCCCGCGGGCACCACGTCACCGCCACAGCATCTGGGCGGAGACGCCGCCGCCGCCGCCGCCCTGATCAACAACAACAACAACAACACAAACGCCATTCAGCACGAAGGAGGTCCACACAACCCCCACCAGCCCAACGTCACGTCGGCGTGATCCCCCGCCACCCATCCACCCCGCTGCCCGCCCCCCCTCCCCCCCCCACCACCCCCCTCCTCACAACTCCCTGCCGTAGGCTAACGAGACGGACCCCCAAGCCCCGCCCCCTCCCCTAGCGGGGGGGGGGAAGGAGGAGGCGGAGGATGTTGTTGTGGAAAGAAAAAACGGAAAGATACGACATCGACCCTCCAGCTCTGGCGACCCTCTCTCTGCTCCCTGAAGCATTAGGCTCCTCCCCCCCTGCGCCCGAGAGGGGGGTGGGGGGCTACCTGCAACAGGGTGTGCGCAGAGTCGAGCCTGCCCCCCCCCCCTCTCTCTCCCCCCTCTCCCACCCCTGTATCGTGGGGGGGGGGGGGGGGTGACCGCAGCCACGGCAACATGGAGGCGTGGCCTGTTGTAGCGGAAGGTGGGCCGTGGTGAGGGAGGCGTGGGGGAGCTTGGTTTATTCAAGGGGGGGAAGGGAGGGAGCGACCCGCCCACCTGTAGGTTGACGGGGGTGAGAGACAGAACTCGCCGTCTCCTCAAACCACCTCAACGAGGAGCCGTGGACTGTCCACCACACCCCCCCCTCTCTCTCTCTCTCTCTCCGCCCCTCGGAAGCCAGGCGGGTGGAGCAGGCGGGCGGAGCAGGCGGGCCCACCCTGAAGGAGGCGGGACTGGTGGGCTCTGGTGTGTGTTTCCGAGGCGGCGAGGAAAGAATGTTTTGCCAAGAAGCACCATACTCTTTACCATGAGTTAGTGTATGTTCATTAGTTCAGTTTTACTATTTGCATTTATTTATTTCAGGGCTGCTATTTCCATAATGTAAATGAACAATGTCACAGAAACACTTCTTTTAGTAGACAAAAACGACAAAAAATGTGATCCTTTTTGGTATGGCAGACTTTTCAATTGGTAGTCCATTGAAACAAGTAGATCCCAAGTAGGCAATAAGTTCTGTATTGAAGACATTTTCCTTGAGAAATAGTGCTAACACTAAATACCAATATTAAATGATATTAATTCCAGGTTGAATGTACATTTTGTAAAGTGTAAAGTATTAAAAAGGCTTGTACAGGAATGCCTGTTCTTGAGATATGAAATCTGTGATGGGATGTATCCGCAAAGACAACTTAACTTTTGTGATGGTTTCTTTGTTTGAAAACGACATAAAAACTAGACGCATTGAAAATGACATGCCATATATTTCTCCCGACTTTTTATGATTCTACTCGTGCATGTTGTGTTGGGCAGAAAGTGGGGGGGTGGAGCTGACAAGCTGTGAAAATTTATTGACCTACTTTATAACCAAAGATGCAAAGCTGTGTAAGTCCTTTTATCCCCCCCCCCCCCCCCTCTCTTTTTCCCCCCTTAATGCACACTTTATGTTCCTCTTCTTCTTTCCCCCCTATCACTTGATTCTGCGGCTGTTTAGCACGTTACGCTGTCCGCTTGCTAGACTGCCATCATGGATTTGACCACTTTCTTACCTCGTGTTTTTGCCCAGCGCCCTCTGGTGTTCTCGCGTGATGTCAGTCCGTGAACAGCGGAGAGGAAGAGTCTGTGGATTGAAAAGGGAATGGAAAAAGTGAATGAGTGGAGGAGGTGGGCGGAGGGCGACGTTTACGAGTTAATAACGGGGCTGGTGAACAGGTGACAAGCTGAAGGAGAAATCGGAACAAAACATTTTCTCGCCTGTTGATGTTGAAAAGCCGTTTTTTTACGTTCATACGCAGAGAAAAGGGTTTTGTCAACGGACGTTCTAGTTACGGAACCAATGCAACGTTTAGATTCTGATTGTAGTCAACCAACACATACATTTTGCTTACAATAAAAAGACACCCCTTTTTGGAATAAAAAAAAAACAACAACCCCAACACACAACGAATAAATTAACCTTTGAAAGCAACGCGGTGAACTGCTGTCGCTCTCGATCAGCCGCGCAGCGTGAATCTGGGCCGAGTCTGAGCGGGTGTGTTAAAGTGATGTACGCGTCTGTGCTTCGTGTCTTCTCGTGCCTCCCCGGTGGTCCGCCTGCTTCTGCCAGGCGAGGCTGGTTTCTCCTCCCATTGGTGGCTTTGAACCAAACCAAATAGGCCGGTAATTGTACAATCAGACCATCTTTCCGCCGGACACACTTAAATGATCTCCCTTTTTTGTGTGTGTGGGTTATTCGGTTTGGTTTTTATTTTGTATTTTCTTTCCTTTTTCCAGGGGTGAGGGTGGGTGGGTGGGGGGGAAGAGGTTCACATGCCAAGTGTATTGTGTGAAAGTGATCACTGAGCCTTGGGGAAAGGTATAAGATGCCCTTGTAATGTGCTTGTCGGACAATTTTAGTTTAAGTCAAATAAATTACTGTTTTATTAAGAATCCCCTGTGTTATCTTGTTTTTTTTCCAACCTAATTTCGTAACTTTTTCATGTACAGATTATTTTTATATCACCTATTACTAAGCACTGCTGAACTATTTCTGTAAGATACTGATATGATAATAACAATAATAATACACATTTTTACATATTTGAGGAAGAATGTGCTTTCACACTACCTTGCGTTAAACATAGGCCTCACAAAGATGGACTCTGACCAACAGGATTAAACATGCACAGAGGCTTTCTGTAACCACTGTAGATTTGGTCAAGATTATAACTTCACTAAAACTAAAATCTCTTGTTGATTCATGCAGTCATTCTCTGGAAAAAAAAAAGTTTCCACTGTTTTGAAAGAGGAGCATAGGTAATGCCTGAATTTCCAAAGCCTGATTTGCTGATTCCAGTTTAGATATCCCTTGTTCACTATGACAGCGGTTTGATAAGTGCAAGATAAGATCAACGTGTCCTATGACTTGCGGTGTCAGGTGATTGTTCCCTGTCTGTAATATTGCTATTATTATTATTCTTTGACACTCATTTTCCAGGTAAAAGCTGGATGTCATACACGTGTCACAACTTGCATAGTTTCTGCATTAACACACTTATTTGCATCTAGGTCACAGATCAGCAGGTCGGGCAAATGATTCAAACACTTCCTGTTTTTTTTTTATAATGAACACAAGAATAGGCCTACATAATTTGAATGACGGCACCTCTACACATGATCCCATTCTGTCAATCATTGTGTAAACCAAAGTCGGTCCAAGAATGTGCGTGGCTGAACTAACTTTTACGTTTAGTGCATTTCTAAGTAGCGCGACTGACAGAAGGTGGGCCAAGATGCACTTTTACTTAATAACAACATGTTGGTTGATTTGCGGGGAACCGTTGACAATTTCTTTTGCCACCATGTGAATCTGATTCACCTCAACAGATCTGAAGAAGTGAAATGTAGACGAATGCATAATGTCATTTGGTTTGAAACTCTCCATCTTGGGTTTTTTTTCCCCCCACACACAGCTATTCTTACGCCAGAGGGAGGGGAGGATATGCCTGGCCCGTCAGCTGTGCCTTGGTCTCTGGAAGTTTTACTCAATCAGCAACATCTTGATTGGTGTCCCACTGATGTTCACCACCTGGGATTGCGTCACCAGCTTGCTTGCTGCTCAGCCAGTGTTTCCCTTTGTACGTGCAAGAGGGAGCATATCACTGGCCGGGCCTTCGTTGAGTCCGTTCTCCACCTTCTGGAGAACGGACCCTGAATCCCAGATTGCGACCCGTCAATAGAAAAGAACTGTGTGCGTGCACAGGTAGCATAGTCTGTCGAGTCGGTCTGAAGCGGTTGCATTAGGACCACTGTATAGGCTACTGTATTTGTCTATTCTTTTCTTTCCCGGGGCCCCTCTGTAATCAGCACGCATGTCTCTTATCAAACAACACCTACTTATCAAACAACATACTACTTATCCCCCCCCCCCATGAGTCATGTCTCCTAACGTGTCCGACTGGCTTTCTGCTAACCTACTTTCTGTCCATAAGGGGGAACATGTTACGGCAGTTCCAGCATGACTCACCTGGGTATGGAGGGCGTGTGTGTGCGCGCGGCCCTAGACGTCACTGCAACAATGCGCTGCGCTTGTTAAACGGCAGGCGTTGACGGAGGGTTTGTACGCGAACCTACCTCCAACACCTTTCACCATCTTCCCTCCCACAGCGGCTTGGCGTTGCTTCGGCGCGTCAGCCTGCCTGCATGTCGGTGCAAACGAGACCTCGACGACTAAACGTACAGGAATGCATTGAAACGGGAGACGTTTGACGGTGTTTGATCGACACGTCTCGCGTTTTAATGCATCGCGTCTACCCCCACGTCTTCGGCAGGGCACCTGGGTTACACCTGGGCATTTCGGGGCTGCCCTTGTGTAGCAGCCATGGGTCAGACCTGGTTTTGTCGGTTAAAGTTTTTTTTTTGTGCAGAATCTAGTAGACTAGGGGTACCTCTTTAAGATTTAGGAGGGTGCCCGGTGATATCCCTTGGGCAATTCCGTATATTAACCCTTTTTTGTTCAACGTGCTAAATATAAGGCGAGACACTACAGGTGAAGGTAAAAAAAATTAACTAGCAGATATCACTATGAAACTTCACAAGATGATTACTTACTCGAATATGAAAAAAAAATGTATTACAAGTTTTCTGTAATTTAATGTTATAATATGCAAAATAGGTATGATGTCATTAAATATGCGCTGATTAGCATAAACTTTGTAAAAAATTGTAAAAATCCTTTTACCAGCCCATGCCATATCACGATGTGACACTGTGGCGGGTTATTTTGGCATTGGAAAAGGCTCAGTCATCAAAACCCTGAAAGCTGGGTATAAATTATCAGCTATTGGAAATGTGGACGTGCCATTCCAACAAGTCATTGATGAAACCACTGATTTCATATCGGCCTGTTATGGCATAAAGAACAGCAAGAACATGTCACACACAAGGTTGGTAGTATGGGGGGCAAAGAATGGAAAAGGTTTTATTGAAAATTTATTGAAAATGTGAAGAGGGCCCACTTTCAAGCAGTCTTGTGGCGAACACTCAATATAAATCCTCCTCCAAGACTGAACCCTTTTTTTTTTGTTGTAATGATACATCTTCTGATGCTAAGCTAGGGCACATCATCAGTGATGTTCCTGATCTCATTGGGTGTTTCGGGTCTTTCGAATCATCAGACACCCTCCTTCAGGCGACCCAGCTGAGGTTGATCAGGCCTCAGCTTGTGCCCCAGCAGCATTTGTCCATGGATCCGCTCTTTTGATCCAGAGCCACCTCGAAGCCTTCTCTGCAGCCTCTGTGCTGTTGCAAATAGCCCTTCTCCTTCTCTCACCTGTAATGCCAAGTGCAGTGTAGGCTTTGTAGAGGGACTGCCCTGCAAAGCCTCTACACCCCACCTCCACAGGTAAGCACCTTGCCTTCCAGCCTTGGTTGTGGCAGTCGCTGACTAGGCCATCATATTTCACCCTCTTCCTCTCAAAAGCTTCCTCCATTCGGTCTTCCCATGGCACTGTGAGCTCCAACATAACCAGGTTCCTTGTTGCCTCGGATACCAAGACAATGTCAGGTCTCAGGGAGGTCTTGACGACATGCTAGGGGAACTTAAGTTGTCTGCCCAAGTCCACTTTCAGCTGCCAATCCTGTGCGGTGTTCAGGAGCCCTGATGTTACCCTGGAAGATCTTTCTGGCTTCTCCCCGGCTCTGATGAAGCTGATGGTTTGCTTGGAGGGCTTTGACCGCCTGCAGCTGATGATGGTAACCTGAATGCTCTCTGCAATTGTTTTGAGCACCTGGTCATGCCGCCAGCGATACCGGCCTTCCCCCAGAGCTTTTGGGCAGCAGCTCAAGATGTGCTCAAGGGTTTCCTTTCTCTGGCACAGGGCACATCCTGGTGTATCGACTAGACCCTAGGTGTGTAGAAGAATATGAAGAATATGCATGGAAAAAAGACATAAGCAATAAGCTACTGAGCCCAACGAGTCTACCAGAAAATGTCAAACTTGCACCAGACTATATTTTGGAGGTGATCAGATGTGGCTGTAAGAGTGAAACCCCTTGTAGCTCTAACAGATGCAGTTGCCAGATGAATGGTGTGCCTTGCACAATGTTCTGTGCATGTTTTAGGGTAGGATGTTCAAGAACGAGTGAGCCAGAATTGGACAATTATCAGAACTATATCTGAAATACATAAATTTGTTAATTGACATAGAAAAGGGTTACATTTTCCAAATTGTAAAGTACTGTCTGAATAACTATCACACAGAAAACTGTGTTTTAGTACATTTTATTTGAGTTGATTTGCATTTGATATGAGTACTCACTTTGAAATTAGAGGTATTTCCTATTTTTTCATGATTTTGATGATATTTCATGATAGTTATGGGTGTGAACAGCCCTCACTCTGAGAACAAAATCTCCACTTCAGGAGCATCTACATATACCAAACTTTCCAGTCTTATACCTAACCATATTTAGAAGGTTTTTACAGAGGGATTTGTTAATATATTATTCTTAGCTTGATTTCTATGACATTTCATTCCTAAAAACATGGCGAAAATTGATTTTTTAAGGGCTATTGGCAGTATTTTCTGATTTAGGCCTACTGAATAACTAAATGAGCGATCCAGAATTCCCTGTGTAAAATACTTTTCATCTAATATGTCAACAAAATAAAAAAAATGAAACTGGCTTTATCCAATGTTCAGATTTTACTTTTTAAAGTTTATGCAAATCAGTGCATATTTAATTACATCATGCCTAATTTGCATATCCAAACATTAAATTACAGAAAACTTATAATACATTTATTTTTCATATTGATCTAAGTAATCAACTGGTGAAGTTTCATAGTGATATCTACTTGTTAATTTTTTTTTACCCTATTAATGTAATCTCGCCTGTAATCTGTACCTGTAATCTCGCCTTATATTCAGGACATTGAACAAGAAAGGCTCAATATTGAGAATTGCCCAAGGGATATCACCGGGCACCCTCTCTAATCTTATTGAGTTACCCCTTGGCAACAAGAAACAGCAACAAAAAAAAACTTTAACCGACAAAACCAGGTTCACCTAAATTATGGCATTTGGCTGCCGGACTACCCCGGATCTTTTGGGAATAGCAGCCCCGGATCTCTGTGCCGTCAAAACAAACAAACAAACAAACAAACACCATAATAACGATGAAAATCATTATTATGGTGTTACCCCCGCCCCCCCCCCCCCCCCCCCCCAAAAAAAAAAAAAAAAAAAAGTAAGAACCTAGAATCGCCCCCTGACTTCTGGGCTACAGCTCCGGATGTTTTCAATTGCTAGCAACGCCCCTGGCTGGGTCAGCATCAGTGTTGTTGTTGTGTTGGAGGTCATTCATGAGACAACACAGTCAAGACACAAAGTAGGGCTTCTATCATGTATTTCACAACCCCGTAGGCCTACGTGTAAAACAGCACATCAGCCAAACACATTGGAAATCGTTGTGACTGGATGATTCATGGCTGTTGCAGGTTTTGCAACACGGTGACACTGAGGTGAAAGATGCACCGCTGATTTCTCCCGAACACTTCTGATGAAAAGCACACAATACCCAAGGATAAATCAATGACCATCCACCAGGGGGCTTCATGTAATCACGGAAATATATTGGCTGATTGATTTGCTGATCGTTTGTTCTATGTGCGTATGTGTACAAACAATCAGCAAATCACTCAGACTCTCTCTCACACACGCACGCACGCACGCACGCACGCACGCACACACACACACACACACACACACACACACACACACACACACACACACACACACACACACACACACACACTCTCATGCGTGTCCAGTATTCATGCTGTGTTGATATTTCTTTCTCTGCGATTGCGTAATGAAGATGACTCACATTTCATTCACACAACCACACCTAGACGTGTTCTTGACGAGGGTCAGGATTTTTTTTTTTTTTTTTTTAGATTAATTTACTGTTCATTTTCACCTTCTTCTGATAAATGTAGTTATTGTAAGTCGCTTTGGATAAAAGCGTCTGCTAAATGCCCTAAATGTAAATGTCAACGGAGTTGAGTGACCGAGGTTGTTGCGCCATCGTGTGGCCATTCTTTTGTTTTGCTTGTCCAGGTAAACATACAATATACAATTAAATTAAGACTTTTAAATATAGAAGTATTTTTTTTTAGGCTGGGCAAAGCGGAATATGTACTTTAGGTGTTTTACTCAAGGATTTTCATAAAAGTAAATGCCAGCTGTCACAAGGCTTGTCTTTTCATTGCAGTACCACTTCGGAACAGCAGATGGCAATGTCGACAAAGTCACTCAGAGAGAGCTTTCTGGAAAACACAACACACGATTATAAAATGATCCCTCCAATCAACGATTCACGTCAACTTTAAGTGATCCATGATCCAAATCCAACGAATTAAAATATAACTTTATTACCACGCACAAATGTGAACACATCTAATATGGAATAAAAGATTCGACCGACTCAGCCTTGCCCCCTTGACGTTGACAGCGACCGGAGTCTGTTTGGATTCCCCTGCGATGTCTTGACTTCCGCGAGTCCACGGAGTGAGCCGAGCGAAGGATCCTCACCCGAACATTTCTCGGGCTGGCGGCTCGGCGGGGGAAGCTGAGTCTTACCTGGCGTCGTGCTGCGCTATCAGGGTTCCCCGGGAGGAGGGCATGGAGGGGGCGGCGGAGCGAGAAATCGAGGAGCGCAGGTGAGCAGCCGGGCCGGGCCTCGGGGAAGTTAGTCGGCTAGCCGGGCTAGCAGCCTGGGTCTCTACATGATGCTACTTTATGTTTAACTGTGCTCGTCGTGCAAACGGGTTAGATGACACGGCTATAACACTCTGCTCACACTCTGCTACAACCAGAGAGGTTCTGGAGAAACAAGTGGCTGTTCCGCCCTGCCCAGTGTGATGGTACCAGGGCTAGCCCGAGCTAGCTGGACATGCCAACCTTTGACAGCCCGAACCGTCCAGTGTTACTCCACATTACCGGCGTGTAACTCGTGTTTTCGGACACTATAGCATCCATTTCGGGTGCTCCTAGTGAATTAGTATGGTCGTGTTTTTAAAGCAGGAATGTTGAACTATTTGGTATGGCTACGCGTTAGCTAAGCTAATCTGCAGTTTGTGTTGTTGGTATTTTGAATGTACAGTATGTATAGTTAATAATCCATTTGGCGATCATAATATACATATGCATGTGTATCTTTTTGTTGCACATATATATCTATATCTATATATAGATATATATATGTCTATATATCTCTATGTATGTTTAGCAGTGTTTAAGTGTGGACATTTAGCAACCTGTTACCAAATATTGACATGACCTTTACACAAAAATGGCTGTAATGTACTCGAAATCTTTCCTTTAATGGCGATAATCACTGTAGTATATGATTAGGGCATGGACGAGAAGTCTCAATCTAATGACATGACAGTTTTGTCGATATATATTGGGATTAGGCCACACAACAAGGGTTCCTCGTGATGCTAACCTGGATATTGAGCCTGGGTCAGTGCTTAGGCAGACTCGCCTCATGAAAGTCTAATGTAATCCTTAACTTTAAACCCCTGGCTCAAGCAATGTCTGAACGTGGCTCAGTATACACACATCTATCTATCTCTCTATCTGCCTCTTGCTGCATACACATACACTACTCCTTAGTTTCCAGGAGAATGATCTCATGTTTAGACTTTGTTTCTCTCAAGGCTGAGATTTTATTAAATCGCCAGCTGAATTCTGTGATTGGGATGCTGCTGCTCACACAGACACACCCATTCCTGCCATATTCTTCTGGAAGAGCTTTTTCTTGTGTTGAAGGTTGGACACTGTGCACTTGTATTCTTATGCATATTTTGCTATTAAGAAATAAGTGAAAGTCCTTCAAATTCAAATTTGATATGAGATGTACTAGCACTGTACTGACACAAGGCATTCTATTGACCTACGGCCCTGTGTCTGCAGTATGATTTGGCATATAAAGACGACTCTCGAGTATCATAAGATGATACCGTGTCCCTGTTTTTGTACGCTGCAGGGGTTTCAGAGACGTCCACTTCTGCTTCCATGTTCACTCAAGGGGAAAACAGGAAATCCTGGATATGAGCTTGCTTTTTTTTTTTCGCACCGTTGAGAATTTGACCTGATTCTAACTGGACAGGAAAAACATCGCCATGGCCTCTTGTCTTGTCAGCTCTTCATTGCTTGGAATTTTCATCATTGAACTCTTTCTATATATAGCTAATATCTTTTTTTCATATACTAATGAATGAAACCATTCATAGTCAAGAATTAGACTATTTGTTCGTGGTTGAATATTTTGGAAATAAAAATACAACTAGAGTAAAGCGCATTTTACAACAGAAAATGGCTGCGCGAAGACGAGTCACCGGCGAGTTCACGATGTTTCGCTTGTGTAGCACTTAACGCGTGACTCACCAGAGACACTGTGGTCATGTTTTGCTTAGCACTCAGTTCGAGATGCACCATCAGCGGTCCTGACAATTATCTGTCCCTCACCCCTCCCGTCTTCATTCCTGGTCCCACTCATCCTCCTCTTCCTCCTCCTCCACCTCCTCCACCTCCTCCACCTTCCCCGTGCTCCCTGTGTCCGCAGGAGGGAACACTGGAAGCTGCTGTCCAGCCTGAAGACCACGGTGGAGGGCCTGGTGTCCACCACCAACCCCAACGTGTGGTCGCGCTACGGTGGCCTGGAGCGGCTGCACAAGGACATGAACAACATCCTGAGCCACGGGCTGAAGAGCGAGCAGGTCGGTCCTCCCGCCACGCCACACGGCCCCCCCTGGGGGGCAGCAGGACAAGGGAGGGGCAGCGGGTTGTAGTTGTTGCCGCGGTTACCTGACGGGCCTCAGCATCGGGGAGGCTGACTGACGACCGACCGCGTTTTGAGGGATGAACCTCAAAGTGTGTCTTGTGTCATTTGTTTACATGCACGTGAACACTGAATAATTGGTTATCAATAGACCACTAGAAAACAAATCAAGACCATTCTAGTGTTTTGTTGATTTTGTTAATATTTCTTCGCTCTTATGCATTGGCGTTTCCGGCATCTGTAATGTGTTGTAACACCAGCGCGCGCGTCTTGTGTTGCAGGTATATTACAAGCAGAGGGACTACTGGCCGTTTGTGATGTGTGTGTTGTACATCAGCCCACCCCTGGGATCGCACGTTGAACAGGTTTGTCACTTTGTTTTGTCCGGTCACCTCTTTTTAGCGCTGATTCCATTACATTCCACAAGGCTGATGTTGTTGCATGCTACAGCTCTGGGTGGTTGGATAAAGATTGACTACCCGCATAGTTCTCAATGTTTTTTCTGCCCTCCCTTTCTCTCTCCTCTCATTGCATTCTCTATTATTTCCCTTTTCTCTTTTTTACTTTCTGTCTCTCTTCCTCTTTCTTCGTCTCTCTCTCTCTCTCTCTCTCTCTCTCTCTCTCTCTCTCTCTCTCTCGCTCTCCCTTCCCTCCCCATGGGGGTCCACAGTTCTGCCACCTGGAGCCCGTGCAGGGCAGCGGGATGCAGGGCGGTGGGGAGAGCTACAAGGCGGAGCGATGGCTCCTCCACAGCCTGCAGGTGCACATGCTGTCCGCCCAGCTCCACCCCCTGCTGAGGCACCAGGGACTCTCCCGGAAGTATTACCACGGTGCGTCCCCCCCCCCCCCCCCCCCCGCCCGCTGCAAACACAACCAGGGACGTGGGTGTGTTTGTTGTTTTCATGGAGCACACATGCTTCATGAGAACCACGTGTCGGCGTGACTTGCAGCCGACTACAGTGTGGACATTGCGGGTTCCGACCTATTAAACCTATTAAATAGGTTCCGCCCCGCCCCGACATATGAGTGGTCTCATGCGCACCCCTTTTCCGTGTCCCCCCCCATTTTGTCTCTTCTGTAGACGGGGCCTTCCTGCTGAGTGAGCCCCATGTGACCGCCATGTTCCAGTGTCTGGAGGCTGTGGAGCAGAACAACCCCAAGCTGCTGGCTCTGGTGGACACCGTGGGGGTAACGCACACGCACACGCACGCACACACGCACACACACACACACGCACGAAAACCACACTGACACTTTGCATCGATGACAAACGTCTAATCATGCATGAAAAAAAAACAAACACCCCAAAAGTACACACACCCGAAACAAGCGGGGCACTTCCATAAGCATTCTCAGTTCCTCCTCTGCTGCCCCCCCCCCCCCCCCCTCCATCTCCCACCATCTCCCACCATCTCCCTCCATCTCCCTCCATCTCTCTGTGCAGCTCTCTCCACTGAGGACCTCGCCCTGCATGGGCCTGCTGAAGACCCAGAGCCTGTGTGTGCTGCCGGGGTCCTGGCGGAGGGTCGACGGAGCCCCCGGGGGCCAGACGCTGAACCACAGGCACACCATGTCCATCGGCTCCCTCCGCGAGGGCGAGGACACCGCGGCGGCACAGAGCGCGCCGCGCAAACACACCGTCGGGGGTGAGCGGGAGCGCAGGGGAGTCGAGCGGAGTCGACAGGTCGTCACGTGTCACGGAGGGGGAGTCGATGGAGCTGCTGTCTTTCACCATTATTGTAGATCGCGGTGATGTTTTGTGGAGGCTTTGTGTGCAGTTGGCCGACGAGGCTGTGCTTGAACGACGAGGCTGTGCGAGATTGTGCTCTGCCGTTGTACGTTGGCTGAATTAAGGCCACGGCGGCAGCACTTGTGTGTCCTGCGTTCAATCAGCCGTCCCATTCCTTGATGAGGAGCACCGAGGTGCACATCACACCAGCCCAGTTCCTCTCCAGTGAGAGTCCATGCAGCCAGTCAGTCATGGACAGTCACGGTCCTATGTGGATCATAAAAAACAACCCAGGAGAATAGGGTCTCTGTCTGTATGACGCATCGACGTCTTCCGCAGAAGAGAAGAATCGTGTGTGACTGTGTGTGTGTGTGTGTGTGTGTGTGTGTGTGTGTGTGTGTGTGTGTGTGTGTGTGTGTGTGTGTGTGTGTGTGTGTGTGTGTGTGTGTGTGTGTGTGTGTGTGTGTGTGTGTGTGTGTGTGTGTGTGTGTGTGTGTGTATGGGAGTGATTATGAGGACGAGGCAGACATGTGATCACCATGAATGTACTTCGGCTGGGCTGTGAAGAGGCTGAATGGCCCAAACACACACACAGGCTTTTATTGTTCCCTGCACATGAATACCGCCAGAAAAACACCCTAGCCTCATCTGTCCGGGGGTAACGAGGAGAGCGGAGTTGAAATGGATGCGTTTTCCTCAGGACCTGAATAGATCTCCGAAGATCCCGTTTGCTGTTTCCTTTTTAAAAAAATCACATCACATGATCCGGTGAACAAAGCCTCTGTATGTATCGAGGGCAGCCGGTTTCTCTTTGTATCCATCTGGTGTGAGGGAGAAATTAACCCCCATTTTAATACTAAATCCATTTCCATCTGGGTTCATTGGTAGTGTAAATTCAAGGGAACCATGAATGTGTTGAACTTGCTGCAGCCAGACCGTAGGCAGTGGGCAGGCAAGGAAAACGTGCCCAAAAACACTGCTGGGTAGGATGTCCTAGTAGGACGTTCTTTGAGTTGTGAGGCTCTGAGGAGTGTTGACTGATCACATTCTGTGTGTTTTCTCTCCCCCCCACGCAGACCCCACCTCTCCAGCCGTCAACCTGAGCCCCGACTGGGTGTGCGTGCCCCGGGTGGGGGCTGGCGGTCGGGGCCCCACCCCGCCCCCAGCCCACCCGCCGGCGGCCCCGCCCCTCATCTCGCTGACCGAGTCCCCGCGCTCCGCGTCCCCCGCGCCGGGCGACTCGGGCGAGGGGGACTACGACGACGGGCCCGAGTACCTGGCCATCGGCAACCGGGGGCAACGCAGTCGCCCCGACTCCCGAAGCCCCACCCCCGTCTACGGCCAGGCGGAGGAGCTCCAGCCCCCGGCCCAGGCCCAGGCCCCGCCCCCACGGGGTTCCCTGGCCGTGGCCCCACCCCCTCCGCGGCGCTCTTCGTTCTCCGAGGGCCAGCGGGGGCCGGCCCGGGTCGCCAGGGGTCACATGCGCTCGGCCTCCGACACGGGCGTCGGTCAGAGGAGACAAGGTGGGTGGGCCGGCGGGCGGCGTCCCGCAGGGTGGGCGTGTACGGCGTGCCGTGCGCCCTCCGAGCCGCTCCGCGCACGCACTTCTCACCCCTGGCCGCGTTCCAACTAAACGACTCTTTCTGGTTTCCTGTATCTGCTGATTACGGGCAGCGGTTCCCCTTTTCCCTGCGGTCGGCGAGGGGAACGGAGAGCCGACCGTCGTTCTCGATTGCTCTTGTAATCTTTCTGCTTCCCCTCTGTTTCCCTGGGGTGTCTCTCTCTCTCTCTGTGTGTGTGTGTGTGTGTGCGCCAAGGAGGGGGCTCCAGGAAAATCACCATAATAATTGAAGACCCCGTGGCAGGTTGGCAGTGCAGTTCGTCTGTGCTCCATCTCTCAGCTCCCCCTCCACCCAACCATCACTTGTCATAATCACACATCGTTTTTATTTATTTATTTTTATTTTAATCCTGCATGGTGGTCTCTAATGGAGCTACAGCCCCAGACTGACCGGGCGTAGGGATCCACTTTTTAAATGGTGGTTGTTTCGGTGGTACGTGGTTTAGTTTAGTGGGGTTTAGTGAAGACAACTCGGTGTGACGCTGGAAGAGATCATACTGACGTATTGTGTTAAATACTATTTGCAGATGTATATATTTAGGTAGAGTACGTCTTTGATCATTGCGTTTCTGTTTTGTAGTCTCAGCCACCGTTGACGTTTGAGTTTTTGAGTGTCTCCCTCGACATGTCTGGGAAAACGTTATAACTTATAACGTTACAACTTAACGTTATAACTAACTAATCCAATATCCCTTAGGGGGATTAATATAGTTTTATCTTATCTTACAGTTAGAGAACATTTTAAAAATACCTTTGGATAATCAAGTTTACGGTGAAGGATTTTGCACACACACGGGTGAGCTAAATTCTCCCTGGATCTGAAAAGCCTTTTGTATATTTTCTGAAACGGAGACCGTTCTGCTCATGGGGAGGCTTGTTGCTCTGGGCCTGTAGCTGAGTGTTGGTCCCTTTTGTCATCGCTGTCCCTGCCTTCTGTTTCTCATCTGCAATGCAGCCCATGTTGGATATTGTTTGGTGAAAATGTTTGTCTATTATGTCTATTTTCGTGACGTCGAGCTGTGACTCGCCGTGACGTCATCCTATTTTGCTTTCATGCGTTTCGTTTGCGTCGCATCGTCATGCATGGATGTGTTTTTATTTTAAACCATGGATGTGGTTGACGATTCCCGCTCATCATTGATATAAAGTCCCCTTTTTTAAAAATAGAACTAGCATCAACAGAAACCATGCAAAGCAATACAATCCCCAATGTTATCAAACAACAAAACATGTCGACATGGCGTTTTTATTTTTAACCCCGTATCGACCGGAGACTGCTCCCGCGTGTTTCCCTTGGGCTCTCCCTGACTTCCGCGTGTCCCTCTGCCCCCCCAGAGTCGGCAGGCGACGACGGCTCCATCAAGGACTACAACCCCTTCTCATCCCACAGCAGTGATGTCAGCACATCCAGCTCCCTCTACATGGAGTCCAGTGAGTACCGCGCGCGTGCCGCGCCGGCTTTGAGATCGCAGCTGAGGAGCCGAGCGATGACAACAGATACGAGAAATGAGCGGGAGATCTTTGTCGAGATGACGCGATGCTCGGACGACAGCCTTCGCTGAAGTGCGCGTGTGTGCGTGCGTGCGTGCGTGTGTGTGTGTGTGTGTGTGTGTGTGTGTGTGTGTCTTTGTTGTGTGTGGTGTATCAGATTGCTCCCAGCACAGTTGTGTTCCTGACGGAATGTTCCGGAAGCCTTCCAAGGGCCAGAGCCTCATCAGTTACCTGTCAGAGCAGGACTTTGGCAGCTGTGCTGACCTTGAGAAGGTAACGTGCGGAGACCAGTACGCAGATCATTCACTTCATCTGCGTCAAGTGTTGTCATTCATTCGCACTGGTTAACGAGGGCAGATGCAGTCGGAATACGAGTAGAGGGTATTTCAGATAAAAAATCTTAACAAATATCTTTTCGCTGTCAAACCTCCAGGAAAATGCCCACTTCAGCATTTCTGAGTCGCTGATTGCAGCCATTGAGCTGATGAAGTGTAATCTTCGGCGGCGCGAAGAGGAGGGCGAGGAGGAAGAGGACAGCGACAATGAGATCCAGCAGCTCAAGCAGAAGATCCGCCTAAGGAGGCAGCAGATCCGCCGCAGCCGCCTGCCGCCTTGCGCCTCCGCGCAGCATGGTAAGCTAACCGCGCAGCATGGTAAGCTAACCGCGCAGCATGCTTAGCTAACTGCGCAGGACGGTAAGCTAACCGCGCAACACAGTAAGCTAACTGTGCAGCACGCTAAGCTAACTGCGCAGGACGGTAAGCTAACCGCGCAGGACGGTAAGCTAACTGCGCGGGACGGTAAGCTAACCGCGCAGCACAGTAAGCTAACCGTGCAGCACGCTAAGCTAACCGCGCAGCATGGTATGCTGATGTAGGATTGTATAGCCAATCGTATAGCATTGTATGCTAACCTTTTTAGCAAAGTACGCTAACGTCTCAGCACTTATAGATAGATGAACAGATATATCTGTCTCTCTCGCCATAATGCAGTGTGTGCATAATGTCAAGCTTTTTGCTGACATTGTTACATGCCCCACCCACATGTTGTGTATGTGGGTAGGTCATGTCCCCAAGGATATTACTCATTTCCTGGATATTACACAATGCTGTCTACAGGGCTTTGTGCCCTATTTCAACTTTGAAAGCAAACAAACTCGAGGTAAAGGTTCAAGTTTCTGAGTCTGTGTCCACTCGTAATATGAGCCAATCTTTATGAAAAACAAGTTGAGTTTTATGGCCCATGACATGGCAGAGGTGGGGCTCAAGTTGACTCAAACTAGGCCAAAGGCTCCAGCGCTTCCAGCAGCCGTTAAGGTGGAGTGGTTAACCTGCCAGTAAGTTGGAGTGGTTAACCTGCCCTCTGGTAAAATCATCCCACATGCTGAGCCTTTGTTCGCAATTAAAGGGGGGGCTTTCTAAATTAAAGGGGAGAATCTGTTTAGACAATATATATTTGTCCTTAACCTATTGTCCTTCATTTGTCCTTGACATGCCCGTATGTTACCCATATGCCAGGGTAGAATAATAAAAAGATAAAAAGTGAATGTAGTAAGGGTGAATATTGATAGGTCCTATGATTTAGACCGCTACTGAACCCATGCCTTTTTGGAAATAACTTTTAATGATAATCTCTCCATAAGAAACATATTGTTTATTTGGTATGAATAAGCGTTGTGTAATTTCACAGTGATTATTGTTATTGTTATTATTATTATTATTATTAGTATAAACAACTACCAGGCTGTGAGGCTTTTGGGTGGAGCATGTTTCTGATTCTGCCTCGGTGCTGTCATGTTCCTCACCCCTCCTCCCTCTCGCCCTCCCCCTCTGTTTCCTCCTCCTCTCCTCCTCCTCTGCAGCGCTCCACTCCACGGACAGCGGGGGGTCCAGGAGGAGCTCCAGGGACTCCTCGCAGGGGCTGTCAGACTCCGGGTCAGCGGAGGAGGTGGAGGAGTGCGAGCTTGGTAGGGAGGCAGGCGGGGGTGAGGGGGAGGGAGGAGGGGGGAGGGTCCCTACCCGCCCCCCCCCCCCCCCCCCCACTATATATTCTGTATAATTCTATTTTATGTTTTATGTTTTCATTCACATTTTATTGTGATTCATATTGTGTTGTTACGGTTGGATACGTTCCACAGCTGTCCACGCAAATGGAGAATGTTTTATTTGCGCATGTGTGATTTGTTGATCTTGGACTGCACCTGAATCAGTTCAAGCATGGTCCATGCCTATCTGCGCCAGTTTGTGATGTGTTGCTGTCGCCCGTGTCCACCAATCCACGCCATGCCCACGCGGTGGTGGTGTCGACGCCAAATCCGACCTCACATGACAGATGTTTTGTCTGCTGCCGTTGCAACACTTCACCATTTTCAAATCAAGTCACCCACTGCAATCAACATCGATTTCCATGTAACATTTCAACTGGACACCCTCCCATCTGTCCAGAACCTTGCCATGCCACTGTCGGGGGAAAGTTGTGCTTGGCTTCATTTCAGTTTCTATTCACATCAGCTCTATCTCTCTGTAGTTCCCTTTTACCACCGTTTTTACTGTAAAATGGGATGTAGGGAAAGGGCTCCACTGGTGGCTTGGTGGTGGTGGTGGTGGTGGTGGTGGTGGTGGTGGGGGCACCAGGAGCAGCTAGACCAGGAAGTGAAATCTGTGGTTGGCACTGAGCAGACAGGAGAGATTTTACACGCCACCAAGTGTGTGCGTTGTGGGTTTTACTGCACTCTATAAACGTGACACTGTGGACCAACACAGGGGGTGCAAATACCCAGGGTGTGTGTTTGCAAGGAGTCAAAGGCTTTGCTCTGCTCCGTGGTGTGTGTGCGTGTGTGTGTGTGTGTGTGTGTGTGTGTGTGTGTGTGTGTGTGTGTGTGTGTGTGTGTGTGTGTGTGTGTGTGTGTGTGTGTGTGTGTGTGTGTGTGTGTGTGTGTGTGTGTGTGTGTGTGTGTGTGTGTGTGGGGTGCGGGTGGTGGTAAGCTGGTGCTGGTGCTGGTGCTGGTGCTGGTGTTGGTGGAGCTGAGTGTTAGTTCTGTGTCTCTCAGATGGCAGTGACGGCCAGTCCCTGCTGGCGGCTTCGCAGATCGGCCTCACCCTGTCTCTAGCATCCCTCTTCTCAGGTATCTGGAGGCTGGGGGGGTTGGTGGGGTGGGGGGGGGTCATCATAACCACCCCAATGACGCAAGCTTTTGTGACGAGGCTTACGGCTTGGATTCCACACTGAGAACTCAGGAGTTTATTTTTTTTTCACATTCCCTTGTCTCCTTGTGTCGATACAAGCACACAAAGGGACACGGGGAAGTACGTTCCCACCGGTCCACATTGCGGACATTGTGCACACGTTGTGTACATAGCGTACACGGTGTGTAGTGAAGGACAAATGCAGGCTACGTGTCAACAAGTGTCACCGCAGGGTGTGAGCGCGATACTCCTAAAAGGGGTTCTCACCTCACTTTTTTTTTTAATTTTCCACGCAGCTGGTTTGGAATCCACCTGTGATATCCGTGACACGGGACGCAGGTGCGGCTTTTAGCTTAGCGTGCTAGCGTGCGGGGGGGGGGGGGGGGCTCGTCGTCCACCAGGTCAACCCAGGAGAAAGGGTTCTCAGTTTGGATCCAGGCCGGTCTCCTCTCTGCCTCAGCCTGCTGGCTTGGCAGGTAACGCGGCGGGGCGCGTGTTGAGATCCGCCCGGCGGTCTCCTTGAGCGCTTCGTGAGCGGGGAGCGGGGAGCACGCTGCCAGGGGTGGGATCAGTGCAGTAGAGCGAGTGTCTCTCTGTAGTAGTAGAAGTAGACGGGCCCTTGGTGTTCATTGCACCACTAACACTCCTCGTCGCCGTTCATCCTTCTTCCCTCTGTCGGCCGTTCCATCCACGCTGCCAACCTCTGCGCCCTCTTTAACCCGCTGTCTTCGCAACGCCTCGAGGTGCTGTAGGTATGATGTCAGGGTGGTAACAGTTGAACGTGAACTAAAAGGTAAAGGGGGGGGGGGGGGCGTTTAGCAGACGCTTTTTGTCCAAAGCGACTTACAATCAGTACATTTGTGGGGTTTAGACACGTGGATGGTTGGAGGAGGAGGAGGGGGATCGAACCGCCGACCCTATGGTGAGTGGACGAGTGGATGTAGTCCCCTCCTTCTGCCTCCTTGTGTTTCTCCACCACCGAAAAGGGGTGGAACCCAAACACCTGTGATTGGTGGGAACTATGGATTCTCTGGACCAATCACTGATCCCGAGGCTGCTTGTTTCTGATTCCTGGAGGAAACACAAGCGGTCTTACGTCAGGCGCAGCAGCTGTTTCACGGAGCGTTTCGGTCACTAATGGCTGAAAGGGAGAACAATGCGTTTCCAACAAGTTAGGTTCACGTTGTTGTAGCTCTTGGATCTTACCTACAGCACCGACCCAGCTCCACAACGTCTAACCTTCACTTTCAGCTAATGACCTACTTTGTAATTGCACTTCACCAGAGGCCTCTGTGTGAGACTCTTACATCAGTGTTGTTAATCGTAGTACCCCTATATTGAACATTATTCATGTTATGATTTATAATAATAATACAAATATTGAAGTGAACTTTGTAAGAGAATGAAGAGGGCTGGAGACCCCAGTAACTGTCATGTTATTCTGACTTTGGAAGCAGCTAACGTGTGTCTGTTTTCTATTCGCTGTGGTTTTCGTCGCTGTTTTCCATTCAGACGCAGACATCAAGCGCAGCGTCACTTCCACCAAGTCGTTCCTCAGCTCAGACTCCATGTGAGTTCTACATTTCTATCTACCTACGTCTATCTACCTGCATCCCTGTAGTCCATCGTCATTTAACCCTTTACAACACTGTAATCTACCTGCATCCCTAAAGGCCATTTAACCCTCTACAACACTGTAATCTACCTGCATCCCTATAGGCCATCATCATTTAACCCTCTACAACACTGTAATCTACCTGCATCCCTATAAGTCATCATCATTTAATTAAAACACTATCACTCGGCATGTATTATGCAGCAAATAGAATGTGCTATTATTATGTAATTTACATCACCATTGATATCTAAACATCTATATCTCTATCAGACATAATTAATATCTATCTATATGGCTTTATGTCACTTATGACACCTATACATGTAGTTCCATCAATCCATCAGAGTTATCTCTATGCAGTTCTATCTGTGATGGTTGTGGTCCCACAGTTAAATGTCCTGAACAGTAAGCAGTAGGTAACAGACCAGGGTCAGAGGTCACCAACCTCCCTGGTGGCTGCTGTGAACGCTGCGTCTGATCCTCTCCTCCCTCTCTCTCTTCCTCTCTCTCTCGGTCTCCAGCTCGCCGTCCTTCCTCCAGTCCAACTCTGCGGAGTCGGTGGCCATGGGTCTGCTGCGGCAGTTTGAGGGCATGCAGCTCCCTGCTGCGTCGGAGCTCGACTGGCTGGTCCCCGAACAGGACGCCCCGCAGAAGGTAGGGGGGGCGCATGCACACACACGCACGCACACACACACACACGCACACCATAATGGAAAAGGAAAAAAATACTGCAGCGGTTCTTTTCTCTACCTTATTTTTGATCAGGAACGGATAAAGTACACCTAAACTGTACGATTTAACAGTGGCCGTGTTTATCTGGTAAAAACACACACACACATGTCGTGTGATGGCAACACTGTTGCTATCACATGACGTGTGTGTGTGTGTGTGTGTGTGTTTTTGTCCGTCGGAGGCTGGAGACTAAATGCTGCAGTAACTGTAATATTAATGTTAAAACATTTAATGTTACAATAGTGCCTGAAGGGTTGTAACAGCTCGACCACTTCCTGGCCAAGCTGTTGGGCAAGTACAAAAATACACAGCAGCAAGCAGGCGTTTGCCTCCAGGTAGGAACAGTAGACTTCATGCATTGTTCTCAAGCATCAGCCCAGTGCAGTCGTGTCTTGGCTGTCGCCCTCTGAGCTGGAACAGGGACACACAGACGGCTGTTGTGGTTCAGTTCTGGGCGACCGACGTGTCGTAATGTACACACAAAGCACACGGCAACGCTGCACACAAACAGTGTACACTCCCCGTCATGTCGCTGTGCTCTTCACAGGGCTGGATGGCTCTGTCTGTTTGGACCCTTTTTCTAAGGGACCTTGTGTTTACTCCGAGAGGCGTGACGGTTCAAATCACCGGGGGGTTAAATTGTCCCGGCGCTGTGAGCGCAAACAAGGGTGATGTTCCACGTCTGGAGACTGCGTGTCCTCAAAGTGCAGCCGGGCAGGATGGAGGCGGTCCTCCCCTCAGGGACTCCTATTGTGACGACGGGCCACGCCGTCTCCTTGGTAACCAGCTCTAACCCCCACCTCCTCTCCCCCCCCCCCCCTGCCGTGCAGCTGCTGCCCATCCCGGACTCCCTCCCCATCTCCCCGGACGACGGCGAGCACGCAGACATCTACAAGCTGAGGATCAGGGTCCGAGGAAACCTGGAGTGGGCTCCGCCGCGTCCCCAGATCATCTTCAACATCCACCCGGCGCCAAAGTGAGTCCCCGCCTCCCACCACAAGGCCCGGAACCCCCTCCTCCTCCTCCCCCACCGCACACCCCCTCGACTCACCACTGATGCCCTGTGAAGGCGCAGTGTCACCGGCTCCTCAGCCTCTCTGCTCGTAGGGGTCGTGATGGCGGGGCGGGGCGGGGCGCAGATGGGAGGAACTCCAGTGTTCAACTTCAGAGTTTCATCTTTGTCTGTAGGTCTGTCTGGGACCGTACACACTGTAACACTGGACTGGATAGTTAAGACGCCTCCATGCCATATTCCTGTGCCCTAGATGTGGAGTGTAAAATGGGAACACTGCTCTGGGTGTGACTTGATGTCCTAAGTGGGTCAGAAGGAGTCGGTGATGCGTGGTAAAGCTAAAGCAGGTGGGGGTGCGGATGTTCAGGGGAAAGATCAGCATCAGCAGCACCGGTTGTCTGTCGAGGGGTCCGAGGTCTGAGACCTGGAAGTGACCTGAAGTGCCTGACACCTGACTACTGATGGGGTTTCAGGCTGCAGAGTGACTGATTCCCTTGCTTGCATAATTATTCTGTGTTGTTGTTTTTTTCACTCTCTTCAAGGAGAACAGTTTGTAACCGTCAGGAGTTGCTTTACATCGCTGTCGTCTGAGTGATGGCTGTGTGTGGTGCAGCTTGGCACCACTTGGCACTTGGCACCTGACTCTCATGTCTCACAATTGTTGGCTCGTTGGCACTACCTGACTCTCACGTCTCACAATTGTTGACTCATTGCCTTCAACTATTACCCTCAAGTGAACACACATTTCCTCATGTTTAACCGTTCAACGGTTTACCGGTTGAGTTCCTGTTTCTGGTTTTTGTTGCAATACAATATCACAAGACCATGCAGGCAGCTCATTCTGAAACTCTGATGTTAAACACTCATGAAATTAAGAGTATATTAATAAAAAACTAATATAGGCCCGCTATATCATGTAGAATATGAGCTGACTGCTGCAAAGCAGTCCAATTGACTTGGCTTTCCACGGCGATACTTCCCAACAATGAAATGCAAAAAATATGTAAATAGTTCATTATTTTCCTATTCCCACCCTGTTTCCATTTTCATCACGTAAGCCTAGGTACACATGAAAACGCAACAGGATGGCTGATTTTGAAATGGCCTCAACCCAATGACACACACACACACACACACACACACACACAGCCTCACACCTTGTCGTTGTCACCACTGTCTTCAGGAGGAAGATCGTGGTGGCCAAGCAGAACTACCGCTGCGCCGGCTGCGGCATCCGCATCGACCCAGGTAACCACTGACCCCCCGCCGCCATTTTGAGATGGTTCAAAGCCCTCGACTGTTGTGCATGGATACGAACGTAAACGACACACTTTTTGAACGCGGCCCGTTAACCGATCGCACTTTGAAACCGAGGTCGTGTGACCGCACTCGTTTTGAACAAACCTCTTTTTGAAAATACAAACATTTCATTTCATTTCATTTCATTCAAACGTGTCATTTCGAACACGTGATCTCAGCATACATTTACATTGAGGTCATTTAGCAGACGCTTTTACCCAAAGCGACTTACAAAAAGTACATTTTGTCAGAAGAAGGTGAAGCCTTTCATTGCTGTCATATACAGTAAGAAAGTCACCAGAACAAGTTTCAAGCATTTCCATTGCTAGGTTAACCATTGTCCACTTCAAGGTCCACTAATTCACACGGTCCACGTTTGGTCCCCCCCCCCCCCCCCCCCTCCCAGACTACATCAAGCGGCTGCGCTACTGCGAGTACCTGGGCCGCTACTTCTGCCAGTGTTGCCACGACAACGCCCAGGTGGTGGTGCCGGGCCGCGTGCTCCGCAAGTGGGACTTCGGCAAGTACTACGTCAGCAACTTCGCCCGGGACCTGTTGAGCAAGATCGCCGGCGACCCGCTGTTCAACCCCAGCGACATCAACAGCGGCCTCTACAAGAAGGTCAAGGCGCTGGAGGCGGCCCGGGTGAGTCCACGTCCAGGCTGCACCGAGGCCACGTTGACTCACGCTAACGCCGGGTATTTAGAGGAACAAATAGTTCCCCCCCCCACCTCCATTTTCAGAATCAGAATCAGAAACAAGTTTATTGCCAAGTAAGGAATTTGACTCGGTGCAATTGGTGCAAAAGAAAAGCAGTATTAAAAATATAAGTTATAAATAACTATAAATATACATACAATTCAATTATTTCAATCATAACATGGTGCACATAACATCGTTTTCAAAAAGGTTGCCATTTACATCAACCCGCATAAATACGCCGTTGAGCGCCATTATAGCCGTGCCAAAACTGGGCGGCAGTGTAGGGAGAAGGATGAAGCCATGCAGATCAGAATCTTCAGAATCAAAAAAATTAGTACCACCTTAACAGCATCCATGACAGCCAAACAAACGGTACACATAGGGCGCTCACATGACGTTAAGCATTTTCTGGCGCATAATGTGACGTTGGAGAACCTAAAACCCAGTTTCTCAGCGTTTTCCGAAATCGCCACTTTGGCCGGAGTTTTGCGAAATAATCGTTTTCTGTGATTAAAAACAGGGTTTTCGTGTTTGTGTGTGTGTGTGTGTGTGGGTGTGGGTGCGTGGGTGTGGGTGCGTGCGCCCGCCCGCCCGCCCGCATAGCCGTGTACGTGACTCAGAACAAAATGGTTCTGTGTGGACCGCAGAATTCCCGTTTCTGGAATTTCTGTTTGTGACGTAGGGCGTAGTTTATGACGTGTCGATGAACACATGGATTCATGTTTTGCGGTGTCTGTTCTTTTGAGGGTGTGGAGCTTATGCTATGGTACCTGGAGATGTACATCAGCACGCTAATGCTAATGGCTAGTGCCAATGCGCGCTTATGTTATGAAATGTGCTATGTTGACAACGTCTTTCCTCACTCCTTCTGTTAGGTGTTGAGGGTGCAGCTGTTTCACATGAAGAACCTCTTCAAGACCTGCCGCCTGGCTAAAGAGTAAGGGTTTTTTTTTTCTGCAAAGCACGAGATATCAGTTAGCAGCAAGTGATTGCTGTTGTTTGTATAAAGTGTATTTACAATGTGTGAATTGTACAATGCTTCAATAATGCAGTAGGCTCACTGTACTTGTGTGTGTGTGTGTTCCCCTCAGAGTGCTGGACCAGTTCGACAGTCTTCCAGGTCACCTGACTGAGGACCTCCATCTGTTTTCCCTCAACGACCTCGCCGCCGTGCGCAGCGGAGAAATGGTCCCCCGGCTCAAGGAGCTGCTGAAGCATGGTTCCACGCACGTGGCCGGCTGTGTGGTAAGACCGCCCCGTGCTTCATTGCTGTTGTTTACCGAGCAAACTTCCGCAGACCTCCATTATTATTATGGTTTCCCCAGCACAGTATGATGACGTATGATGGCTTCATTCTGTTCGTTGGGACATGGAAATGCATTGTTGCATCTTGCATTGTCATCCTGCTGGCTCACTTGTCCATCCATTCATTCAATCATTCATTCATTCTGTTAATCTGTTCATGATTCTGTTGGGTCTCACTTCTATCTTCTGTTATGAATTGGTGCTGTATAAATTAAAAATAAAATGTAATTGAAAAATTAATTAATTCATTAATTCATCCATTCACCAGAGTCAGTGCCCCTTCCAGTGAACCCACCCTGTGTCTCTGCTTGCTCTCCTCAGCTGTGCCAGGCCAAGGGCTTTGTGTGCGAGTTCTGCGGCGACGGCAAAGACATCATCTTCCCCTTCGACCTGAACAAGTGCCAGCGGTGTGAAGGTGAGCACCCCCCGCGGCCGGCCGGCCCCCACGGCCCCGCCCCCCACGGCCCCGCCCCCAACCCCTTCCCCGCCTCCTCCTGGAAGGACTGGCGCTTTCCCAAGGCGCGGCGGCTGGCCCGGGCGCTGTTGCAGGACAAGCGGGAGGGAGAGGGCGGGGAAGAGGCGGGGCACCTGTGGGCGGGGGCGGGGGCGAGCGGCGAGGAAGAGGATGAGGACGAGGCGGGGCGGGGAGGGGAGGGCGGCGTGGGGGAGGAACGGCGGAGGAGCGGGGGAGGGGGGAGGGAGGGGGAGGACGGGTCAGAGATCGGCAGCGAGGAGGGCGGGGAGAGCAGGGGGGAGGGGGTGGAGCGGGGCGCGGCGGAGGGCGGAGAGAGCGGCGAGGAGGGGGCGAGGACGGAGAAGGTGAACCTCATGCGGGTGCTGGGGATCGAGCGGCTGGTCAGCGCCTTCTCCAGGAGGGAGCAGGGCAACGGCCCCGCCAGCGACGGTGAGACGGCGGGCGGCGGCGCGGGGAGGGAGGAGCCCAGGGCCGCGCGGCTGGAGAAGCTGCGCCGAGGCGTCTCAGGAGCCGACACGGAGAGCGAGGGGGAGAGGGGGGAGGGCGTGGGGGAAAATGCGCAGAAAGCCGGCGGCGGCGGTGGTGCACGCGGCCACGCGGGGGGGAGGAGACACACAGGGAAGAGCGTTTGGATGGTGCCGTCGATGGCGAGGCTGGGCAAAGGCTTCTCCAGGGCGGACACGGAGAGCGAGGAGGAGAAGGCCGACGTCCGAGGGGCGGCGGACGAGGCGCGGGGGGCCCGGGACGCGGAGCGGGCCTCGGGGGATGGCGGCGGCGGCACGGCCAAAGCAGGGAGGTTTCCGGGCCTGCACATCCGGAAGCCTCCCAGTCTGAGCTCCATCTTCTCCAAGGGGAGAGATGGAGATGGAGCTGGAGGGGAGCCTCCTGGAGGGGGGGGGGAGCCGCAGGGGAACAGGGAGGGGGATGTGGAGAAGGCGGGGCCAGCGGTAGGGTCCGTGGGCGCTCAGAAGAACTGGAGGTCCCGCAAGTTGCGGCGAGGCAGGAGGGTGAGCCAGGGGCGGCTGGTGAGGGCCAGGCCAGTGAGGGAGGGGCCAGAGGGGGAGGGGCCAGCGGGTGACACTGGTTCGGTGCTCGGGGGTTCGGAGGACGACAATTAATGTCCTCTCGTCGGCGATGGGGGGGGGGGGAAAAGACCGAGTAGAACCACTGGCGGAGGTCTCTGTGATTGCAGGGGCGTGGTCTTATCTTCATTTGAAGTGTTAAAATAAAGCCACCGCTACGCCTGCTGCACCACCTGTAGGATGGAGGTGGCCGAGGAGACGGTAACGGATTGCACCTTTTTTTTTTATTAACCCAAAAACAAAAACGGCAAACGTTCATTTTTTTTACAGATGATATTTTATAGGGTATTTCCTGGTTTCAGTTTTTTCACGGGCGATCAGTTTGAGTCGCACCCCATGTGATATATGTACAGTACATTTATTGCTGTTTTTACTGGCACACACTTTGAATGTCTATTGGGGCTTTTACACAATGAATGCAGCTGTGTGTGTGTGTGTGTGCGCTTGTATGTGTGCATGTGCGTGCGTGCGTGTGTGTGTGTGATATGTCTGGCTTCTGTGCTCCCATCAATTTTCGTCTTTTTTCTTTCTTCCTTCCTTTCTTTGGTGTGTCCCTCCTTTCTGGTGCTTTCGGGCGGTACTTGGCACTGCGGTGGCTTGGGTCTTCAGAGTTCTAGAGGCGGGCTTGGTTCTGTGTGTTGTGGGCGTGTGCAGTCGGTGCTTTCGGTGTCTTGGTGGCGGTTTCCCTCTTGGCAGCGTGCAGCTTGACGGTCTGGGCTGCGTTGGGACTTTTCTAAAGAGTTATCTCTCGCCATGCGGTGTAGACTGTTTCCTGTCAGGAGTGGTAGTCGAGTCAGAAATGTCCAAAGTTCAAGAGAGTGTTACGTTTTTATTGCAAATGAATTATTGGTCTTTTTTGGATTTTCAATTTTTTTCGACTTTTTTTTCAATAGAATAGAATAGAAGTCCCTTTTATTGTAATTGCACAAGTTCAGCAGACAGAGGAGTGATCCTGAAGAGTATTTTAGACATATCAAGCCAAAAATGACCAAGACAAACTGAAGGGGCTAAAGCTAATATAATGAATGGAATGGAAATGGAATAAAGGGAATATTTGTCTTTGTTGTACCCTATGAAGCTGTAACGTTGTATAAACCATATGAGATTTTGCACTTCTGGATATTGCTGAAATTCAAATGGAAATTGTACTGCAGTGGCCCTTGTAGTTGCAATGTAGTGAGTTATTAGTTTGGACGCTTTTAGCTATTGTTTCTCCTTGCGTCTCCTTGGTTTTACAATAAATGTTATTTATTTGTGTTTTTTTTTGTTTGTGTCTGTGTGTGTGGAGTGTTATTTTAATTATTATTTGAATGATTATTTTTCCATCTTCCATCTCTGCGAGTTTGAAATAAAAAACGTACAAAAAAAAATGAAACCCACATTGTCCCGTCGTTTTGCGTGTCAGTCGGACCGAGGGGACGTGGGACTCTGTTTCAACTCCGGTAGCTTAGCGTCACCTCCTCTCACGAGGCCAGGCCTGTCTGGGCTCTCTCTCTTTCGCTCTCTCGCTCTCTCTCGGCGGGGGAAGCGGCTTTGCTCGGGAGGCGCTGAAACTCCTCTTCAGGTGGCGTGTGGTCTAACCTGCTCTGCCGCCCGTCTGCTGGCCTGTTGCAAACCCTCTTCTGCTTTTATAGGCCCTGGCGCTGGGCTGTGATTGGCTCTGCTGCGGTGTGACATCACCGAGGCCTCTCCCTCTCGCGCGCTCTGTCTCTTTTGTTGTCAAAGTGGTTGGACTGGTTTTTGGACTCCTGTTTGCTTTGGATACAGAGAGTAGGATCGTCCTGGGGGGTAAATCTTCTTTTAATGTTCTACTGGTTGCGTCACCTCTGAACCCTACAGATGGCACCAGAGCAACAGGCCTGTTCAAACGCTGCCTGCCTGCCGGTGGTGGCAAACATTAACCTAATTTCCTCCTCTTCTTGTCCCCCTCCTCCTCCCGGTCTCTCCGCAGAGTGCCACGCCTGCTTCCACCGGGGCTGTTTCCGCGCGGGCAGGGAGTGTCCGCGGTGCCAGCGGCTGGCCGCGCGCCGCGAGCGCATGGCTCGCAAGAACATGGAGGAGCAGGAGGACGAGGGAGGCGGGGGCTAGAGGCCGCCCCTGGAGGCTGGAGAGGGGGAGCCTCCGAGATGTCACCCGGAGGACCAGGGGAGGCTGGAGAGAGAGGAACCTCAGAGATATCACCTGGAGGACGGGGGAGGCTGGAGAGAGAGGAACCTCAGAGATATCACCTGGAGGCCGAGAGAGGAACCTCAGAGATGTCACCTGGAGGACCAGGGGAGGCTGGAGAGAGAGGAACCTCAGAGATATCACCTGGAGGACGGGGGAGGCTGGAGAGAGAGGAATCTCAGAGATTTCACCTGGAGGACCAGGGGAGGCTGGAGAGAGAGGAACCTCAGAGATGTCACCTGGAGGACGGGGGAGGCTGGAGAGGAACATCAAAGATGTCACCTGGAGGCCGAGAGAGGAACGGCAGAGATATCACCTGGAGGACGAGAGAGGAACGGCAGAGGTATCACCTGGAGGACCAGGGAGGCTGAGAGAGTGGAGCCTCGGGGATGTATAGAAAAGAAATATATATATATATATATATATATCAAGAAAGAGAATGAATGCCACGACTTTTGATTGTAGAGGGCTGGGTCTGGCTCTTAACTGCAGGAGAAAAACAAAAACAAGTTCAGATTATTTTTCCGAGGCCGGAGTAGCAGAAGAGTGGGGTTAATCTCATCAGGACTGATTATGATCACATGAGAATAGGTTGGGGGGTGAATATCTACTGGGGGGTGAATATCTACCGAGACGAGTATGGGCGAATCAGATTGATTAACTTTGATAGACTTATGTAACCCTGGCCTTTTTTTTAGGCACCGTCCTGTTTCCCAGAATCCAGTGATCCTGATATGAAGGCATTCTAATGTCACACACACACACACACACACACACACACACACACACACACACACACACACACACACACACACACACACACACACACACACACACACACACACACACACTTCCAAGGAGAAGCTTTCCTGTTATCAGAAGTGCAGCTTTTGCGTGCTCCTCAAACTCTTGACAGAGGACGGGGAGTGTGCTTTCAAGCGTTTCAGATCATTCGGATTCGGCGCATTCCCTTAGAATCGTGTCTTTGTGCTTTCAAACTCGAGACTTCGCTGCTTCTTTAGATGCAGTATTGTGGGTGGTTCCACCTACTCTGTTCCCGGTTGCTTTTATTTTGAAAGTGTTTTGAGAGGGGGGGGGCAAGACGACACCTATACAGTAGTCACAGTCGTCCTGGTTTTTAGGGTGTCGAGACCACACTGACAGGCCTCTGGTAGCGCTGGCGTCAGAGTGCGGTGAGGACCAGCCCAGATGTTTTCCTTTCCTTGTTAAAACCGATATAGCAGAGACACTGCGTTAGTGTCCGTGTCTTTGAATCTCTTCTTGTACGAGTGTGCGTGTGTGCGCGTGCGTGTGCGTGTGCGTGTGCGCGTGCGTGCGCGTGTGCGTGTGCGCGTGCGTGTGTGTGTGTGTGTGTGTGTGTGTGTGTGTGTGTGTGTGTGTGTGTGTGTGTGTGTGTGTGTGTGTGTGTGTGCGCGCGTGTACTTGCCGTGCACAAAACTAATTTGCACTTATCTGATTTGAGAATGTAACCTTTAACTTGACTTTTGCGTGGGACCACTCATCTTAACACATTTAGTTCTCCTTTTGCACTGATGTTGTGTTCAGCAGGCGGAGCAGTCGGACGTCTTCAGGGCTTTTTTTTTTTTTCCCCCCGCGTCTTGAGTTCAGAGCAGACAAGACGCTCACCCTGTGAGGCGCTTCGAGTCCCCGCGGTGCCATGCCCATGTTAATTAACACATCATTGGGATGTCTTGTGTAACCAAAGTAAATCGATTTTGAGATTAAAATTTGTAGTCTTTATCTGGAAAATAACTTTACGCATAAATTCCGATTGAATGCCCGGCGATGGGGATGTGACCTAATTTAGATTGTTCAGATTTTTTTAAATCTTGAAACGGATCTGATTTATGCGGGGTTCAACAATAGACTTTCGTTGGCCAAAGTACTCAACCTTTTCAGGAATTAATTACTTTTATAAGCTAATGATGATAATAACAATAACAACCATGTTTGTGTTATTTTTTTATGTGTACATCATAAGTATTTAGATCAGGGATTGTAACTAATGTTGTTTAGATTGTAACAGCTAGGCAGCCCCCTCCAACAGAACCGACTGGATGTTTTAAGCAATAGTTCACGGCCGTTGCCATATTTAGACGCCATTTATATCAGACACTCTTAACTTGTCTTTGTGTTGAGTCTAAACTGGCTGCTTTTAAAATCAAACACTGTACCCTCAATTCACTGAACTAACAGTGATGATCGAATCTGTTCCTCTTCGCTGTGGTGGATTCTTTGTTCATCGGCCTGCCTTTTGTACAAGGATGTGAAATGCACTAAGAGAAAATATATTGTAAATAAAATTGATGAATGCAGTTATTCTGATTATAACTCATTTGGCTTTTGTTATGTAATTATGTTGAGAATTAAAGACTGCCCTGACTGTTGTGGGATCAGTTTGTTGAAATTATTCCAAAATAAGGACGGCATCACACATTCAATATTTGATTTGAAACAAGTCTTGTTTGACAAATTGTCAACATTTATTGCCAAGATCCAAGTCACTGTGAATAGCTTTGTTTCCATGTTGCGGGTGGATAAACCAGGTTCTGTCTTCAGGAGGTCAGAGAACAGGTACACATGCACTAAACAACATCACAGCAGTACCCCATGTTGTGAGATCCCTTTTCTAGGGTACATTCTTCTGAGGAAGCTAGTGCTTACTGTCGCACAAAACAAGATGGCTGTCGCCTTGGCATTCATACGCCACCGTCTGCATGAATGTATGAAATGAAGGGGTGAACCGTGAGGCATTTTTGGTGGCCATGGGTTTGATAGCCCCACTGTAAATGCAGTCCAGTTACAGGTTATGATTGCATTATTTGTAAATGGATTACCATAAATAACCATGTAATTTCTGGTAACGTCATATTGAAAGTGAAGGTAAATAACTCAAATCCAAAAACAAACATAATTTGAATACCGCTCCATTCATTTCATATCTGAAATTCCACCCTTCTACAGTGTGACCGGACATTTCACAGCCTGGCACCAGTGTATCTAACTGAACTGAACTCATCCACATCCACACACCTTCACTCTCAGCTCCATCTGCCAACCTATCCACCATGGGGGTCAAGAGCTTTTAGCCCATCTGCACCCCGCCTGTGGAACTCTCTCTGCCACCAGACATTCACACTTCTGACTCTGTCTCCACCTTTAAATCACGCCTAAAAACACACTTATTCCGAGTGGTATACTCTGCCACACACTGACAGAGTATGCCACTGTTACTTGTTACTTGTTTTTTTTTTACTTGTCCGTAAGGTGTCCTTGAGTGCTTTTAAAGGCGCCTTTAAATAAAATGCATTATTACTATTATTATTATTATGATTATGACACGTGGACATCTGGGGATTCCCAGTCATTTCCCGTTCCATGTGATCGCACCCGCAGCGTTGCGGGCCGCACGCTCACGTCTGGCTGACCCAGATGCACCACATGTATATGATGACCAGCGCGTAGAAGGTGATGAGCAGCAGGTAGATGCGGAACAGCAGGAAGTCCAGGACGTAGCCCACGTGGCACCACAGGTCCTGCAGCTCGCTCTCCTTCTGCAGGGCGGTCAGGTGGGCCCGGAGCTCCCCCACGTCCTGGCAGATCTGACGTAGCTCGGGCACGTCCGCCACCACCAGGGAACCTGGAGGGGTGGGGGTGGGGTGGAGGTGGGGATGGGGTGGAGGGGCGATGACTCTCTTCCACTCCGTAGTACTGCAGAGGTAGGACAGTGTAGTAGTCGCGGCGAAGGGGGGGTTTCGGGTCACAGCCGAAAGGTTGTCGGTTCGAACCCCATTGTCTGCGATGGATGTCAGTGGCGAGGCCGGACCTTTTTTGGGGGAGCTCAAGCCCACCCAAAACTTGCCTTAGCCCACCCTATCAAATCTAATATTTTATCGTCTAGACTGTTAAAAAATATACTGTGTGTGATGGATTGATAGATAAATAGATAGATTTACCCCCCACCAGAATAAATTTAGGATCTCCACCAGGAGACCCCCCCCCCCCCCCCCCCCAAAAAAAAAAGTCAGAACCTAGAATTGCCCCTGGTAGACACCCCTGACCCTAACTGGCTCATTAAATGACATGGGTCTGCTAAATAATAAGATCATCATAAATCATCACCTAGTCTGGTCTGCAGTTCGCTGCTGAATTTTTTAAAAGCTGAATAATAAAGGGTAAAGGGGGCATTTAGCAGACGCGCTTGTCCAAAGCGACTTACAATCAGTACATTTGTGGGGTTCGACATGTGGACAGTTGGAGGAGGAGGGGGGATCAAGTGGATCGAACCGCCGACCCTACGGTTAGTGGACGACCCGCTCTGTCCACCCGCTCTACCCACTGAGCTACAGCCGTCACTCTCTTAGTCTCTTAGTCTTACTCCCTTAGTTATTAATTTAATTCATAACGCAGTTCTCATACACAGCTTGTATTTAATGTAAACCTTGAATTCAATACCAGAAGCTCTCTCGGTCCCGTTGCCGGTGTGCAGCTGGGCGGGTGCGCTCACTCCCGATTGGACGACAAAGAGCCCTGCGTCGCTCTCCGGCTTGTCGGATTGGCCGCCGGCAGGCAGCGTGGCGGTGGGCCGCACCTCCTCCGGCCAGCGGTAACAGATGAGGTTGGCGATGTGCTTGAGGACCACCACGCGCACCCAGCGGGGAACTTCTCGGTACTTCATGGAGTTGTGGTGGAGCACGTTGGTGATGATCACCGTCTCCAGCAGGCTGATCACCATCAGGGCCAAACACACTGAGAAATATATACCTGGGAGGGGAAGGGAGAAGTCAGGAGAAGGTGAAACACGCCATTGCTTTTAATACAGTGAGCAAGTCACCAGAACAAGTTTCAAGCATTCCAATTGCTAGGTGAACCATTGCTGGTATACAACATCTCTGGCCTATGATGCTAAGTGCTAAGATACAAAGAGCAATTTGTAAAGTCGTGAAGACGTACAACATACAAGTACAACACTGTTACTACTTGACCGTTACTACTTGTCATCTGTTTACTGGTGACTTTACAGGGCCACTGTTTACATACTAGTCACTTTACAACTGCCCATTCCTATTGCACTACTCATGTTCAGAACTGCACCTTAAAGTGATGGTTCGGAGTAAAATTCACCCTGAGGTAATTTCCACCAATTATCCAGCCAAATACCCCCTCAGATGCATTTTTAGCGACGGTCAATATTTATCAAGTTTAGGGGTATAAGCCGAATGGCTTAGTATTGGAGTGCCCGGTACACTGTGTATATCTCGTAAATTACCCCACTATAATGCATGGATTGTTACCCAACTTCTGTAGTAGTACATATATGGTCTGTACTCACAAAACGAGGCATTTTAAAGTTTGTAAGTACACCAGGAGTTTATGTAAAAGAGCACTTTTCTGATGGCTTCAACTAGCTGTTGCGAAGGCTACCACTGCGTCGACGTCTCTTCCGTCTTTCCGGATAAGTTCGTAAAAGTCCTCTTCAAAACTCACATGTGTAAGGAAAAGGTTAGTGAATTCAACTGGATGTTCACCTAGTTAACATCAGACCACCTGGAGGCCATTTCCTCCCTCCTACATTTTCTTCCGAGGCCCTGGTCCGGCTCTCGGGACGGCCTGCCCTCGCCCTGGAACCCCTCACCTATGATGGGCGTGCCGTTGGCGGTGCTGGGCAGCAGGTCGTTCATGATGAGCAGGAAGACGGTGTAGCCCAAGATGAGGGTCATCTTGAAGGAGGCCCGGTCCACGCTGTGCGGCGGCAGGTAGAAGGACAGGATGTCGATGAGCATCAGGAAGGAGCTGGGGATCAGCAGGTTGACCACGTACAGCACCGGCCGCCGCTTGATCACCACCTGGACCGGGAGGAGGAGGAGGAGGAGGAGGAGGAGAGGCGTGTGTGGCCTAATTGACCGCCGCGTCGCGCCAGTCGCCGTTTCACTGCCACGTCTGACTCACCCAGAACGTGATGATGTCCCACTCGTCGATGCCAAACTTAAGGATGGACGTCTCTCCCAAGATGACCACCAGCTCCCATTCACCGCTGGCCTCCAGGTAGTTCTTGGAGTTCCCAGACATCTCCTCAAAGGTCAGGGCTGGACTCACCCTCACATCCCTTACTATGGAGGGAGCGCATTCGGGAGAGAGAGAGAGAGAGAGACAGACAGACAGACAGACAGACAGACAGACAGACATACTTTAATGATCCCTGAGGGAAATTGCATTCGTTACAATACTCCAGGGAAAAAAAGAAGAGACAGACACTCTACGTATAGCAGAATGTTAGAATATATAAATATATAAACCCATGTAAACAATATACAAAAAATATATATAAAGAAATGAAAATATACATAAATGTACATACTGTACATCCAGGCATACACTAAGAGGAATAGCATACACAAGGATGTAGTATGTCGGATTTTTTGTAAGACCAGTTGTGCAGAGAGATGACCAGTTATGTAGTGAAATGAAAATGAAATGAAAATGAAGAGAGAGAGAGGGACAGACAGAGAGAGAGTGAGAGAAAGAGAGTGAGAGAGAATATTTGGTAATGGGGTATAGTGCGAGAAAGGGAGGAAGGGAGGAAGGGAGGAGAGAACATGGAAAGAGCAGAAAAAAGTGAGGAAGAGCGATGCGTATCCCTCCACGCGACTATGGATGTCACTATCTCTTCATCCATCCGCTGGCGTGTGCTTGACGTGTGTCTGCGTCGGGACGTTTACTGGTGTGCATGTAGGAGCCGAAGGTGAAGGTGCAGTTCTGCACGTCGAAGGGGAAGCTGAAGATCTCCAGGTTGCAGGAGGAGACCAGCCGCAGCATCCGGTCCCAGCGGATGTGACCCGTGTGGTTGAGGTAGACGTAGGGACAGGCCTGGGACACGTCGTCATCCACACTGGCCACGCCGGTCACAGACACAGGGAAACACACAAGGCGTTCACTGGCAGTCATTCCCCTGGAAGCCTTTTATCCAAAGCCATATACAGGTGAGTTCGAGTCCACTCCAAGTCACCAATACAATCAACCAACTGGGCAGAGTGAAATCAATCAAATCAACTGGACAGAGTGGATCAGAGTATCAGAGGACAGATTATGGCACAGGTGAACAGATGGAACAAAAAGACCGGGCAGGTAAGCCCAAAACACGATCAAGACACTCAAACACAATTGATAGAAACATGTAAACACACGCAGCCGACTTAAAGAAACTAAATTACTAAATTGATGAAATGCTTTTGTTACGCGTGAATGTGACTCACAATTCATAGACAATGATGTCTGGAGACCAGAGTTCCTTCACAGGAAGAGAAATCCTGGTCACACCATCACACTCATCAGGGTCCCACACCAGAAACTCGTGCTGCCAGTACTGGTGTGGAATATGGAGGTTAGGACTCAACACAAGCATCAGACATGTTGGATTTGTGTGGCAAAGCCCGAATACTTGCCAATCTCAGCCAAAGAAAGGTTGTCAGTATCTGAGTCTTCTCATTCTGAAAATGATAGAAAGGCAAAGACAGGTGAATAATCTAGCAGGTGACATATGAGAGCTACTTTGGGGTGGCTGTAGCTCAGTGGATAGAGCGGATGGACAGAGCGCCTCATCCACTAACCGTTGGGTCGGCGGTTCGATCCCCTTGATCCCCTGTCGAACATGTCAAACCCCACAAATGTAAGTCGCTTTGGACAAAAGCGTCTGCTAAACGTCCCTTTACCCTTTTACTCTGTTTAAAATGGCCAAACGGGCTACAACAATACAACGCTGTCGCCAAACCATTTGAAGCCAAAACCATTCATTTCCTAATTTATTTCTTATGAAGCCTCTGCACTCAAGCAAAGGTATGCCTGTGCATGGTCATGAGCTCCATTCAGTATAGGTTCTCTCTGGGTTGCTTACCACGCCCAGCACGGCGTACAGGGTGAAGGAAATGTTGGTGATGGTGGGGTTACTGAGGTTCACCGCAGGTCTGAATGCCTTCAGGTCGAAAACGTCTTGGATGGACTCATAGCTGGGGCCACTGTGGCCTTCTTTACAGGTCAACTTGCTCTGGCAGACCAGGCCTGAGACAGAGGGAGAGAGATGGATGGAAGATTAGTGTGCATTGAAGCACACTAAAATTAATCTTTTTTTTTTGTTGTTATTCATAAGCATCATTGTATTCAATTATTAGAGGCAGCCGCGGCCTACTGGTTAGGGCTTCGGACTTGTAACCGGAGGGTTGCCGGTTCGAACCCCGAACAGTTGAAGTGCCCTTGAGCAAGGCACCTAACCCCTCACTGCTCCCCGAGCGCCGCTGTTGCAGGCAGCTCACTGCCTCGGGATTAGTGTGTGCTTCACCTCACTGTATGCCTCACCATCACTGTGTGCTGAGTGTATTTCACTAATTCAAGATTGGGTTAAATGCAGAGACCAAAATTTCCCTCATGGGATCAAAAGAGTAATTCTTCTTCTTCTATACAATTACAGTTAACTGTTATGATTATTTGTATTCATGGTTGTATAGTTACCCACTGTCTAAAGTAATTGTAACATTGCTTCATATATCTATTTAAACGTTAATGCAGAGGCATTGACGTTTAAGAGATGCAAGAGAAAACGTAATCTCTTCAAAAAGCGTTTGCTTTTGTCACGCTGCATACACCAATATTTACTTTAAGAAAAAAGTCTATGTTTGCATGTCAGAATGGCCTTTGGCAAAATACTGGAAGCCCCATTTCAATGTTTTGAACCCATAACCCTAGATCCCCACTGCACATAGTGTCATGAATGCTACTCAAATGCTAGTCAAGTAGCACCATACTCTTGCAATTTAGAAACAAAGTTAAATAGTTAAAAAAAAACAATTGTCAAAATAACAAAAAGCACTAGAGCAAATATTTGTTTGTTACATCATTTAAAAAAAAAAAATAATATATAATAATTATACAATATAATAGAATAGTTATATAGGGCTAATATAACATATAGTATATATTAATAGTATTTTGATTAAGTCATTAACAGAGATACTACCTACTATGTAGATTAACATTAGATTAACATTACCTGTCAGCAGTGGAGTTAAGATCAGGTTCTTGAAACTCAAAAATGATGTATTCATGCTGGTTAAATGAATCCAATATTTTTTTCTCCCAACTCTTACAGGGCTTATAAACGCCCCACTAACCATGTTGTGAGGTTGTTTTTGAACACCTCCAGTAACCATTGAGCCGTTTTATTTTTTAACACTTCTGCTCGCGTCAAGTCGAGTCAATATTATTTGTATAGAACCTTAATCACATTTAATCTCTAAGGGTTTCACAGCCCCCCCTGAGAGCAGAACGATATCAATTAGAGGTGAGAGTGATTTTTCCCGTGGATGGTAAAGGATTCTTTTGTTACCATTTTGTAAGTCCAACAAGTTTAAATAGCTAACTGATTATTGATGTGTGGAGTCATATTCAGTGCATAAACTACAAGCAAGTAGAGAACAAAAACTAAACAAACAAAAACTCTAGAGGGGACAGTTTTTTTGTTTTTTTATTTATTTTATTTAATCCATCATAGGTTGTACGTTTCACCAAGGCCTGCATACATTAATGAACTATTAGAGCAACGTGCAGAATGACAACAAAAAAAAGAATATGAAAGCAAATGCAGAAATAGGCTGCAAACACAGTTTGTCGGCTTCTCCGTAACCACAGTTTTTGGTTGGTTGTACTTTCAGGTACAATATGTAACAAGTAAAAGTGCTAAATCATTTATTTCACCGTGACATGTCATCAGAGATGTAGGAAACATCCTAAGTTGAAATATATAAATACTGGCTTGATGGATCTGACAGCCAGCGGCCAGCGAGGGTTCTCCCATGAAACGTCCGTCCAGGTCGGAATGTTTGTTTCTATCGTGCCTGTGGTTAAGACTCTCTGTTCCCCTGAGTACCGCGGGTCGTCACATAGGAAAGAAATCGGCACGCAAACACGGCAAACCAACTGGATAAACTCGGAGTGAACTAGATTCTACACAACCGAAGAACAAGCCTTCCTCTTTGGGAAACAAGCTCCATATATGCACAAGAGCCCTGCGAAAACACGGTAAACGTTGGCTTTGCAATTTGAAATATTTGTAATTTGCAAACAATAAATGAATTGCAAACTTATAGCATACATTAATTGATAGACTTATACTGTAGGACCCGTAGTCCCTGAATCATTGTTGAAATCGAATAATTGCGGTCGTCTGAAAATATATAAATATATATTCATTCAACGTCGTCATCAATGGCAACCTACGTGGGCTTCGAGGTCTGGGAGGGGGAGTCAGGTGGAAGACCACTCGACCGCAGTACCCATTTCAACCGCATTGACAGCAATGGTTCCTAGTGTGCACACGTTAAGCATGCACACAAACTATGATGACATGAATCAATACACATACATTAAACCCAGTTATAGATGATTCCGATAATGGTGGAAAGGAGGAAGATAAGATAGGCTATAAACAGCAGCCGGTCAATAACAATCCCAATCATGTGCCACTCGCGTGACGTCTGTGTTCCCTTGAAGTGGTTCTCCACCTGTTCGGTGATGGTGTGTAGGTCCTGGCTCAGTTTCCTCAGTTCCTCCATCAGAGGATCGTGGGCTGATTTCAGCGGCGTTAAGATGTGATCCTGTGAGGTGAGCCGAGGCTGTGACTCTGGCTTGTGAGTGTCAGAAGGAGCATGAATCTCCACACTAGTCACTAGTTGGATTGCTGGGAATGAGAACGGTAAGAAGAGCAATGGCAATATTGAGCACAGATGGATGGCATCCATTACATTTATGTTTAGGGCATTTAGTAGACACTTTTATCCAAAGCGACTTACAAAGAGTACATTTGTCAGAAGAAGGTGAAACATTTCATTTCTGCTCATACAGTAAGAAAGTCACCAGAACAAGTTTCAAGCATTTCGGTTGCTAGGTTAACCATTGCTAGTATACAACATCTCTCGCTCAGTCCCAAGTTACAAAGAGCAATTATAAAGTGCCAAGACAAACAACATACAAGAGCATGAGGGTAGGTTTTTTTTTTTTTTTTTTGCGGTAGAGGATGGATGTTATGCAGGGTTCAGGTGAACTCTGAACCATTCATGACATCAAATTTGTGTGGCAAGGTTATTAAAGATAAAACAAGTAATCCAATGCTAATAAGGAACCAAACTATGAGTGAAATGTATCTTTGAGCATAGTTATAGTCATAGTTATGCACTCTGATGTTAGTCAGAAGATCAGAAGCATGTTAGTGTCTTAACAGGGACAGACATGGCCATGGTCCCATTGAAACCTGTGCTTACGGTTTGGGTTGAGGTTGACTCTGGTTCTGGTTCTTCCTTGTTTGGGCTTGAAGCAGATGGCCGGGGCGATGTACTGGAGCACCAGGACGCTAACCCAGTGGGGCACATGGTGGTAGTTACTGGAGCTCTGGATGTTGGTGATAATTATCGTCTCTAAAAGGCTGGCCACCATCAGCGCTAGGCTGATGGAGAAGAAAACATCTGCGCACAAAAACATACCGGTCTCACCATTGAAGCATCAGGTATGACATCACTTTGCTTTGACAGCTAGAAGACAGAAACCACGAGGACTACTTTTTTGCATTTTCTGCTTCTCGTTCATGGAATAAATAATGCTTGTACATGGATACCTTTATGACTAAAAGGGTCTGGTAGTGTGTGTGTGTGTGTGTCACACCTATCCTACCTAGCCAGGCGCGTAGAATACGGTGGGGACGGTGGGGACACGTACCTAGCAGTTTTCGTCATGAGTCATTTTGTACCCACCACTTTTTATGAAAGAATCCCCCGTGTGGGACTCGCACCGGTGTCTTTCACCACTACGTCAGTAAATGCAGTCTGAGTTACGTCAAGCTCAACGAAGAGAGATGAACTCTACTCTTACAAGTCGCTTTAGTATGACAGGGTCACAAGCGGACTTTTCACGTGATCATTAGCGGAGTGGTAGTGGTATGACAAGATGCCATAGTGCGTTGAGTAATGGTGCTCCCTGACTCATCCCAAAAACAACAGTCAACAAAGTGAACGTAATGAAACAGTGAAATGCAACCCAACATGTCCTGAACATTCGCCTCCAAACCCTATCTAATAGCAATAAAATGTAATGACACAGAATGCCAGAATGTCGCAATGCATTCTGGGAAACACTCCCCCAACACGTTACAATATCCACGATTTCCTCAGGCAAGTACAACAAGTTGAACTGATAATACAAGAAAACACAAAAGCATTAACCTAATTTACACAAAATAGAAACAACATTTAATTTGATTTGTGTCCGATGACGAGAGAGAGACGGAGAGAGAGCTAGCACTTTGGTAGAGAGACATAGAGTAACAATAACAGAGAGCGAGCGCCGGTCTCGATAAAGCCGTTAATCAGAGAAATGAAACGTTATTTCTCGATTGTTTCACAGCGGTTACATTCAGCAGGTAGACACGGCCATGAACTGCACCTATCTGAATCACATTATCCAATGAAAAGTATTAGAGCTCTGTGCGTGAGCATAGTCAAGACATCGCTTCTGTGTGTGTGTGTGTGTGTGTGTGTGTGTGTGTGTGTGTGTGTGTGTGTGTGTGTGTGTGTTTGTGTGTGTGTGTGTGTGTGTGCGTGCGTGCGTGTGCGTGTGTGTGTGTCATCATCACATTTTTGTATACATTTTTATTAATTAACATGACCTGCGCGAAAGGGGGAAAAAATGAATGCGCGTCATTGTACCCAGCACTTCTGAAAATGCACTTCCGAATGCGTCTCTGTCCCCAGCACATTTCAAACCAAACCTACGCCCATGTACCTAGCCCTTCGAGACTGTGATTAAGGGCTACACAAATAAAATTGACCTGACCTGACTTGGCTCCCGTGATCAGAGAGGTGTTGGAAAACACACATGGGTCAGCGGTTACCGGCGCTGTTCAAAAGCAACCGACGACGACAGCCTGCGCACTTTGAGGAAACACATGAACAACAAATTTGTAGCCAGCGGCAGCGCGGAGCCTTTGCTTACTGATGACGGGTGTGGTGTTCCCGGTGACCGGCAGCAACTCGTTCATGAGCAACAGGAAGACTGTGTAGCCCAAGATGAGGGTCATCTTGAAGGCAGAGCGGTCCACGCTCTCTGGGGGTAACATGAAGCTGAGGAGGTCCACGGTGACCAGGAAGCAGCTTGGGATGAGAAGGTTGACCACATAGAGAATCGGTCGACGCTTTATCACAATCTGTGGTGAGGAAAACAAATAGTGCCCAGAGGTTTCACCTTGGATTATTAAAATGTTAGTCTTGGTGCTCATTATGACGTAGTCTCACCATAAATGTTAATTATGAACAATAAAATATTTATTTACTTAGCGATTTCTTGTTATTCTGAAAGCATATTCATATTCATAGGGAGGAAGTTATTATTATTTATAATCTTTTGTTTTGTAGTCTGGAAAATTAAATTAATCCTGCACAATCCATACAGAAGAAATGGCTAAAACTAATAGCTTTAGCGTGTACATGTCTACATACATTTACGTATACTTTACTTGCATTATATACTATATCATGGTAGCTGCTTCCACTTAAAGACAATGATGATTCCGTTGCTGTGATGTTTAAGAGTTCCCATTCTCCTTTAGTCTGTAAGGTCGCTAGGCTCTGCTCCAAAATAACCTCTGCAGTGCGACCCTGCACCATTCGGATGGCTGTAGCTGAAAACAGGTCGACTTATGAACTGGCAGAACCAATGTTTTAGTTTGAATGTGCGTGTTCTCTCGGGTGTCCATTATTCAAGGCTTACCAAAGTGTACGAAGGAGCCAAACGTTAGAGTGCAGTTTTGGACATCAAAAGGGAACTTGTCGATTACTAAATTGCAGGAGCTCACCACTCGGATTGGTTTATCATCAAATACGTGACCGTTGTTGTTTATAGTCACATAGGGTGTGATGGGGGACTGGTCCTCATCCATGCTGCAAGGAAGCACCATATAATAGAACTAGCTGGGAATGAGAGTTGTACATGATCAATTCATTTTTGTAATTACCCATTAACTTAATAACTTAATTCTTCAGATTCAAAACATAGTACGCAGACATTATGTAGGAGGGAATATGAAGTCACCGAAAATGGCATCAGTATTTAAATTTTTTTTTTTTAGTGTACTAATTATTATAAAGTAAATAAAGAAAATTGGTCAGATCCCCTGTGCCATACTCAAGACCCAAGAGATGACCAATAACTGGTTTGGGTTTGTACGATAAGAGTCGCCTGGAGGAAGCATATTAAGCACTTTGTTAAAATCCCAAATTAACAATGTGGTCAAAATGATTGGAGGCATTTCGGGAAGTCAAGTTACGAACCAATGGGCATCCTCCGGCTTCACATCGGGGTGTTGACATCGGCCAGGATTGGACGAGACCCCGTTGCATTATGGGAGACGACATGACTAAAGCAGTTCCTACATTTAGACTTACAACTCGGATATGAAAATGTCCGGAATCCACAGGTTTTCACGTTTAACGGTCACTTCGTCTGTACCACACTCCTGCTCATTCCAACTCAGTTCCTCTATGTCCCACTCCTACGTTCAGCAGAAGGTCTTTTAGAAAATGTCATGTTTCTTAGTTGACAAATGTAAAGGCAATTGATGAATGTATTACATTTACTTACAAGAAGAAGCCAAATGAATGTTGTGAGGGTTTGTGCTTTTTCATTCTAGATAAAAAAAAAAAAACATTTAAGTCAGTAACAGCATGATTTGATTTTGAACGTAGCAATTATTCACAGCATTTAAAATGAACAGAAATATGTTAAATCTGTATGGGCATAAGAGTGCACTTACTACTCCCAGAATTCCAACCAAAGAGAAAGAGACAGAGACATTTGTGATTGTTCCAAACTGAGTCACAGGGCGTAGATGTTTCTTTGAAAATACTGCTTTCTGAAGTGCATCAAAAAGGAATTCAGGACTTGAACTGGTACAATTTAAAGGTGATCCAGTGGCTATGAAAATATACATTCCGTGGAGATGGAAAAGGTTAGTATGAGTTAGTATTTAATACTGGTCAGATATCCTTACCACATAACATACCAGCACATATGTTCACAGATCATGTTCACAGATTAATTAATATATTTATGTTCTGCCCATTTCAAATAGTGCTGGTCCTGGAAATGTTCCAGCTGCTTTGCCGATGCATTTCAAATATACAATATATTATTAAAACTACAACAATGCACCTTACCATGAAACAACATCAAACTGAGGGAGATAAGTGCAAGTCCTTTTTTCAGCTCCATTGCTTTCCAGTATTTTAGATTCCTACCAGTTTCCAACAAATTTGATGGGTTTGCTTGCCTGAATAAGGCAAACTTCAAGTAACGACTTGACAGCTGTCATATTCAACAGGGTTGCTAAGCCCCTGGAGTTATGTGTGTTCACGTGTGTTTACTTAAATGTCATGTAACGAACATTTACAGAAGTCATGCTTGAGTGAGTACTGCTTTGTGAGTTCACAGTGTTGTTCAATATATATAGGATGCAGAATGTATGTTGCTAGTTTTGTTGCAAAATAATCATCCCTACTGATATTGAGCCATCCCGGGCCACATCAGCATTATGGTTGCCCTCACAGGGCCGGTTGTAACTGAAAACTATAAATTGAACTACTCCTTAACATATTGTTAACATATTGTGAAGGAGTAACAGCAGGTGTCTTGTGCCAAACATACCTGCTGTGCCAAAGATACCTGCTTCAATGACTATCGTCTATCTTCATCAGACTAGTGCGGACTAGTCAGACTGATGCGTTACGAACTGATGAAGCCGCTTGGATAAGAGGCGAAACGTCTTCACAGACAAATCTAAGTCCAGTTGCGTTCGATTTAATTGTTGGCCGGATTAAACATTAGCACGACGTGCTTTGAACGGCTAGTCTTGTCTCACATCAAGTCAGTCCTTCCCCCCAACCCCGGACCCCTTTCAGTTCGCATACCGAGCCAAACGTTCCACAGAGGACAATCTGCTCTGTTCTCCACCCAGCCCTCACCCACCTGGAAAAAGCCGACTGATATGTGAGAATGCATTTCATAGACTTTAGTTCAGCTTTCAATACCATAAACCCACAACAACTCATCTGTACGCTGGACCAGCAGGGGCTCAACACCTCCCTTTGCAACTGGCTACTGGACTTCCTCAGTGAGAGGCCACAAGCAGTACGATTCGGCAACAACACCTCGAGCAGCATCACACTCAGCACACTGGCCCCCCAAGGCTGTGTGCTCAGTCCCCCGCTCTTCACCCTGCTGACTCACGACTGCACACCAACCTACAGCTCCAATCACATGGTGAAGTTTGCAGACGATACAACTCTGGTGGGTCTCATCACCAAGAACACAGTGCAGGTCCTGTCTCGGTTTCCTCCAGTTCCTCCATCACGGGGTCGTGGGCTGATTTCAGTGGCTGGTGATTGGTCAAGAGGAGTCCTGGTTGTGACCCTGGGTTGTGACTCTCAAAAGGCGCTGGACTCTCCACGCTAGTCACTAGTTGGACATCTGGGAAAGAGCAGGGTTAGAGGAAAATATCGGCACTATTGATCACAGACAGGTGGCGTTTATTATCATACAACTAATTATAATTTGCCTTGGCCTTATTGTGAAACTCAATTTACAGCAAAGTTACAGCTATAGTGTTATTAGTCAGTAGACAGGAGTCAGAAGTGAAGACGATTTACATTTGAAGACAGACGGAATCTGCTTACGTCGTGGGTTGAGGTTGACCGTGACTCTGTTGTTCTTTTTCTTGGGCTTGAAGCAGATGACTGGGGCGATGTAATGGAGCACGAGGACACTAACCCAGTGGGGTACATGGTAGTAGTTACTGGAGCTCTGGATATTGGTGATGACTATCGTCTCTAAAAGGCTGGCCACCATCAGAGCTAGACTGAGGATGAAGAAAACATCTCTTTCAAACTCTTTTCACTGCAGCCATGCAAAAGGTTTTTCACGACTCGTCACGATGTATGACATAATCTGTAATTATAGCATATGTGTTTTTCGATCATGCATGAACCACAAACAAAACTTTCGAGGACGGCAAGTGTGAAGAATGCTATATAGAGAGGCAGTTGAGTAGATTAACATTGACCCGGCTGGTGCTGTGACAGACATAAACAAAGCATACCTAATGTAATCATCAGTATGGTTTTCTGGGTGCTATTTCATAGGTGCGAACTTTGTGTTTTTCTAGTCACTGAGCTGCACTTAGCAAAAGTGTTTGAACAGTGTAACAAAGTGTTTGAACAGTGTAACAAAGTGTTTGAACAGTGTCATGTAAGTGACGTCGAATTTGGTTCGCCTATAATTTTGCCTATGTAGCGTTGCGATTTAAATGTTTTCGACTTTGAATAGCTTATTTTTTTCACCCCACATATGTATGTTTACATACCTGATTGAGGCTAAGCAGCTTTTAAGCAAGAGAGAGCCTCAAAAGAGGATCCCACCCTATAACGACGAATTAAGTACAGAACGGGAATTGGGACATGTGTTTTTTCTGCATTGTAAAGTACTGTTTCACATGAATGTTTTTGTTTGATTTCTCATATTAAATTAATGTAAACCACGTGAGAAAGTCATCACTCCTCCTATTTTATTCAAGTTCATTCATAAGCTATGTCTAGATGGAGTGTAATCTTAGGCTTTGTGACAACGAGGGTAATTTGAATGTGAGGTTTAAAAACATTGCCATGGCAAAGCATAAGGCAAAGCATAAGCAATGCCATGGCAAAGCATAAGCAATGTGAACGCCTTACTGATGAGGGCTGTGGTGTCCCCGGTGACCGGCAGCAGGTCGTTCGTGAGCAACAGGAAGACGGTGTAGCCCAAGATGAGGGTCATCTTGAAGGCAGAGCGGTCCTGTCATGGTCTGTGTCTGTGTTGCCTTGTTTTCATTGGTTTGCTCTGTGTTTCCCCTGTGTCCTGTTTCCCTCCTTGGTGATTGCCCCCATCGTGTTCACCTGTGTCTTGTTCCCTCACCTGTCTTGGGTTTGTAATTAGTCTTTGTGTATTTAAGTCCTGTCTGCTGTTCAGTCCTTGTCCGAGTCTTGTCGTAGTTCTTGTTAGTTGTCGTCCGTCTGTTCCTGTGTTGATGTGTAAGTTACAATTAAAATAGTAATAATTACTCTTGGTCGCCTCGCCTCTCTGCATCTGGGTCCTACTTGCACCGCAACACGTGACACGCTCTCTGGGGGTAACATGAAGCTGAAGAGGTCCACGGTGACCAGGAAGCAGCTGGGGATGATCAGGTTGACCACATAGAGAAGTGGTCTACGCCTTATCACAATCTATGGTGAGGAAAACAAACTGCACAATGATTCTATGTTGGATCCAAAATGAACAGATTTACAATTTTGTACCTTTTTTTTCTTAGGAGGCTGAACTAACCCTTACCCTAACCCTTAAAGTAGCATTTTTGTTACAATACTTGTATTTTGTGAAATAACATTTGCATGTTCGCAAGAGGGAGAGAGACTATGTTTTAAATACATGTTTACATGTATTTAAAACATTGTAGTCTTATAGAAATACATGTATAAAATGTATTTCTATTGAGCTGATTCTGAAGTAGTACCTGCAGTTTTTTTCCACAAAATGTACCTTTAACAAAATTGTGATTTAATTGGTACTACTAAAATGTATGTGCTTATATGACAGTTAGATGGTTACATCAATGCTAGTTACAAACATTCTGAGGGTTTACCATTTTTTGTCTCCTTACAGTGCTTTCAATGCTGAGGAATTTAACCAATATAAATATTCTAATGTATGGATATCACTTAACTTACATGATAGTGTACCTCATGGTAATTTCCATCCTGTAGAATTAAAATTGAGGGAGTTCCCTTAATGTCTATGAGCTCCCATTCTCCGTCAGTCTCTTAAGACTTGTTTGGACTCTTCCAGAATCTCCTCTCCTGTGCTGCCCATAATCAGGCGGATATCCGTACCTGAAACCTCATGTAACCAAATAATAACAATCACAGCTCCAAAGACTTGCCATTGGTATCTGCTTTCGTCCATATGTTTATACATGCAATTGTTTGTCAATTTGTTCACATGTTAATTTGTTAATTCAACCAAAGGCTCACCAAAATGCAAGTAGGATCCAAAAGTCATGCTGCAGTTCTGGACGTCAAAGGGGAAGGCGTGGATACCTAAAGTTCAGTAGCTCTCCACTCTGACTGGTTTATCATCATATACATGACCCTTGTTGCCTAAATAGACGTAGGGAGTAAAGGGGGACCTTTACTTAATGGGACCTATTGTACGCATCTGCCCTTGCACACATAAGAAGTAAATGAGGAATATCACACACAACGGAAACTTGAAATCTCAACCCACCACATCTCATTTCAGTCCCACAGTAACACAATTAACAAGAACAAATTCCACCATATTAGATTTGAGGCTGTCATAATATGCTAATGGTTCTCCTCAACACCTCATAGTCTTTAAATTCATGATCAATTATTTTTTACTGAAATTGCTTAACAATCTCCAGAAAGACCAATTAACGAGGCGAGAGTGGTTGGACGAGTGGTAATTAAATTGCTACTTTGGTCTGCTAAATATATGTAATGTAATGCAGAATACCCTGTTTTCAAGAAATGGATCATTTCAAGACTGGGTTTCCGCACCACAGATTATGGATTTACCCACATTGTTTTACTGAACTTTTCAAAATACTCTTTTGCAGATAAAAAGTTATGCAATAGCACCCCGTTAAACTTTTCAATTTGACAAATTCCACTAAGTCAAAGTCCATTTATGAATAAATCCATATTTACTTACAAGTACAAGCCATATAAAAGTTGTAAATAAGTGGGCTTTTTCATCCTAGAAAAGAGAGATGATAGAGAGAGAGAGATGATTTTTAAAAAAAAATAAACTAGTAATTCATTGAAATCTTAGTTAACTGAATTGTCATTTATTTATTTATATCAACAAAAGAATCCACTTACTACTCCCAAAATTCCAACCAAAGTGATAGAGATGGTGATATCTGTTGGTGTCGTAAAGTTTTTCACTGGACGTAGCATTTTCTTTGAAAATAATGTCTCAAGTGCATCAAACAGGACTGGAACAATGAAATGCGTCTACTGTTGCTGTTTAAATTGACAGAAGTACAATGTTGTGTATGTTATATCATACTAGCTACATTGCATGACTGCAGTTGTATTTGTTTGATACTAGCCCATTATTATTAAGCATATTATTATTATGTTTGTGCTGGTAACTGCTATATCTAACTTAACAACGACAATGATTTCCCTTACCATGAAGCAACATCAAGCTGAGGGAGATGAAGTCAATGCCTTTTTTCATATTCATTATTAAATGAGTCCAGTAATTATATCAAAGGTTCAACCAATTAGTTTTGACCCACACCAGGCCAACTGTTTTCAGCAAAATAAGCTGTAGCTTCGGTAATACCTTACAATTATGAAAGCTGAAAAGTAATCGTGTCAATATTTGACTCTCATTAGTAAATATGTATTCAAGTCAAATCAGGTCAAGTAAACTTTATTGTCAGTTTTCATGAATGTACAGGACATACACAAAAGCCGAAATGCCGTTTCCCTCGATCCCCGGTGCTAGACACGCATGCAAATATAAATATATGAAAATATAAGTGCAAAATCTAAATAAAAAGCTGGTCGCGAATATGTGCAATTGTTGTAAACAGTGTAAACAGTGAGAGGTGCAGTATAGAGGGTAGCAAACCGTAATAAATAAACAGTATTCCATGAAGCACATATCTCCTTGTGATTGGCAGTAAAGTGGCTTTGTAAAATGTATTTGCATTCCTTTTTTCAGGTTTGCTTATGACAATAGGTATTGACTAACGACTAACAAATAAACAATAAGCTTCACCAGTACTAGACCGGTTTCCAGTGTTTTACTGCTACTAGATGTTAAGCCAAAACTTCCCCTCCTTATGGTTTCTTATGTTTATGCAATGAGTTAAAAGAAACAATATCATTGTCAACCTTTTAGTTTGACAAACATGAAAACAATGTGCCTATGAGCGTATTCAGTAAATATCTAGACAATTTAAGGTTGCCATTAAACACCTTCAAAACTAAATGACATCCGAATGCTTCAGCAACACAACACACATTTGGGTCTTTTCTTTCCTCACTCTCTCTGTTCAAAGGAGCCCAATAATAACTGTATCCAATGCCTTTACATTTACATTTTGGGGCATTTAGCAGATGCTTTTGTCCAAAGCGACTTGCAATAAGTACATTTGTCAGAAGAAGGTGAAACACAACACTGACGATTTGGTACCTCGAACTAAATGTAAAGTAAACTTACACCTCAACACTCAAACTGACCCACACTCACCTGTTTTTAATTAGGTTCCAACAGTAACAAACTCACCTCACACTAACATTATTATGATACTTGCAAATCCACTGTATGGTTGATTTGAACTGTAATGCAATTAATATAATTTGAATGTGCAAATCTGAATTTAGTGCACTGCAACCAAGTGATATTTTCAGAATGTCAACACAGACAGACAGAAATACTTTAATGATCCCTGAGGGAAATTGCATAATAATAATAATTGCATAATAATAAGACGTCCTCAAGACGTCTCAAGAGGAAATTGGTCTTCTTCAGTTGTCTTTGAGCATAGTAAGGGATTCTGAAGGTTGTATGAAGAGAGGTAGTGTCTTCCACCCTCAAAGTCCCACATATGAAATTCGCCTTACCTGTGAATGAGTGGCACGCATTTCCCCACACAGTTCATTAGTGGACCGCAGAGGGCAGGCAGGGTATAGTGTAGTGATGTGTGATGGAGCGTGAGATGTGGATAGCGATCCATTACAACTAAATGATCTCATTAAAAATTGAACTTGATGCTAGTCAAGTGAACCTGACCACAGGACTGATGTCCCCCAGTCCTCTGGGGGACATCAGACAAACAACTAAATATCATGGACACAACACAACAATGGTAGGATAAGCTGCGCACCTGAATAATGGATCCCTATGAGGATATGTACAGCAAGAATAACCAAGAGAACTGACCTCTCTTGCTGCACACGACATTGCTGTTATGAGCTGGATAGCTCAACCTTCCAGAACACCTTAAAGGATCTCAGTTAACTGTCTCCCTTATTGTTGATGAATCTATTGTTGTTGTTCTTAAATCATCTCAACAGTGTTTTTAGCCTAACAGCCTTGTGTTCAATATCTGCACAGATTACCACAATCAATTAAACTTTTAATTTTATTATAGATGTTTTATGCAGGATTTCACCCATTTTACAATAATACAGCTTTAAAAGTAACATACATTCAATCCCTTAATCGTGTACTGGACCTCTAATCAGGAATTATCACACTAAATTGACTTTATTAAAATAAAAAAAGTCAAATGATCATTGAATATGATGACAGCCTACAAAGAAATTGTTCACTAAATGACTAAAGTGAAAACCCTCTGAAAAACCTTTCTATAGCCTCTTTGAATGAACCCAGAGATAGATCATAGTGATACAGCTGACTGAGAGGAAGAGGGCATAGATCCAAAACAGAAAGCGATCAATGATGAATGCCACCTGGATCCACTCCTCAGAGTTCTGGTTCACTGTCAGCTGCTGGTCCACCTGCAGTCGGATGGCCCGGAGGTCTCTGCCCAACTTTCTCAGCTCGCCTAGGGTTGTGTCTTCAAGCTCTAGGGTTGTTAGAGGACCCTTACCGAATGTGTTCCCCTCCCTTACAGCATTGGGATCCACATCTATATTGGGGAGACATCAAGAACCACTTGTAGATTGTTGTTTTGTTTTGGGTGTTTGTCTGCTGATATTATCAGTTCTTCAGTCTGCTGAGAGAATCATATTCTAGCCTAACTCTCCATACCTGTTGACTTGTGTTTCGTTGGCTTAGGAGGCAGACCAACGCACCAGCCAAGGGTTTGAAGGACCACTGCTCTCACCCAGCGGGGGACTGGAGCAAAACGACTGGCACCAGAGAGGAGGTTGGTAATGAGGATCGTCTCCAGCAGGCTGGCCACCATCAGCGCCAGGCAGATGGAGAAGAAAACATCTGGGGAGAGAGGGATGAGAGTTTGAGAATGCTGGTTGCTTTTCAGTTGTTCGCAATAGAAGTTCACGTCAGCCTCACTCTGAACAAAAGAGTCCGACTGACTTATGAGTGGGATGGTGTTGCCAGTGACCGGCAGCAGGTCGTTCATGAGCAACAGGAAGACGGTGTAGCCCAAGATGAGGGTCATCTTGAAGGCAGAGCGGTCCACGCTCTGTGGGGGTAACATGAAGCTGAAGAGGTCCACGGTGATCAAGAAGCAGCTGGGGACGAGCAGGTTGACCACGTACAGAGTGGCCTTACGCCTCAGTCCAATCTATGGGGTTTAAAAAAAGAAAAAAAGAAAAAGTAGAGCCATTTTAAAGGATTGTTGTATAACTAGTTCCTTTAATGTACCCCATTCACCAGTAGGAAATGCATATTTTTACAGAGAGATATAAATAGCCAACATACGTGAAATATGAGCTCATCAATTCTAAATCCAGCATGCACTTCTTTATGAGCAGTGATATCTATTAGCTGCCACTCTCCTACAGTGCTCATCGCTTTGACAGTATTCTTCATAATGTCTTCGATTGGTTTGTTCAGGCCAACCCTGATGTCCTTGACTGACAGGTGCAGGAGCATCGCAGTGAAAAGGAGAACAGAGCACAGGATGTTATGCAACTGTACAGCAAAGATGCAACTACAATCTGAAAGAATGACCATACTACCACACTGCAACCACATTCACATGAAATCATAGTTTGCACCGGAGAAGAACATCTGTTTATCTGTGTGCTGTCTTACTTGACTGGCTGTAGGAGTTGAAGGTCAACGTGCAGTTCTGAACGTCGAAGGGGAACGTGTAGATGTTCAGGTTGCAGGAGCTGACCACTTTGACAGGGCTCATGTCGAGGACCATGCCAGTAGAGAAGACACGTATGTAAGGCACAGACGGGGCTGTGTTTTTAGCCACACTGTAAGACAGTCGAGACATCGAGAAATGTTTATATCTTCACATACAAGATTAGTATTACTCTGTTTTATCTAATTCCTTTTATTCCACAGAAGACCATGTCGCCTATTTTACATTGAGATTTGATCGATGTAATCAGAGAAGCAACAGTGATTTAGGAAAGTAAGTTATATACATTACTGGAATGCTTACTAATAGAAATCTTTCTGCTGCCAAGGTTCACATGAAAACAAGAGTTGGGATGCCAGCAATGGCATGGATGAACTGCGTGTAATTTACTCTTTGAGTGGTTTGTTCCTTCTAAATGGGCCGTGCCTTATAATAAGGTTCAAACACCATTTGACAATGACAACCTTTTAGCCATATGTTTTGTCTCTCTGTTTCACACTTGATTGTTGCGGTTGTACATGGACCTTACAATTCGTTGATGACTATATCTGGTAGCCAGAACTTGCTTTTAGTTAGCGATATCTGGTCTGTGCCACACTGCTCGGGATCCCAGCTGATGAACTCATTCTTCCATCCCTGGAACCACAAACATTTGGTCTATTGGCTACTAGAAGCAAATAGGTGTTTTAATTTTAAGCATGAATACAATGCATACAATGTTAAATATGGGTTTGTACTTGGATAACCGCTAGGTATTTATTCTCCTGTGTTTTTATACTTACAATGTCTTGCCAAATATAAGTTGTCAAGAGTTGGGCTTTTTCATCCTGAAAAAGAATGAATTGTAAATTATGTGTATCAGTCTTCACTAGCCAACTAGCCTTGTCTGTAAAATATGAATCTCTTCCAAAAAACATCTGAACAAAGGTGCAGCGATAGGCCTATAAAGGGTGTTCTATCAAAATGTTGCTTAGGGAACCATATTCTCCCTAAACATTTATTAATTGCTCAGGTATCAAAGGTACCCAGGTATCAAACCAGGGAAATCATTCGTTCGTTGTTCAGTACATGTTTTTGAATAGTTTCAAACTGAACATACCACTCCCAGGATTGCATACATGGTGAAGGATACATAGACATCTGTGTAATTGTTTATGTTCCATGCAGGTCGTATGGAGCTTAATTCAAAGACCGGTGACAATGCTTCCAGCAGAGCCAGATTGGTGGGTTCAGAACAGTTCAGCAGTGGGCCTAAGCACTGAGCTGGGAACAAAATATTAAATACAACAATGTTGGCAAATGTCTACTCCGCAATAACGCCTTCTCTAGTTTGTGTCATATGTGAACTGATACTGATACTGTATGAGTACCCTCATACAGTATAGACTATGAAAATGAAATGCTTTTTAAAAATTAGGCATGCAAAGTCATTGTAATTTAAAGACACACCCACATTGTCAAGATTTAGCTGTCATATCATACTCCAGGAAATATCTTGAAATGTTTTAATATGGATTTATCCCACATAATATTAAAAAAAAACATAAAATAACATTAATATAATAACATGTACACTATGGAATGTCTTAGCAAACCTAATATGGTTGCGGAGGAAAGTGAAATGTGATCTCATTTTAATTTTTTTTTAAATATCTTTTAATCTGCAACAAACAACAATTGTTTGCATGTTCTTACCTTGTGTGACAGAGAGCATGAGTAAAACCATGCTGAAAATGGACCTGTCAGGTAGCTAAAGGTTCAAGCATTAGTGTTAACTTCAGAAACCGAACAACAAGCAATAAAGAATTCCATATATCAACAAACAAGTCAATATTACATTTTACCTCAACCACAACTCCCTAAATGTGATCTATACTCTTAACCTGCAATGTAAAGTGTTTGGCAGCCATTATCTTGCAGTTCTCAGCTCTTCCCCTGTGTCTTGGTTCTAATGAAATACATATATATACACACACATAAAAATAGGAATCATTAGAATATCACAACAGAATGTTTACATTTTAGCAGTCAATTGATTGTACAAAATGTAGCTAAACTTTACTAAAACGTGGATAAAATACCTACCCGGTTGAAATGTTCTTGCAGTTTTATAATTTGCAATCACAACAAAGATATATATATAGCATGACATGGAAACCCCCACTTGTACAAATCAAGTGGTTTTTCCTACTTCTTTTCATGTCGGTGGATAAATACAAATTAGGGTGTCAGACACATTTGGTAGTTACAGGAGACCAGAATGTAGCTAGCAGATGGTGGAAAGCTACCACAACGGTGTCAAATACACAAAACCCTGAAACATGCAGCTGTGTTAGTGTTGGCGTTGACACCACGCATTTGTAGATACGAACAAGTAGGTCCACTACACAAATTGGAAGATACAAATAAGTAAGCCCACTGCGCAAAATTTGTCTGCACAAAGGGTCCGGCTTCTGGTACCACAGGGGTAAGGATTCACTGACTGTTGCCTGTTTCAACAAACATACTCACCCACCACCCGGGATTTACCTCCCTGTGGAACATTTTGCGTCCCATTCTTTGATAATTCTGGCCTCCCATGGAGCCTTATAACCCCGTTTGTGTATTCATGCAGTGCTTGTCTGTGGGGTTTTGGATTAACAGTGGTCTCTGGTTGCCTGTTTGAGACTTGCTGCACTTTGATGCTCCTCTGTTCTCACCTGTTGGCATTATTGCTGGTGGTTTTGGCCACCTCTACTGTTGATGTTGCTGCTGTGTGTGAAAATGACCCAGTATGGAGCAATAATGTGACAATACACTCTTTAGATGGGAAATAACTTGTGCTTTTCAGACCAGTGGCCACTCAAAATGCTTTACAATTATTACCCCACTGTCACCCATTAACTGTTACATTAAAGAAGTGAGAAAAAAAGCATCCTTATTTTTATAACAAAATAAACTGACCAAAGAAAACCCTGCAATTAAGCCAAGCTTTACGCAAGGTAAACGCCATGGTAAAGTTTCTTTTGGTCTGAACACGATCTGAACGTGGCTTAAAAAAACAATGTATGCAAAATTGAGCCGCATATATATATCATATATATATGATATGATATGATGAATAATTTGACAATGAGTTGCTGATGGGTCTGACCTGGCTAAGCAGATATGATTATATCATCAGATATGATCATGCTGGACGGATTTCATGTCGACCACAGATTTAAATTCGTCAGACGCAGATTATCCAAGTGAGTTTGGCCATTTCTGACATTGTGTATTTCAAAGTCAAAGTCAAATCTATTGTTATATGAGGTAGGAATAGCAGCATAAGTAAGCATAAAGAAAGTGCAAACAGTAGTGAGTATTGACAGTGCAAAAAGAACAACACGGACAATAAGGAATTTACTGGAAACACTGATAATAGTTATAGTGCTAATAAAAGTGCAAGAGGACAATAGTGCAAGAGACAGATGACAGATTGTCCAGAGTCCGATGGGGGGTAGGGGTTCATTTTGTTGTCAGTCTGAGGAGTAAGGGGTGGGAATTTAACCTCTTGACAGCTTCATGTATGAAGCTTTTGGTGATTCTGGTGGTGCGACCATGGAGGCTCCTATACCTTCTGAACAGAGGCTGAACAGACTGTGTGTCGGGTGGCTGGTGTCTTTCACAATCGAGGTCGCTTTCCTGGTGATGCGGGTGGTGTGTGTGTCCTTCAAGGAAGGGAGTGGGGCACCAATGGTCTTAGCAGCTGTGTTCACTGTGCGTTGCAGTGTTTTCCTGCTGTGTTCGGTGCAGCTTCCGCCCCCACACCGTGATGCAGCTGGACAGAATACTTTCAATGGTGCCCCGGGAGAATGTTTTCAGAATGGGTATGGGAGCCTTAGCTCGCTTAAGCTTGCGGAGGAAGTAGAGGCTGGGCTTTCTTCTCCAGTGATGCAGTGTTGATGGTCCAGGAGAGGTCCTCACTGACGTGCACCCCCAGGAATTTGGTGCTGCTCACTCTCTCCACAGCAGCACCATCGATGGTCAGTGGTGAGTGTTCAGTGTGGCCTCTCCGGAAGTCAACCACAATCTCCTTGGTTTTGCTGACATTCAGCAGGAGGTTGTTGTGTCTGCACCACTTGGTCAAAAGGTCGACCTCCTCCCTAGTGGGTCTCCTCATTGTTCTTGGTGACGAGACCCACCAGAGTTGTATCGTCTGCAAACTTCACCATGTGATTGGAGCTGTAGGTTTCTGTGCAGTCGTGAGTCAGCAGGGTGAAGAGCAGGGGACTGAGCACACAGCCTTGGGGGGCCCCTGCTGAGTCTGATGCTGCAGGAGGTGTTGTTGCCGACTCGTACTGCTTGTGACCTTTCACTGAGGAAGTCCAGTATCTAGTTGCAAAGGGAGGTGTTGAGCTCCAGCTGGTCCAGTTTGCAGATGAGTTGTTGTGGGATTATGGTATTGAAGGCTAAACCAAAGTCTATGAAAAGCATTCTCACATATGAGTCTGCTTTTTCCAGGTGTGTGAGGGCTGGGTGGAGAACAGAGGAGATTGCGTCCTCTGTGGAACATTTTGCACGGTATGCAAACTGAGAGGGGTCCAGGGTGGGGGGGGGGGGGGGGGGGGGGGGGGGTGGACTTGATGTGAGACATGACTAGCCATTCAAAGCACTTCATGATGATGTAGGTCAGTGCCACAGGGCGATAGTCATTGAAGCAGGATGGAGCAGGTTTCTTTGGCACAGGTATGATGATGGAGGTCTTCAAAAATGATGGAACAGCAGCTTGACTCAAAGAAGTGTTAAAGATATCCATGAAGATATCCTTAAGCTAAATTATTTGTACTCATTGCATGGACTACTATGGCTATACCGTGTACCTTCGGTTTAAAAAAAATATGTAATGTTTTTATTTATAAAACTGTATGAAGGATACTGTGAAGGCATATTTCGAAGTTGCAAATGGCATAGCCACAAGTACAGACGCAAGTCAAGCAAGCTTCTTTGACTGAATTTGCAAAATGAGTTTGTACCTTGATTGATGAAGATGTATGGAGGCAGAGCTAAGCAGGTATGGAGGGTAAGCAGTTTAAGCAGGCAGGTGAGTAGTATGCATGTGAGCAAGCAGATGGAGTTGAAACAAACAAATGAAAAAAAATCCAGAGTAGTAGTAGCAGTGTTCATTATGTTCAATATGTTCATCAAGTTAAATAAGTTCATTGAGGTCATTAAGTTCATTAAGTTCATTGAGTTCCTTTAGGTAATTAGGTTCAGTAAAGAACTGTATGCCTTCTGTCTGTTCCAAGCTCCTTCCATTGAGTGTTGGCCATCTTAAGGCTCAAGACCTTCTCATGACTGTCAATATAAAAGTCCTTCCAAAATAAAAGTTCCTAACTAACTGAAAATGGCTCCTACAGATACTATACTGAATGAATAATTGTCACACTTTATTATATCTCTATACTGCACGCGAGTGCACTAAAAGTGTTTGCCATGAGGATGTGTTAGTTGTGCGCTCGTGTGATCATCGTGTTCGAGTCGATCTTTCGGCAGTGATACGCCGAAATCTGCACGATGGCGGACGCCACTAAATTCAACACGCTTGACATTCATGAATTGCGGAGGAAACCGCTGCATCATTGGGTACATTACGACAACTTCTGGTGAAAAACGGTCCCATTGTCGGCTATGTCGCGACCGAATTGTGATATCTGCAGTAGCTCATGGATGCTGGCTGTGGTAAATTGCACGGTGGTTCAGAGTTCAGAAAAGCACTGAAAACCCAATACATTGGCAGAGTCTGATACAGTGGCGATTCACGGGGTAGTGACACAAGGGCCACAGGGGGTGGCAGTGTTTCGACTCTGTTGATCCTGTACCCTTTGCAAGTGATGCAAATTTTTATTGCTATTTATTTACATGGTATTTCAGTAAGGGACGGCACAGTTGTAAAAGGCACCCCGGTTTCCATTTCACTCATTTGGGATCCCATTTTAGCGGGGATGTGGCTGTGGAAGAACAGTGCAATCTTCGTCAATCAATCAATGTTTGAAAATGTTAGTGCGCAGGCAGGTCTTGTTGCTACTGGGTTTTTTTTACGCCACGGTGGCCACAGTCTTGTTGATGTATGTGATGGAAAAATAACCCACAGGCCTTTTTCTCCTCATCATCCTTCCGAGCACTCATACCTTTTTGAGCACTTATACTACATGCAAGTTACCTGATTTGCATGATTTATATACTCGTTTATTTTTTTCTATCTGTGAATACCTGGCTACAGCCCAGGTGGAGGGCCTCACGTTTGACCAACAATCCCCAATTCCATTGTGAACGTGAACATGCAACTAGTGGCAGGACGCAAGCCGCCACCCCGTGCCCTGAAATCTTTGGTTCACGGAAGATCTGGGGCCTCTGGTTGTCTCAGGGCTTTGGGAACGAGCAAAAACTCTGGGTCTCATCCGAAAGAGTGGGAAAAGAACGTGGTGGTGTCTATCCTTATCTTAAATATTCCAATGTCCCTGTCTGAGTAATCTGTACCTTCGGAGTTGTTTACCTTACCCTATAAAAGGGTTAAAAGCCAACAATATTTTTGGCGCATTTCTGGGAAAGCTGTATCAAGTGTAGTGCTCTCTGTTCACATCTCTCTTTAAGAGAGCTGAAGTCTGGAGCACCCTAGGCAGGCTACCATCAATCATAACATGATGATTTTTCAGTTGTCCGTGAGGTCAACTTGTCTGTTGTTATGGCCACATAATCTTCCTTTCCCATGTTCTGTTTGATGTCCCCCTTCATCTTGTTATGCTCTCGGTCCTATCTGAAAGTTCTCCATACAATTTGCCGTCCAGGCACAATGTGGTCTGGCTCAATTCATGCTAACAATTTATGGTAGCCTTTACCTTTACTTCCGGGGTGTCGACATATTTTGCAACGCAACATTTGCACAGAAATCCAGGACATTTCAGTGCAAAGTACGTCAATATGTAAATGTAAATGTGTAGATAAAAGTAAAATCATTGTTTAACCGACTAGTTTTATTAATGTGAATTAAATATAAAGCCATCATACAAATATGTAATACAATAAATCTGAAGTTTAGCGATAGAAATGGAGGACCCCACTCCCAACCACTACCTTCTACAATAGTAGTAGGCCTGACTAGTTTAACCAAGAAAGGTTAACCTAGCCAGCACAAGAATGTAAATGACTCCTTTAGAAAAAAACAAAACAAATAGTGGATGTAATATTTTATTGATATATGGACCTCCAAACTATGGGCTCAATGCAGCTATAATTAGAGACAAGAGTTGGTGAAGCAAATATGAAGAAAAAAAAACCCTGAATGTGATTCTAAAAGGGTTTAAACTCAGACCCTGTTTTTCAAACTATTCTTTAGATTATTGTAAGCCTAAAAACCTAGTTTGCAATATTGCAAAGGTTACAACAATAGAGAAGACCAGATATAGGCAAAAAACAAAACAAAATGATTCCAAATATTTTCTTTTGTGTTCAGTGAAAAGGGCAATGCCAAATATGAAATAAAACTCAATGCTTGTAATGGTGTATTGAACATCTCATCACTAACAATCACACTTACTAAATTCACTCAAATAAATTCAAATATAAGGAAAGAATACCTAGAAGACTAGAAAAGCAACAGAAATGATGCACACTACTAATACATAATTTTATACACTGTATGAAAAGGCCCAGATACAGATCAGAGCTATAAAGCTGACTGTTATAAAGATGGTGTAGAGCCAAAACAGAAAGCGATCAATGATGAATGCAACCTGGATCCACTCCTCAGAGTTCTGGTTCCCTTTCAGCCGACTGTCCACCTGCAGTCGGATTGCCTGGAGGTCTTTCCCCAACTTCTTCAGAGTGTCTAGGGTTGTGTCCGGCAGATCTTTTCCTCTTGGAGTAGTGATGAAAATGGCGCCATCGTCCTCTGCAGCACTGGGATTCACATCTGTATGGTAATAAGGGTCTTTCGATGTTTGATTATATGCATCAGAGACAAGAGATTTGTCGATGTAAATACAGATGCAATTCATGTTCACCTCAAATGAATATGTACTTTATTTTGTTTTGGGTGCTTAAGTCTATTTAAATAATGCTAGGAACATGCACAGGAACATGGAACAGTAAATTCTAGCTTAACTCTCCATACCTGTTGACCTGTGTTTTGGTGGCTTTGAGGGCAGACAAATGCAACAGCCGAGGATTTGAAAGACCACTACTCTCACCCAGCGGGGGACAGGAGCAAAGCGACGGGAACCAGAGTGGAGCTGGGTAATGAGGATTGTTTCCAGCAGGCTGGCCACCATCAGCGACAGGCAGAGAGAGAAGAAAACATCTGGGGAGAGAGAGACGAGAGTGTGAGAATGCTGGGTACTTTTCAGTTGTCGCAATAGAAGTTCACGTCAGCCTCACTCTGAACAAAAGAGTCCGACTGACTTATGAGTGGGATGGTGTTGCCAGTGACCGGCAGCAGGTCGTTCATGAGCAACAGGAAGACGGTGTAGCCCAAGATGAGGGTCATCTTGAAGGCAGAGCGGTCCACACTCTCTGGGGGTAACATGAAGCTGAAGAGGTCCACGGTGATCAAGAAGCAGCTGGGGATGATCAGGTTGACCACGTACAGAGTGGCCTTACGCCTCAGTACAATCTATGGGGTTTCAAAATAGGACAGTTCTCAGTAGAGGCCACTTAAAACATCATTGTTATATAACTAGTTACTTTACTGTACCCTGTCCACCAATACATATTCTTCTCTTATTTTGTTTTATTCAAACATACGTTGAATATGAGCTCATCATTTCCGAATGGCGGTTCCGCATCATGCACTTCTTTGTGAGCGGTGATGTCTATCAGCTGCCATTCTCCCACCATGGTCATCACCTCCATGGAATGTTCCAGAATTTCATTTATTGGTATGTTCAGTTCAACTCTGATGTCCTCGGCTGATTGAGCATAGCATTGGAAATGAGAGAAAGCCCAGGAGGTTACAGATGTAATCCCTTTGCTCAAAATAAACCACCAATATGATTGCACATCAACAAAGTTGTACAAAAATATAACTACAATCTGAAAGAATAACCAGACTATCAGACACAACCACACCAAATGATCTCAAGGGATGCCCTCATCTTAAGGGCAAGTTTGTTTGCATCCTTTGTCCCTCTGCAACTCGTCACTGTGTCCAGTCACAAGCCTGCACAGTTCCCAGGAACGTAGTAGTACCCAGTACCTAACCCGGTCGTATCGAGAGCTGCGCTGATTGTAAAAATGAAGGCGCGGGGATCTCATTGGCCGAGGGATAAGTGGAAAATAAACCTATTCCCCTGAAAGCAAAAGTTCTCCTTTTTGATGGACCGTCGTGAAATTACATGGGCAGTTGTTTGACTGTGACCCGTCGATGGTCTCGCTCCTGCAGATCCTCCCTGAGGCAAACTATCAATATGGCATATGGCTCATTTCATTTTTTTCTCCAATGGAAATGCCGAGAATGTCTGTTTGTCTGTGTGGTGTCTTACTTGAGTGGATGTAGGAGCTGAAGGTGAAAGTGCAGTTCTGAATGTCAAAGGGGAACGTGTAGATGTTCAGGTTGCAGGAGCTGACCACTCTGACAGGGCTGAAGTCGTAGATCATGCCATCAGACTGGACATGTACGAAAGGCACAGAAGGGGCTGTGTTTTTATCCATACTGTAAGACAGCAACAAGAACACAGGTCTGATTAGTTGTCGCTGATTCTTTGTCTCTCTCTTTCACACCTTAATTATTGCAGTTCTACATGGATCTTACAATTCATTGATGACCAAATCTGGTACCCAGAACTTGCTTCTAGGTAGTGAAATCCGGTCTGTGCCACACTGCTCGGGATCCCAGCTGATGAACTCATTCTTCCATCCCTGGAAACACAAACATTTGGCCTATTGGCTACTAGAAGCAAATATGTGTTTTAATTTCAAACAATGAATTTCAAATATGAAATGTGTTGTTTTGATTTGACAGTAATGCCCAGCTAATGCCTGGCTATTTATTTTCCTATGTTTTTATACTTACAATGTCAAGCCAAATATAAGTGGTCAGGATTTGGGCTTTTTCATCCTGAAAAACACATGATTGTAAATTATGTGTATCAATCTGTAATGGCCAACTGTGTGCTGAATATGAATCTCTGGCCATCTACACAGGGTGCAGAGATAACAATATTTTAAAAACATAAAAAGGGTTATTTATCAAATATGTTCATATTCTTCTTGAACAACTATTGAACAACAACAGGCAAGGTCAACAGGCTTCTTAAATAATAATAATAAGTTCAGAAATACATTATACCAACCCAGGTATCTATCCACGGACATCAGTTAATTAATTTGTTCTTCATTCAAAATGTTGTCTCATGTTCATATCATAACATTTTGTACATAGTTTTAAAACTGAACATACCACTCCGAGAATTCCATACAGTGTAAAGGATACGAAGACCTCTGTGTAATTATCCATTTTCCTGACAGGTCGTATAGAGCTTAAATCAAAGACCGGTGACAGTGCTTTCAGGAGGGCAGGTGGGGTGGGTTCAGAACATCTGCTCATCACTTCAGGCTCCACTTCAGGCTCCACTTCAGGCTCCACTTCAGGCTCTACTTCAGCCTCCACTTTTCCCCCATCATCAGCCACCACTATTTCCCCCGCATCAGCCACCTCTTTTCCCCCATCATCAGCCACCACTATTTCCCCCGCATCAGCCACCTCTTTTCCCCCATCATCAGCCACCACTATTTCCCCCGCATCAGCCACCTCTTTTCCCCCATCATCAGCCACCACTATTTCCCCCGCATCAGCCACCTCTTTTCCCCCATCATCAGCCACCACTATTTCCCCCGCATCAGCCACCTCTTTTCCCCCATCATCAGCCACCACTATTTCCCCCGCATCAGCCACCTCTTTTCCCCCATCATCAGCCACCACTATTTCCCCCGCATCAGCCACCACTTTTCCCCCATCATCAGCCACCACTATTTCCCCCGCATCAGCCACTAATTTTCCCCCATCATCAGCCAGCACTTTTCCCCCATCATCAGTTGCTTCCTGTGCTCCAAGACCTTAAACAAACAGCAAGAAGTAAACATATGGCTTGCATTCAGAGGATGCATTCAAATGATCAAGATTTGCTGTCCATCACAATACAGAAAAGGTCTTTAAAATTTTTAAATTTCATAGGAGGCTATAGGCTACTTAACCTGCCAAAATACAATATAATAACATGTATTCTATTAACATTTTCAGCAAATCTTGTATGATTGCAAAGGGAAAACATTTGAAAGATTTTCCTTTGTACATATTTAACTTGGAATATTTTTGTATCTGAAAATAATACTTAAAATTCAATTGTTTCCATATACTCACTTTGCATGACAAAGAATATGATGCAAACAATCTCCAAAGACCTGGCAGATAACTGAATATTCAAGAATTCGTGTTAACTACAGGAGCAAGCAATATAGAATTTCATAAAAAAGTCAATATTATATTTTTACAATTCACAACAACAACCCCCAAAATGTGATCTGTACTCTTAACCTGCGATTTAAAGTGTTTGGCAGCCATTATCTTGCAATTTGCAGCTCTTTGTTTGTCTTGATTCTAATGAAAATATATAATTGAAAAGAAGAATCATAAGAATATCACAACATAATGTTTACATTTTAATTAATAAAATTGATACGTCAATTGATACAAAATGTTGCTAAAGTGAACAAATCACAGAAACCAGGATACTTGCCAGTTCAAAATTCTCTCGCAGCTTTAAAAATTGCATTAACAACCAACATATATATAGTATGATTTTGAGTGAAGCGTGACTTGAAAAACCCACTTCTACAAATCAAGTGGTTTGTCCTGCAGAGTGCTACTTTTCCTATTGGTTGGTAAATACAAAGTAGGGCTTCAGACATATTTGGGAGTTTCAGTGCACCAGAATGTAGCTAGCAGATGGGAAAAGGCTACCACAATGGTATTAAATTCACAAAACTCTGAAACACGCAGCTGTGTTAGTGTTATGGTCGGCATCACATGTTTGTAGACACCGACAAGTAAGTACACTGCAAAATTTGTAGATGCCAATAAATAAGTCCACTGCACTTTTTGTATGCTCTTGCAGTGTCCATGTACACAACATAATACACAAATAAGGAGTTGATGATTAAAGTCGCGTTCACTTGGAACACGTTTGGGGAGTGTACCCGCCCACTCCATGTTTTCCAATGGAGAAAGCTGAAAGTCAGTCGCATTTAAAGCGTGACACTGACCTGAACATCTTTAACCTCTTCCTTGGAGGTGGCTGGAGTGTACACTGCATGCAAAGAGGTGTATCTGGACTGGAATAATCCTGCATACTCCCAGCTACTCCACAGGTAATCAGATGTATCCAGGAGTTTGTCTGCTGTTACGCGGACTGGAATACACCTGGATATGTACCAGTTTGGGGGCCTGCCCCCTGCTTGGTGCCTGAAAGGAAACATTTGCATTTCGCACCTTGGGCTACTAGTTGCCATGGTGAATAATCCCTTCGGGGGGTGCTTGCAAGAGAACATTTGCATTTCGCACCTAAGGCCAATAGTTATTGCACAATTGGTCAAAAGTCTTTGATTGGTGGAACAATGTTTGACGTTTTAACATTTGACTCCTCTTAAACCCCTCTCCATTGGTCCAGTGTGTGGAGTAATGGGGGTGGGGATGTGGATGTTTACTTTGAGGTGGGTTATATAGATCATTTGACAAACAAAAATTAATTACACAGATACTTTTTATACATAAGGAGAATATAGTATGGGATCATACTCACTTTTATTTGTGAATTTAACTTGGTGCTCTTCATGCAGCTCAGTTCAGTAGAATAACTAAACATAAACCACATATATACAATACAGTATTAACAACAACAGAGGACAGAAGACATACAAAGGGACGTGGTGGGTGATGGGGGCAGCGTTAGGAGTTTGTTTTGGGGAGGGGAGGTGGGAAGTTTGAGAGGGTGACCCTTTGAGATTCTAATCACATCACAACTGTCCTGGAAGTTTGCGGTCCTCCTCTTCAGACATCACATCTTGTGTTGCTGGTTTGGATGTAGCAGCCTCTTTCTCGGTTTGGAGAACACTGGCTCTGACGTTGTGCCGCTGCAAAACACAGGGAAAAACACACCCACTGATGACATAAAATAAGGAATCAGGGAAAAGTGTGACTACTGGGGAATGACTTTTTGACTCTTCTCTTCCTTTGTCATGCCAGTAGTGATCCTGCCTTCGGCTTTCTTCTCTAGATGTTCTTCTTGGTATATCCTGGAAATGATCCCTGTTTGGATATTTGTGCTCATGGACACCGCAGCTGTGGTGCTCTCAGTCAAACTAGCCCTGCAGATACCAGCTGAAGGCACACCCAGAGGGAACTGTGGATGGTGGCCTGACCTGACCTTGCCCTGAAGACTTGAATCACACGTAACTAAAGAAGACACCGTCCAACTTCCACAGCAATGTGACATTTTCAAACAAACAAAAATATTCCTGACCAATTTAGCCAAAATATCTACATAAGAAGGCTAGCAACATCAGTAAGGCCCGAGCCCACCCATGTCACAATCTGTTGTTATGCCATCGGGGAAGAGATATAAAGTAATCAAAGTGTGAACCAATAGACCACATAACAGCTTCTTCCCTAGAGCTGTAGTCTCCATTACCTTCCTCCTCTCGCATAGTTGCTGAGGACCTAGGGTTGTATTGTTTTTAACAGCCAAATTGTTCTGCACTGATTTTTACCATCATTGCCTCCGTATTTATTGAAATGGGTATTATGTGTGGACAGAACAAGTTACCTAACTACTTATTTTGCGTGTTTACAAAACCTAATTGAACCGTCTTAAAATAGAACTTGCAGGATGCTAGACAGAGACATTTAGTTTACTATTCAATTCAGCCTACAGTAGAACAGTACATTGGTTTAAGTTGAGGACATCAGACTCTGTGACTTTTCTTTTACAACAAAGATACACTGGAGAAGAAAGGAAGCTTGATTAAAAAAACACATTTTGAATCACAGGTACTGTCATGAAACCATTGTGATAATAAAAACGCTTACTCTTTGAGTTCTATGATGTCTGACTCCATCCTGTCCAACTACCAAATAAAATGATTCTATCCTAAACTGAACCCCTCCTGTAGGGAAGATAATATTGGGGTACCGCCAAGTTATGGCTAAGCTCACCTTTGCTTGTTCATTCGAATTTTGACATCTAGACTCCCTCCTTAATTGGGGTCTTATGGAAAAAAAAATTGGGGGCCCCTATTTTGGGAAACTGCCGGCGGGATTACAAACCCTGGATGGTGGCCTGGCTGCAGGCATTCATCATTTCATTGCAGCAATCTGGTGGCCTTTTAAAGGAAAATTAGCTAGATCTGTGAAATACCCGTAATATCTTTTTTTTTTTCTCTCAAATGAAATCAAACAACTCAACTGGATCCCCAATTTAAAGTTTTAGACACTGAAAATAAAATAAAATCTTAGGAACTAACTTTTGTTAGAAAATATAACTGAAGGAAAACACAAATATTTCTTTCCCCATTAAAAACAAACAAACTATAGATCAAATAAATTAGGCCATTACACAGAATAAACAATAGGTCAGGCCACCACTGCTAGCATCCATATAAAAATGCTAATAATAATAATAATAATAATAATATGAATTATATGAATTATATACATAGATGTTGCAGTTAATGTGGAATGTTGTGGGTGATTTTCTCACAAGAAACAGCTTCCTTATCTTTCCCTATTTGATATTTATGATAATTAATTTACTTTTATAAATAAATTATTTTGGGAGCATAAAGGTGCACTCACTCAGCGCTCTTGACTACCAAGAGAGACCAATTATTTGAATTTGATAAATAAACTATTATTATTAAACTATTTTGCCCCCCTGCGATGATTTGCATGTCTCACCAAATAATTTCCATACACCATTACTAGCTTCATCTTGAGTTGTCCTATCTCTGGCATACCATACGTGTGTTGCCATTTTCCTCAGGCTTAATGGTGAATAATCCAACTTGCAAAACCTGTGCTTGCTTCTCTTAGACCCCCTTTTCTCTTTCCCCTTAGGTTCTCACATATGAAGACAAACTACAAATTAGGTTAACACAAATTTTATTGATTATAATGCAAACATCTCAAAATACATTGTTGTTTGACCTTTATGAATAAACCCAGAGATAGGTCATCGTTGCTGAAAGATATGAAACTGCTGTGGAGCCAAAACAGTATGCGATCAATGATGAATGCCACTGAATACATTGACTTACTTAAATAGACAAATTATCTTTCAATATGATGACAGACACAAATTTAGTAAACACAAATGATGTTCACTAAATGACTAAAGTAAAAGAAATTCTGAAAAACCTTTCTATAGCCTCTTTGAATGAATCCAGAAATACATCATAGTGATACAGCTGACTGAGAAGAAGAGGGCGTAGAGCCAAAACAGAAAGCGATCAATGATGAATGCCACCTGGATCCACTCCTCAGAGTTCTCGTTCCCTGACAGCTGCTGGTCCACCTGTAGTCGTATTGCCTGGAGGTCTCTGCCCAACATTCTCAGCTCTTCCAGCTGTAGAGCAGTTGGAGCATTCTTACCAGATTTGATCTCCTCCCTTAGAGCATTGGAATACACATCTATATTGGAGAGATGTCAAGAACAGCTTGTATTTTGCCGTTTCTGATTGGGTGTTTGTCTATTGATATCATCAGTTCTTCAGTCTGTTAACGGAGTCATATTGTAGCCCAATAACACCATACCTGTTGACCTTTGCCTCTCTTTTGGTGGCTTAGGAGGCAGACCAACACACCAGCCAAAGGTTTGAAGGACCACTGCTCTCACCCAGCGGGGGACTGGAGCAAAGCGACTGGCACCAGAGAGGAGGTTGGTAATGAGGATCGTCTCCAGCAAGCTGGCCACCATCAGCGCCAGGCAGATGGAGAAGAAAACATCTGGGGAGAGAGGGATGAGAGTTTGAGAATGCTGGGTGCTTTTCAGTTATCGCAATAGAAGTTCACGTCAGCCTCACTCTGAACAAAAGAGTCCGACTGACTTATGAGTGGGATGGTGTTGCCAGTGACCGGCAGCAGGTCGTTCATGAGCAACAGGAAGACGGTGTAGCCCAAGATGAGGGTCATCTTGAAGGCAGAGCGATCCACGCTCTGTGGGGGTAACAAGAAGCTGAAGAGGTCCACGGTGATCAGGAAGCAGCTGGGGACGAGCAGGTTGACCACGTAGAGGGTGGACGAACGCTTCAGTAGGATCTATAAGTCGAAAATAAAAATAAACCGTTTTAGTACGGACAACGTTTTTTCTTTGTTTTTAGAAAACGATTTTTTTCAATATATTTGGAAATGTTTCAGATAAATATTTTTTCTATCACATTAATTGTTCAACTATTACGCGACCATTGACTATATGGTATCCTTCACTGTACACTAGTTTTCTTTTTGTATTAACTTTTTCTAATGATGTTATTTTATTATTCCTTAACTTATAAATAATGTTCGTAAACATACTTGAAATACGAGATGGTCATATCCAGATCCACTGTGAATATAGTTATGAGCCGTGATATCCATAAGCTTCCACTCTCCTACAGTGCTCATCACCTCCAGTGATTTCTTCAGAATATTTTCTGCTGGGATTCTCAGGGTTACCCTGATGTCCTCGACTGATAGGTTGGGTAGAGCATTGAAGAAGGGAAATGGAACACGGGAGGTCACAAATGTATCAAAATACATGTGTGACCAGTACAATGCAGTCATAAACTAACCATGCAACTGAAATACATCTCTTCCCATAATGCTGCCAAATTACAACCATAAAACCAAATACTCCCAGAATACAATCGTATCAACAAAATAAAGCCATAACAAAATCTAAAATACTAAAAAGGGCAATCAAAGTGCTTGGGCTCAGGAGTGAGTGATATAGCAAAAATATCTCATAATGTTTTCAGGCAGGATCACCATCCACAATATTACCAGAACTATTTTTCATATTTGTTTGACTCACGGAACAAAACAATCTACAACGGTGCGTTGGTACAGCATGTGACTGCAACAAAAAATACATTACTGAATAAGTTAAAAAAAAAAAAAAACATCTACACATGAAAACAGTGATAATGGCAAATGTTAGGAAAGTGCCAATAGGTCTGATACTTTGAAAATCAAGTCATTTTTACTTTCACTATGAGTAAAGAGTAAAGCGTCCACTTTTTTTTTGAAGCCGTGGTGCATCCCGGGTTGCCTGGTTTCCTTTTATCTTACTTGTGTGCATGTAGGAGGTGAAGGTGAAAGTGCAGTTCTGAACGTCAAAGGGGAACGTGTAGATGTTCAGGTTGCAGGAGCTGACCACTCTGACAGGGTTTAAGTCCAAGATCATGCCGGTAGAATTGACATGTATGTAGGGCACAAATGGGGCTGTGTTTTCATCCATACTGTAAGAAAGCAACAAGAACACATTCCCACTGCGTTAGAGAGATGTTTGAATCATTACGCACAAGATATTTAGAATAACCTTACGAGTGTGCATGACATTGCAGAAAAAACAACCCCTTGCATCTCATTATTTCATGGTTTCTGTCCTAGGCACTGTGCCGTCTCCACCCAGAGTCTGGATCCAAAATTAGGATGACAGTAATAGCAGGGTATATTACACATTAGTGTTGCCATCCAGTGACCATTCAGTGGTATGTTTCTTCTTAGTGGGATTTGCGTTAACTTAAGGCTCAAACAACATAGGACAGTGAGACAACTTGAGCAAGTTATTGCAGTTGTATGTGGAGCTCACAATTCATTGATGACCATATCTGGTACCCAAAACTTGCTTCTAGGTAGCGAAATCTCATCAGTTCCACACTGCTCTGGATCCCAGCTGATAAACTCATTCTTCCATTCCTACATGATAGATTTGAGTACAATATGCAATTTGTGATTGTGATTGACAAAAAACTAACAAAAAATGTCATGGTGGTAATACTTACAAAGGTTAACCATATGTAGGTATTCAAGATTTGAGCTTTTTCATCCTGAATAAAAAAGAGTAAAAAAAAAAATGCACATGAAGTTCTACACAGTACACAACCATTACTTTAACTCCAGGAAGAGTTTGGTGTATAAAGGAGGGATCTTCTTTCAAAATGTTTTTTTCTTATATCCTCTACATCTTAATACGATTGTTACAATAGTTTAAAATACCAGTTTAACATACCACTCCCAGTATTCCATACAGGGTAAAGGATACAAAGACCTCTGTGTCATCATTCAAGTTAATCACAGGTCTTGTGGCCTGCAAAGGAAAGACCGGGGACAGTGCCTCCAGGAGGCCACTCGGTGTGGGTTGAGAACATCTCAGTTGAGGGGCCGAGCCCCGAACTGGGAAGAAAATAAATTAAACAAGGGCATATGTTTACTCCCTAAAAATTATACTGAATCATCCATCATGGACAACTTAAGATTTCAGTATGCATGTTTGTATTTTTGTCCCACGTAACCCCCCCCCCCCCCGCCCCCCACATTGTCATTAAAAGTAGGAGAGCCATGGAAGAGAACCTGCTCCCTTTGCAGATATAAAGGGCTCATTCTAAGGTAACGAAAAAACTCTCAGCACACCTAGTAGTGTTGCTGACAATCTGGGCATATACAAAATGAATAAACACATAGTTTCCATTTACTAACCTTGTGTGACAGTAAATAGGATGAAAACCAGAGTCTCAAAAGGCCCGGCCAATAGCTGAAGATTCAAGAAGTAATGTTAACTTCAGAATACAAATTAAAGATAGAATTGTATGTAGCCACAAATAAGTAAACGTTCAATTTGTTTTACTAACTAATGAGTCATAGTGTTAACCTTGAATTTCAAATCTTTGACAGCCATGACCTTGCTATTCCCCACTTAGTGTTCAGTTCTCACTATGAACCAGTTTTCTCTGTGGCTTGGTCTCTAAAAAAACATATTAAATGTATTATAAAAAGAAGGGTTGCTTTAATATTTCAACATGATAACATTTTGTCTGTAGAAAATTCAGAAGTTATCTACAAAATCAACAAAACTAACATTAAAATACCTTGAGTTGAGCTGCTCTTGTAGGTTTAAATATGGCACGCACAACACTCATATATATAGTAATACGAGCCATGGGTGGCTTGAAAAACCCACTTGCACAAATAAAGTGGTTTGTGCAGAGTGCTACTTTTCATATAGGTTGGTAAATACAAACTAGCTTCAGACAAATGTTGCTATCTTCTGTATACCACAATGTACCTCACAGATGGTCAAACGTCACCAAAACACGATCAAATTCCCCAAATCCTGAAACACTCCTGCAGCTGTGTTTGTTTGGTCCGCAGCACACATTTCAACACAAAGAAGCCTTTTGTCCATGCAGTAACACAACAGAACACATACAAGTCATGTTAAAAAGGGGAAAATGTAAAGCAGAACTCGGGCCAATTTTTAAAAGAAACAGCCAGCCAATCGTTATATGGTGTTGTTACAAAGTGCTGTTACAAAGTGCTGTCACAAAGTGTTGTTACAAAGTGCTGTTTCAAAGTGTTGTTACGAAGTGTTGTTACAAAGTGTTGTTACAAAGTGCTGTAACAAAGTGCTGTTACACAGTGTTGTTACAAAGTGCTGTTACAAAGTGCTGTTACAAAGTGCTGTCAAAAAGCATTGTTACAAAGTGCTCTTACAAATTGTTGTTACAAAGTGCTCTTACCAATTGTTGTTACACAGTGTTACAAAGTGCTGTTACTAAGTGCTGTTACAAAGTGCTGTTACAAAGTGTTTTTACAAAGTGTTACAAAGTGCTGTTACAAAGCGCTGTGCTGCTGGTGAAAGTGGTAGCCACAGCAGCTGATTCACGAACAGACACAGCTGACATGATAGCTGTGTTGTTGTCATCTTTTTGTCTCGGATGGACTTTTAAAGAATACAAATGTTCTGCCACGCAATAAACAGCAAGCCCAAGAGTGAGTACTGTATGGAATCAGATTTGTGTCAATACAAGCAAACTAAACTTCTAAAAAAGCAAACAAAAATTCTAATTTGTGATTAAAAAAAAACTTAACTGAATCAAAATAAAATGTATCTCAAATAAAAACATATTGCTTGCAAACAAATTATTTGTTTAATAATGTAAACTTGTACACACTTTTACAAGTAACAATAATAATTCTTTTGTTCAGTTCGCTCTTGGCTTTGCGGTTACGCTGCGGTTAGGCTCTTTTGAGGAGTGTGCTTATTAGCTTATGAGTTGTTAGCGATAGTTTAGCACCTCGTACGTCATTCGCTGCAGTGAGCACGGGTTTCAGCTTTGTTGACAGACACCCTAGACAGCTGCACTCAACGAATGAATAACGAATAAGTTGAGGACTCCACTCTGATTCCATGGTAGCCACTAATGCCCTATTAATCGATCTGAATATTTACGTTTACATCAAATGACATCTAAAATGGTGTTAGGAGGGGCATCTTTTGCTGGTCTTGCCTGCTTGCTTTGCCTGATCTTGATCTTGCTGGCCCTGGGTGATCATCTTACACTATTACAGTGGGAGTGGGTTGAAAGGTTACATTAAAGCCAGGCTAGCCAGCTATAAAAAAAAAAAAAAAAACGTTTTTATTTAATCACAATCACAAAAACACACAAATTCTCCCACGTGACCCCCCCCCCCCCCCCCTTCCATGACCACTGGCTTTCAATTTGACTGTGTCAGTTTTTATGTAGTTTTTGGTTTTGTCCAGTAGATGTCATCATTATCATTCTAGTTTCCTTATATCAACCATGTTGATTTGTTAATTAGTGCACGGGGCAATTGCACCGAGCACTGGTTGTGTTTATTATACCGCTCTCATGTATATAAGTCAGTGTTCTCTGGTTCTATTTGTCTATTTGTGTGTTTGTCAGTGAGGTGGTCATGCATGTGTGTGTATATCAGCGTTTGGGTCTGAACTCTGATTTTAAGTTGGGATGATAGCAATGGAATCGCATGTCCCACATTGTGTACATCCCACACCTTGGAGCCTACTTAGCTTATTTAGTTGTTATTTTACCTTTGAGTGGTTTGCTCTTTCTACTTTGAGACATATTTAACATTGCCTCTGTGTATTACACTTAAATGTTAGTTATAAATGGTTCATACAATGATGAATTGATGACCATGCAAGCCAAATCTGTCTCCTTGGTAGTGTAATCTCATTGGAGGCACACTGCTCTGGATACCAGCTAATGAAGTCATTCTTCCACACACCACACACCTAACAGCATATTGTAACACACTAAATCTAGAGAGGTTTGTCTAATAATTTATTTTTGGTTAAATATTTTGGTTACACAGAGGGTAGGTTTGAATGAAGAATGTGTGGCACGATGAAGGAACGACTCAAACGGAGGTAGTTGAAGTTCTTTATTCATCAATTGCCAACACAAGAATGAATGAAAGAGAAAGCGCGCCAAAACACCAAAGGGCACAAACCACACCTCCTACCATAAACCTTCTGGGTGAGAGACACAAACAAATGACATACAGTATAGGCATATGCTGTCCCCAAGTGAACGCCACACAGGCCCCCACCGAACACCCAGAGGGGACTTATAGAGAAACAGTCAATCCCTCATTGGAGGTTTGATCAGCCTGCCATAGCGGTTGCGCCACCCCTCCTTAGACACAGTAGGTGGTGCATGAGAAACCTCCTCCACGATCGGCTCCGAATCGGGCCGCTCGGGTGAAATCCTGTCTAGGATCCTGTAAGGAGGATGACCTAGCCGGGAGACCTGGGCCGGAAACAACCTCATCAGCCATCATGTGTGCCGGTTTAAATCTGATGTAACGCACTCCTTACGCCCAACCATATCCAGCACAAAACTCCCCGCCTCCAGTACCCTAAACGGGCCATCGTAAGGGGCCTGGAGTGGCGACCGGTGAGCGTCACGTCGCAGAAAAACAAACCATGAGCTCCTCGGGCACAAAAGACCGCGGAAAACAGTGGTGCACAGGTGCAGGAGTGAGAGCGCTCCCCAACGAAAAAGGACGCACTGCAGGATGTGAAAGTGGAGCAGAACTCTCTGGCAAAAATTCACCCAGGACGCGGAGTGGCTGCCCTAGGACCAACTCAGCAGGAGAGGCATTCAGGTCCTCCTTAGGAGCTGAACGCAGTCCAAGCATCACCCATGGCAAACGATCTACCCAGTTGCCATCCGAGAGCGCGGCGCGCAACGCCGCCTTGAGCGACCGATGAAAACACTTACACAAGCCGTTAGCTTGTGGATGGTACGCGGTAGTACGGTGAACCTGTATGCCCAGGGACCTCGCCAGCGCCGACCAAGCTCTGAAACAAATTGAGGGCCTCTGTCGGAGGTGATGTTGGACGGGGTACCGAAACGCGCAACCCAAGCCGAAAGGAACGCACGCGCTACGTCCGCAGACGTCGTGGAGTGACAGAGGAACTGCCACTGACCACCTGGTGGTCCGATCCACTACAGTAAGCAAGTGGGTAAAACCTTGCGAGGGAGGTAAAGGGCCCACCAGGTCCACATGCACATGATCGAAACGCCTGGCCGGAATCGAAAACGGTTCGAGGGGCGCTCTGGTATGCTTATGAACCTTAGCGCGCTGACACGCCATACATGCGACCGCCCATTCCTTAACCTCTCTGCGAAGGCCGGGCCAGACGAATTTGGATCCGACCAGCTTTATCGATGCCCGGAATCGAAAACTCGACGGTGCCAGGCCGCTGGTACGACAGGGCGGGGACCGCCCGTGGAGATATCGCAAAGGAGGGTGGGACCGCCTTCCTGCACCACGGCCTCCTCAAGTTTGAGGCCCGTACCGGTGGCCCTAAGGGCCAGGAAGTCCGGTTCACCAGGCTGGTCAGCTGCCATAGCAGAAAAATCCACCCCGAGCAGTACCGGACACACCAATGTGACCAGCGATAAACAATCTGCAACGGGGTTGGCTTTCCCAGCCACATGCCGAATGTCTGTCGTGAACTCGGAGATGGCCGCTAGGTGGCGCTGTTGACGAGCAGACCACGGCTCAGCTACCTTAGACATCGCAAAAGTTAACAGCTTATGGTCAACGTAAGCGGTGAAAGAACGGCCCTCCAGCAGTGTGGTACAACGCCAGCAACTCTCGGTCAAAAGCGCTGTACTTGCATTCATTGTCCCTCAGTTTACGGCTAAAAAATGCCAGGGGCTGCCATGCACCAGCCACCTGCTGCTCGATCACTGCCCCCACAGCTACATCGGATGCATCGGTTGTCAGAGCAACTGGTGCCGTGGGCGTGGGATGTGCCAGGAGCACTGCGTTAGCCAGGGCGGACTTCGCCCCGTCAAAAGCCTGGATCCGTTCGGGGGTCCAGTCGACCTGGTCATTGGCCTTCTTCAGGCTCAGGGCCTCGTACAATGACTGCAGAAGGTGGGCTGAGCGAGGCAGGAAGCGATTAAAATTAACCATGCCCAGAAACTCCTGCAGGGCTTTAACTGAGACCAGACGGGGGAAATCTGCCACAGCCTGCACCTTGGAAGGCAACGGAACTGCGCCCCGCGATGAAATGCGGTGGCCCAAGAAATCAATATCTGGTAGTCCGAACTGGCACTTCGCCAGGTTGACAATCAGGCCGTGCTCATCCAGGCGCTGGAAAACCTGTTTAAGGTGTGACAGGTGCTCTTAAGCCGACGGGCTGGCCACCAGGATATTGTCCAAATAGACGAACACAAAAGCCAGGTCACGCAATACCGAGTCCATCAATTTCTGGAATGTTTGTGATGCCCTTTTAAGGCCAAAAGGCACGCGCAAAAATTCGAAAAGGCCGAACGGGGTTATCACCGCAGTCTTGGACACACCCTCTGCACGCACAGGGACCTGGTGATAACCGCGCACCAGGTCCACCTTTGAAAAAACTGTTGTACCCGCCAGGTGAACAGAAAAATCCTGAATGTGCCGGATGGGATAGCGATCATGCACGGTGATGTTATTTGAACGGCGGAAATCACCGCATGGTCGCCATGACCCATCCGCTTTGGGTACCATGTGGAGGGGAGAAGCCCATGGGCTTTTTGGGCGCCGCACTATCCTTAACCACTCCATGGTAGCAAATTCCTCTTTCACCAGAGCCAACTTTACAGCGTCAAGGCGTCGTGCACGCGCGAAAACCGGCGGGCCCATGGTGGGAATGAAGTGCTCCAGACCGTGCCTCGTTGCCGCGGTAGAAAAGGCAGGAGTGGTTAGCGAGGGAAAACCTGCTAGCAATCGCTGATAAATGCTGCCGGACGCTGAGAAGCTAGCGTGTGTTAACGGCCCAGATCCCCCTGTCTGAAATGGGAAGGTGGTAAAAGACACGGCATCAATCAAATGGCGATTAGCGACATCAACCAACAGACCATTTGCACACAGAAAATCCGCGCCTATGATGGGAACCATAATGGATGCAATCACAAAGTCACATTTAAAACTGTGCCCAAACAGCCACCAACCTGATGCCATATGTCCCAATAGAGGATCCATTAGCTGCACTTAACTGTGGCCCGTTGCCTCGGGCTGACAGGTCCGAGTCAGTCCGAGGAAGCAGTCCACCAGGAAACGCCTGCCGGACAGGGAGTCCTTCAAAAACAGCAGCTCCTCCCGCTCGCCAACGCTCACAGCTGCTACTGAGCGCTGGTTCTGGCATTTCCCGGCACCTCAAATGTGCAAGGAGGGACGCAACGCCGAGCCTTGGAGCCATAACGCTGGTGGAAAAAACACAGGGTGCCTCTGTGCTGTCTCCGCCCGGAAACTCCAGCCACCACCGCTGGGTCCTCGCCCTCCGCTGTCGGCTGTTGGGGGTCCGACGCCACACTCTGCACGGAGAACCGTCTGGTAGCCAGCAGGACACGATCCGCTTCCTCAGCTAAACCCCGGTAGTCACTCGCGGTCAGACAAGGGGAGTTGGTTAAGGCTGCGCGCACCGGTGGTGGGAGTTGGCGCAGGAAAATGTGCGGGAACAGGAAACCACCATCATCTGAACCCAGCAGTGACAGCATGCTGTCCATCAGGTCCACCGCCAAATCATCACCTAACCCGGGCAGGGAAAGCATTTTATCCACCCTCTCCGCAGCGGACAGGCTGTACCTCCGTAGCAGGAGTTGGCTGAGTGCGGTGTATTTGCCGTGTCGTGGTGGGTCTCGCAGAAGTTGCATGACGCGGCGAGTAGAATGCTAATCCAGGGCCGCGACCACCAAGAAGTACCTGGAGTCATCCTCTACGTCCTCTAGTCGATTCTACGCAGGTGGAAAAGCTGGAACCACGCAGCCGGGTCGCTCTGCCAGAACTCGGGTAGCTTCACAGACGCGGTGAAACCGGCCGGCTGTGACAGTTGGGGCGACATGGCTGAGGAGACACTGCATTCTGCTTCTTCGAACATGTTCAAATCGGGGTCAGCAATGTGGCAAGATGAAGAAACGACTCAAACGGAGGTAGTTGAAGTTCTTTATTCATCAATTGCCAACACAAGAATGAATGAAAGAGAAAGCGCGCCAAAACACCAAAGGGTACAAACCACACCTCCTACCATAAACCTTCTGGGTGAGAGACACAAACACATGACATACATGTACAGTATAGGCATATGCTGTCCCCAAGTGAACGCCACAAATGAACATTAAATTACCTGCTAGCTGTTAAATAGTTGTTAAATTGGTTGTTCTTGCTTTAAATATCATGTTTGGCTGAATTATTATTCGGTTGTTGTTTTTTATGTTGTTTACAGCTGAATAAAAACTACATTTCATATATCCATCCATTGTCTTCCACTTATCCGGGGTCGGGTCGCGGGGGCAGCAGCCTGAGGAGAGAAGCCCAGACTTCCCTCTCCCCAGCCACTTCGTCCAGCTCTTCCGGGGGGATCCCGAGGCGTTCACAGGCCAGCCGAGAGACATAGTCCCTCCAGCGTGTCCTTGGTCTTCCCCGGGGCCTCCTCCCAGAGGGATGTGCCCAGAACACCTCCCCAGGGAGACGTCCAGGAGGCATCCTCACTAGATGCCTGAGCCACCACAACTGGCTCCTCTCGACGCGGAGGAGCAGCGGTTCTACTCTGAGCTCCTCCCGGATGACCGAGCTTCTCACCCTATCTCTAAGGGAGAGCCCGGACACCCTGCGGAGGAAACTCATTTCGGCCGCTTGTATTCGCGATCTTGTTCTTTCGGTCACTACCCACAGCTCGTGGCCATAGGTGAGGGTAGGAACGTAGATTGACCGGTAAACCGAGAGCTTCGCCTTTCGGCTCAGCTCCTTCTTCACCACGACAGACCGGTGCAGAGCCCGCATCACTGCCGACACCGCACCGATCCGTCGGTCAATCTCCCGCTCCATCCTCCCCTCACTCGTGAACAAGACCCCGAGATACTTGAACTCCTCCACTTGAGGCAGGATCTCCTCCCCGACCCGGAGAGTGCACTCCACCCTTTTCCGGCTGAGAACCATGGCCTCGGATTTGGAGGTGCTGATCCTCATCCCAGCTGCTTCACACTCGGCTGCGAACCGCTCCAGTGAGAGCTGAAGGTCATGGCCCGATGAAGCCAACAGGACCAGATCATCCGCAAAAAGCAGTGACCCAATCCTGAGCCACCGAACCGTAACCCCTCAACGCCCTGGCTACGCCTAGAAATTCCGTCCATAAAAGTTATGAACAGAATCGGTGACAAAGTGCAGCCCTGGCGGAGGCCAACTCTCACCGGAAACAGGCTTGACTTACTGCCGGCAATGCGGACCAAGCTCTGGCACCGGGAGTACAGGGACCCGACGGCCCGTATCAGCGGGCCCGGTACCCCATACTCCCGGAGCACCCCCCACAGGACTCCCCTAGGGACACGGTCGAACGCCTTCTCCAAGTCCACAAAGCACATGTAGACTGGTTGGGCGAACTCCCATGCACTCTCGAGGACCGCGCTAAGGGTATAGAGCTGGTCCACAGTTCCACGGCCGGGACGAAAACCACATTGCTCCTCCTGAATCCGAGGTTCGACTATCCTACGGACCCTCCTCTCCAGGACCCCCGAATAGACCTTACCGGGGAGGCTGAGGAGTGTGACCCCCCTGTAGTTGGAGCACACCCTCAGGTCCCCCTTTTTGAAGAGGGGAACCACCACCCCGGTCTGCCAATCCAGAGGCACTGCCCCCGATGTCCACGCGATGCTGCAGAGTCGTGTCAACCAAGACAGCCCCACAGCATCCAGGGCCTTTAGGAACACGGGGCGGATCTCGTCCACCCCCGGGGCCTTGCCACCGAGGAGCTTTTTAACCACCTCGGTGATCTCAGCCCTGGAGATAGGAGAGTCCCCCCCCGAGTCCCCAGACCCTGCTTCCTCAGTGGAAGGCGTGTTGGTGGGATTGAGGAGGTCTTCGAAGTATTCCCCCCACCGATTCACGACGTCCCGAGTCGAGGTCAGCAGCGCCCCGTCCCCACCGTACACGGTGTTGACAGAGCACTGCTTCCCCCTCCTGAGATGCCGGATGGTGGTCCAGAACCTCCTCGAAGCCGTTTGGAAGTCGTTCTCCATGGCCTCACCGAACTCCTCCCACACCCGAGTTTTTGCCTCTGCAACCGCCGAAGCCGCGCTCCGCTTGGCTCGCCGGTACCCATCAGCTGCCTCAGGAGTCCCACAGACCAAAAAGGTCCAGTAGGACTCCTTCTTCAGCTTGACGGCATCCCTTACCGCTGGAGTCCACCAGCGGGTTCGGGGGTTGCCGCCGCGACAGGCACCGACGACCTTATGGCCACAGCTCCGGTCGGCCGCTTCAACAATGGAGGCACGGAACAAGGTCCACTCGGACTCTATGTCCCCCGCCTCCCCCGGGACATGGTTGAAGCTCTCCCGGAGGTGGGAGTTGAAGCTCATTCTGACATTTCATATATAAATATTAAATTGTTGCTTTTGTTTCCCTTTCAGTCAGATGAACCAGAATTTTGCAAAATGCGGCAAAACTATTTTATTCAACATTATTTCAACATTGATAAATATCTCTCTATAAATGAATGGCCAACCATCTTTCAACCCCGTGTGTGACATCAATGAAATGTTAGTATTACGTTAATAACTATTATTATATATTATTAATATTACGTGTATCCTGAAATTAGTTTCAAATTTAAAGACGGCTTGACTATGATTGCATAATATGCATTATAAATTGTATTCAGCCAACAACTTACTATTTCTGTTTTGTAATACTTTATTTTTTAAAACAAAACTGTGTTTTGTTACACAGATATTGGAGTCAATTGACAACAGAAGTCAAATTGATAGACGGTTTAAATAAAGCTTAAAAAGCATTACATATTAATCATTTTGATGGTGTTTTTGTTTTTTGATTTACAACGTGTGTTCTTTTGTAGATTTACATTTGGGAATGTGTGTGGGAAATTTTGCCATTGATGAAATACAATTTCAACAGGCTAGATGAGTAAACATAATAGAAACTTGTCAGGTTGGAGAAATGTGTTGCCATTTTCAAAATGTGTAAATTTTTGGAGGTTCAGAATTAAACAATTTGGTGGCTTGCAAATAATTATCCATGTGATTTTTATATCCCCATTAGAATTGGCACATTCCGTTAATATGTCATTAAATGTTTATTAAAACTATATGGCCTAACTTACTCTTTAATATAGTGACTATGAAGCAGAACTGGTTAATAAAATCTGTCAAATTCTCTTGATCACATTGTAATAAAAAAGCAGCAACAAGTCGAGATTCCTGAATTACAGGTATCTAACTAATACTGACCAAACAACCTGTTATAGGTTGTTTAAGAGTGATTCTTCTTCTACACTTTGGAAAGTTCACAAAGTCAAATGTACTTTGCAACTTTGGCAAACTAACAATCAATTTGGCAAAACATTGGTAAATTGTTGACAGGTTGTTTTTGGCGACACCATTTTTAATTGTATATAGGCACATACAAACAATTCCAACGTTATTAACTTTTCAACAACGTATTATAGGTTGTTTGGTCATAAAACAAAAACCTTGTAATGCAAACAAGCATCTCAACAGTCATGAGAGAAGTCAACTGACAGAAATTGTTTCAACATGCCTGCCGATTTTTTAAATGGTTCACTATCAAAGCAATCCTCCCTAAACCACCCAAAGTTCTGCCCAGGCACGTCTTGAATTAATTGGTCAAGCATTGTCAAACATTGAGTTGGTCTTTGTGTGTGCAGTTGCATGACAACATCCCTGAGGAATTACAGAAGAGTGTATTTACAAAGACTAAAGTCTAAAGACTAAATGGTCAGATCAGTTGGACTCTAGCTCACTGATGATGAAGATACTGGCCTTTGATTAAGATGGAGCAGAAAGAAAACATTGAACTCATCATACTCAGCTTGATGCTCCTATATGGTAAGGTGGAGCAACATATTAAAAAGTATATTTAGTTTGATCATTATAATACTGGAGTTAATGCTAAATTGCCTATAACAGCATTATATACATTTACATACGAGCAGATAACTATATAATGACACAGCTAATGTATGTACTAATGTATACAGTTTTTGAGGTTTCTCAGCATTTGCAATGTTATGCTGTGTACTATACTAAACCTGGTTTACACTTTGGATAGTTCGCTGCATCAAAGTCAAATGTACTTTGCAACTTTGGCAAACTATTTTCTCTATTTTGTCCAGTTTTTTTGTGCCGACGATCAACTTGGCAAAACATTGCATGATTGTTGACAGGTTGTTTTTGATGGCACACCATTTTTAATTCTATATAGGCACATATATTTCCAATCCTATTAACTCTTTCTTCAACTTTGTAGCCACTGTAGGAGCATTAAATTGCACCAGCCCAACTCAAGAGTCACTGTTTGATTCCCTTCAAGAAGCATTATTTGAAAAAAAACATCTACGCCCTGTCAAAAACTTAGAAAGATCAACAAATATTTCTCTCTCTTTCACTATTGCTGGTATTTTGGGAGTGGTAAGTACACCTTTCTACAAATGTTCTGATTTTTATTTACAGAATTGATAGTTGATTTTAATGCTATACGTGAAGATGTGTAAACCTGCGCTATAAAGCTTAATAATAGCTTCTCAAGAATAAAACCGGCCAATCCACAAGTCAATCTATTTGGTTCTAAAAAAAAACCTCTTCTCTACTTTCATACAAAAAAAAACTGTTCTCTGAGAAATATGTATGATGCTAATTATGCTATCACTGTAGCAACAATAAGAGGATGCTAATTGGACAACTTACATAGTGGTTTAAATTAACACACTTAATCATTATGGGGGTAATCACAAAATCTCTTTCTAATCTAGAATGAAAAGGCCCAATTATTGACGATGTTCTTATGGCTAAAACTTGTAAGTGGTCCGACTTATTTGTCTTTCAATATAATCAAATACATGATGTTTGTAGAATTATCAATTTAATAAAGGTTATACAGCATTATAAATAACGACTTGAAACAATGTTTCAAAATATAGGATTGGGACATAGAGGGTCTGAGCTGGGATGAGAAGGAATGTGGTACAAGAAGAACTTCTCTCAGACGTGAAAACCTGTGGACCCCAGACCTCTTCATAGTAGAATTGTAAGCCTAAAATATTTATCCACTATTTCAGAGATTCTAAACAAAGAAGCTAATATGAAGCTAATATGAGTTCTGTGTTTTATTTTGATTTGCGGTCAATATATTGTAATTATGTTACAGTATGGATGAGGACCAGTCCCCCTTCACTCCCTACGTCTATTTAGACAACAAGGGTCATGTACAAGATGATAAACCAGTCAGAGTGGTGAGCACCTGCAAATTAGGTATTTACTCCTTCCCCTTTGACGTCCAGAACTGCAGCCTGACTTTTGGATCCTACATACATTTGAGTGAGTAGTCGAATGAACTAACAAACAATTTGACTGATCATAGGTTTTTATTTGGTTTCTCATAGTGTTTGGAACTGTGTTACATGTGGTTTCAGATAATGATGTACGCATGTTTCATGGCCAAACTGCGGAGGAGATGCTGGCGGAGACCAAACTTGTCTTAGTGACTAGAGGAGAATGGGAGGTCTTAGACATTATTGCAGAGAGAACAGAGATGACTTTAACTGAGGGAAGCTACAGTGACGTAAAATACCATGTATGTGCATTTAAAAGGTTTATTTACATAATGCTATCATATTGTATTATTAAAAACAATATACACCAGATAATTGTTAAGGTTTCCTGCTGGCATCATTTCCATAATGCATTTTGAATGTCATTGGCACATTTGATTTTTACATTGTGACATTTTTATTTTTTCCCCTCACAATAGCTTGTGATAAGGCGTAGACCACTTCTCTATGTGGTCAACCTGATCATCCCCAGCTGCTTCCTGGTCACCGTGGACCTCTTCAGCTTCTTGTTACCCCCAGAGAGCGTGGACCGCTCTGCCTTCAAGATGACCCTCATCTTGGGCTACACCGTCTTCCTGTTGCTCATGAACGACCTGCTGCCGGTCACCGGGGACACCACACCCCTCATCAGTAATGCTTTGTTTATACTTCCGCGTCGACACGACGCTGGGGGACGGCGGACCCACGGCGGACCCTTTGCGGACCCTTTAAGGACCCTTTACGTCCTCGACGTGCACCTCCCCAAATCCTAGACGCGCGTTGAGGCGACGCCGTCCCAACGCGTTGGCTTTGGCTGTGATTGGTCCGCGAACTACATTGGCTGGAGATCGCTTTTCCGGTTTCCACTCGTAAACACCGCCACGGTGTAAACACAGCCTTGATAAATGCTTCGACTGATTGGCGACAACATATATATATAAAACTTTTGCCTTCATTTCTGTAAACTTTTTTTAACTCGCTAGTAATCCGTATGTAATGACCAGAATGGTCATTCTGGTCCCTCTACCGGTGTGGCAATGAATTGCATTTTGAGACGTAAACCCAACGCAATCCCTCCGCAGAAGTATCACAGGCTCATGACGGCGTCCGAGCAACGGCGTGGCCATTGCGTGATCACGACGCGATCCCTACGCAGAAGCATAAACTAGCCTTAAGGGGTTCAGCTTTTTCACTTCTCCTTTGATCAATGATCACAGTATTTGCACTGCCCCACATGTGTAAATAGCACAAAAGTATGCAGGCTTTTCCATGTAATTACGTTGACAATCAGTACGTTTGCACTGCTTACTTTGGTTAACCAAACAGCTAAAGCTCATACGGAGTCAGGTATTTACCTTACACGGCCAGTAATGAGTGTTGACTTGAAGAGGTTCCGTTTCAGTCTGCAACCACAATGTTTGATCGACGCGCAATGGATGTCAATCGTGCAAGCTCCCATGAGGGAGTTTTCTTGTTTTTTGCGACACCAACAGGGATTAACATATTCATGTCATCAACATTCATTCTGTTATCGCTGCAGATGTTTTCTTCTCCCTCAGCCTCGCTCTGATGGTGGCCAGCCTTTTAGAGACGATACTGATCACCAATATCAAGAGCTCCAGTGACTCCCGTCATGTACCCCACTGGTTTGGCGTCGTGGTGCTCCAGTACATCGCCCCAGTCATCGGCTTCAAGTCCATACAACAAAGTACCAGAGTCACAGTCAACCTCAACCCAAACCGTAAGCAAAGATGAATATCTTTGCTGACAATGAACAGTTTCGACTTAGGTCCCTGCTTGGACAAGTTATTTGACTTCTTCAATAAATCGATCCTTCAATAATAATAATATCAAAAATATTTCTACTGACTAACTTCACGATGGAAACATTTTCAGAACCTTGTGACAAGAAATAATAATCATATAATTTCCCATCAAAATTGTATGATATCTGGATTTCAACTGTCTATGGTTAATATCAGTGGCCTTAACCCCTTTCCCAGCGATCCAATTCATCACGAGTGTGAGGATTCCAGTTCCTGTTGAGAGAGGCACGCCAGAGTCGCTGCTCATCTCAACAGATCACCAGCCAGTGAAATCAGCCCATGATCCTGTGATGGAGGAACTGAGGAGGCTGAGACTGGACCTACACTCCATCCGTCTTCAGGTTGAGCAACACTTCAAGGGACCCAAAACCTCAGAGGAGTGGGACATGATTGGGACTGTGCTTGACCGGCTGCTCTTTATTACCTATGTTATCTTCATCATTTCAAGCATCACCATCATCTTGTTCTGCTGGTACAACAGTTAAGTGCTTATAAGAGCACACTGTTCTTGAAAAAAACCAGTGCCTTAGATATATTGACAGAAACAGCATTGGTTGTTAGGAAAAATATTGTTTAGCAATGGTACGGTTAGGTTGATCTGACATTCTGAAGAAGGACATAGTGAAGATTGTATTCCTCTTGGCGACTTTAAGTCTGACTCTCTGGAACTTGGAGACATAACATAAAGTGATTGAAGGATACACCTACGTCATGTCAAATCTGCTCGGTAACATGTAATGTTTATACATTATAAGCCAATCAGAATGGGACACTCCTGTCATGCTGTTCCGGTTTGAGACTTGTATGTAATACACTGTGTTTCCGGGAGCAGGCAGAAGGAACTGAGGAAGATTCACGCACGAATCTCTTGCTCGATGAAATCCTCTGCTTCTCCTCGTACAAGACCAATAAACAACTTCAGCTTAAACTATCTAGAGTTCCTGGCACTTCTTGTTATTCGGCATCAACAACAATCTCCTCACTATCAGGTTCATTTATCTTAAATAAACTAAAGATCATATTTGTTGTTTTAAGTCAATCTTACTTTGACAATCAATTGAATAGTGGTGTGTCCGTGGTGGGCCTCAGCGGACAGAGCGGGTCGTCCACTAACCGTAGGGTCGGCGGTTCAATCCCCTTGATCCCCCTCCTCCAACTGTCCACATGCCGAACCCCACAAATGTACTGATTGTGAGTCGCTTCGGGCAAAAGCATCTGCTAAATTCCCTCTTTACCCTCTATGTAGCCAGAGCAGACATCTGTGTATTGTAGTATATAATATATATATATATATATATATACTGTATATGTATATATATATGTGTGTATCACTCAAACAACAATTAGCTTAGAAATAATGAAAAAAATGGTACATTTGAAAACCTTTGTCTGTATTTCTTTTAATTCACAATCTTCACCAAACACTCTCCTGTCTTAGTTCAAGCGTGCCACAGATGCAGTGGAGAACTTTGACAGAGATGGTGAAAAAATGACCTGAGGGTTTGTTTTTATTCCACAATCTTCACATAACGTTCACCCTTGTCTTGGTTCAAGTGGGCTAAAGCTGGGCTGTGGGTTTGAAAGTTTTCCCCCTCATCGTCTCTCTTTTCCATTTGAAAATTGTCTGTTAGGGTGATCGTCCTCATTTACATTGAGGGCATTTAGCAGACGCTTTTACCCAAAGTGACTTACAAAGAGTACATTTGTCTTAAGAAGGTGAAACATTTCATTGCTGCTAATACAGTAAGAAAGTCACCGGAACAAGTTTCAAGCATTTCAATTGCTAGGTTAACCATTGCTAGTATACAACATCTCTGGCTAAGTGCCAAGTTACAAAGTGCAATTAAAGTGCCAAGATGAACAACATACAAGAGCATGAGGGTAGGGTTTCTTTTTTTTGTGTGGATGTTATGCAGGGTTCAGGTGAACTCTGAACAAGTGAGTCTTAAGTCTCTTCCGGAAGATGGGGAGTGACTCTGCAGTCCTGACATTAGCAGGGAGCTCGTTCCACCATTGTGGTGCCAAAACGGAGTTGTGATTTCGCCATCCGACCTTTTCCTCCTTTTTAGTGATGGAGGTACCAGTCGCCAAGCTGAGGTAGTTGAGCGGAGTGTTCGAGCAGGGGCGTGGGGTTTCACTAATGCCTAACATATAAAATCAATCATACACAGGGGTGAAAGTAGTGTTTATTTCTTGCCGGTACTATCATACTGACCCATAGTGCGCGCGGTGCATATACCGAAAAATACACTTCATTATAGGCCTACTTATCAAGCATTCACTAGGACTATTCACTAGTACTTTTTATCACACTAGTATATCACTCTTTCATCCCCCTGTATCAGTTTTTGATTACAAATAAATTTAACACATCATTTCAACAATCATTTTAATAACATTTTTTTGAGCTTGAATAGTTGAAAACTATCTTGATTTTTCAAGCCCACCCTATCGTTTCGTCCTCAAATCTAATATTCCAATATATTAATATTCTAACAATTCTAATGTTTTTTGTAATTTCCCAGCTTGGCATCAATAAAGTATTTATATTCTATTCTACTGTCTAGACTGTTGAAAAATATACAATGTATTGGACTGATGGATAAATAGATAGATTTAGCCCCCCCAAAAGTCAGAACCTAGGATCGCCCCTGCAGCTTGATTGAGTGAGCAGCTCTCGTTCCTTTCAAAAGCCAAGTCTTTACATAAGGCAGGGGATCCCTTGCATGGTGGTCCCAATGTGTTGATGAAGAGGAGGTTTGCTGCATTTCTTGTTGTCAGTTTGTTTCTATACTCAGTTATAATGCTGTTCATTGGGCTGAACCCCCTCTCACAGTCTGCTTTTTTATTTGGGAGACTTTGCAACAAACGTCTGTCTGCTTAAACACTTTTGATTACCAGCTGCGCGCGTTGGCGCAAGATCTGGTTAAGCCGTACGCGTGCTGTGTCGCTTGCTCGTTGTCTGTCCAACGAAACCCTGCACACATAAAAAACAGAATATTGAAACATCAACATATTTTTTCTGTATATGTTGTTTTTATTTTGGAAACTTTGCAACAAACGTTGCAAAGTCTACTAAAACACTTTGGATACCAGCTGCGCACGTTGGCGCAAGGTGGTTAAGCGGTACGCGCGCGCTATCTAGCTCGTTGTCTGTCGAGTGAAACACTGCGCGGAAGGTTCAGACACAATTCAGAGACAGTTCAGAAGGAGTTATATGCCATGTATATTGGGGACAACGTGTTGCTTCTGGTAATTTGACGTTAGCAGGTGTGTTATCATACTGAAAGTGCAATTTCTTTCAGAGACAGTACTTTCCAGTACGGCGTACCCCTCCAAATGTTTTAGTGGTACTACGCCGTAACAGCCAGTAGCCTACTGGTTTACTTTCACCCCTGATCTTACATTAGAATACAATTATTGTCTTCCACTTTTTGGCATCACTTTTCTTTGCTAAAAAAAAGAAACCTTAAAACTATCCTCGAAATAGCCTAAACTTTAACCTTAACCTAATCTTATTACTAACCCTTACCTTTATTTCTTTACCCGGATACCAACTCAACCGATCATAATAACACTACAAACGCTAACCCCACTGTAAATGACCTTTAATATGTCTAAAACAATACTTAATTTGTTGTTTAATGTTTATTTATTTAGTTTATAAGTATTAGTTAAGGTCAGGTTATTATTTTGTATATATTAACCAGAGAGATGGAATAATGGCACTGATATTAACCAGACGTTATGATAAGCGCTTTTATTTTGAAGGCCTCTCGCCGAGACATTATACACGTACGTTTCTGCGGATTTTACCGTTTGAAGAAGTGCGTCTGCAAGACTACGGCTGTATCTTCAGTTCTAAAAGTGTGCCAAAGTAATGTAAACAAAGTAAACGAACTAGCACCTGGCTAATAAGAGGCACAAGGTTTGTTTTTGTTACGTTTTTTGCTATACTGTGTTAGGTTCAAGTCCGGTTGCCATTAATAGTTTTACTTATGGAACGCGTTTTGGTTAACGGTAGCTAAGTCAGCATTGTTTACAAACAGTAAAAGGGTCTAGTTTGTAAACAATCATTTACATGATTGTTTATTATAATTATTATACATATTATATGTCATAAAAGCAGTTATAAATATTTTCATGTAAGTAAAAGGAAACATAGCCTAACTGCATGTTATTTTCTTTATCTATAGCTCTTACGGTGTGTTCATACTGCGTTTTCACTTGAATACGGTCTACGGAATAAACGATATGAACCATCAGTTTGAGAGTTCGACCATCCTTTAGCTGGGGACGCTATACCCACTAAAAATGACCATATTACCAATCTATACATACTAAAACACATAACTAATCTTGGATCAGGCAGTCCTACCATCTTGACCCAGATTTGTCTACTCATGGAAGTATGGATATCGGAACCATAGACTGTATGATCGGAACCTACACCAGCACACTGGTTGTCGACAGCTTGTCACTGAAGTGCATCAGTCCCCGAGAACCCTGCCTCTTCTGCAGGTAACAGCTCCCTCTTGTGGACACTCTACGTCACTCACACTTAGAACTGACATGACATTATGGATAAAGTGGAATATCGTAAGATCTACCGATAACTGTGGACCAATGGGTGGGCACAGAAAAAAATGGGTGGGGCAAAGGTGCTTTCTCTCTGAATAATTTCCAGTCGCCAGGTTTGTCGCGGATCGGCTGGAGCAGAAGTTGGGACCGAGGTCTGTTTGTCTGGTTCATACCTGGTTCATCAGGTGGCGCTCAGTACTGCCCGGCTGGTTCTAGGTTAACGATGTGGTTTGAATTTTGAAACAGATGGTAATTTTTCTGAAGTCTTTATTTCTTTATTATTTCTTTATTGTTATAATATGTATGTCTGACTCAGCTAAGCAAGTGGAGCAACTCTTTAAGTTTAAAAATGTTATTATTAATCGATGAATACAAATATTGAGGGCAATAGGTTTTAAGTCATGAGGAGCATCAGCTGTAGCGTGGTCTCCACGCTGGTCTTCAAAGCTATGATGGCTTCCTTGTGACCTTCACTTTTACGTACTCACTGTAGTCCTCTCCCAGGTACTGAGGAGGAGAGGTTAAAAAAACACAAACACTGTTACGAAAGTCACAAAAAAAAGGCTATATATATTTATATGTGTTTATATATATACTGTATATAAAAACATAAACACACGCGCGAACACACACACACACAGAAAACAGAGTTATATAGAATAATATATATTTATAGATAATACCTCCTTAATAACAGCGATTATCATGCTATTATTCAGCTTTTGGGTGCTGGAGAAAGCCACGTCACCATAAAACGTCAGTGTTGTGTCTAGGGAGGAGGAGGAGGAGGAAGTGAGTTAGTGGGAAGGTTAAACCCCCACACACACAATTAAACACACACACGGAAGGCATGCTTCCGTGTGTGTGCGCGGCCTTATCGAAATGTGTTAACGAGAATGAGAGACATACCTCGGATTGGCTCTTCAGATGGAAGGGTGTCGTCCACAACTATTCCAGAACACCGTCATTTGTATCATCAGAGGAGAGAGAGAGAGAGAGAGAGAGATAGAGAGATAGAGAGATAGAGAGAGAGAGAGAGAGAGAGAGAGAAGAGAGAGAGAGAGAGAGAGAGAGAGAGAGATGAAACGAAACGATACGATACCTCTCACAACAATAGAAAATACATTCAGTGGGCTGGGGAACAGTTTAGCTGGGATATTCCAGACATTAATTCCTACATACCTATCACGAAGATGGAAGAGACGATCACTTGTAGGGGCAGTGGAGCCGACCCAGCAATTTTCAGTGTCTGTTCCACTTGATCTCTTCTGACTGCAGTGTTGAAAAGCAGCCGGACATTCACATATACCAGTACGGACCCTTCAAAGAAATCCGACCTGCAAACAAAAAGTAGGTGATATGAGTCTACTGAGAGAGCTGACAGCATCCATTTGGTGACCTTTAGCAACATATTTACATATTGGATAGCAACAGTATTGGATCATGATTTAAATGGGAAAGAAAAGTTTTCAGTCAACTTACTGACTGAAATAGAGTACCCTTGATTGATTGTAACGCTCAGCAAATGAACGTTGTAAGATTCCATTCACCTGTAGAAAGAATGGGTTCGAATTAAACAAGTTTGAGTTAGAGTGTGGAGACTTTCCATAAACAGTTATCACCGTAGAGAGAGCTAGCATTTGGATACGTCTTTTGTACACAAGTTGTCAAGCTATAATGGAATATAGGAGGTTATAATGATATAATGAACGGTCAACGTCCACATCCATATAGACAGCACCATGTTGTACAAAACACAGTGTAGCCTACATAGTTTTACTCACAGTAGCTTCCACAGTTTTTTGCAGAGTAGTGGTCGTGGAATCACCGATGGAGCTGTTGGTAGTTATGTTCAGCAGGAAGAATAAATGAAAACTGGTCCCAGTCAATGGCGTCGATGTCGGCTCTGTTATTCCCGGGGGCGAGGTTGCATTGATGCTGGTTGTAGCAGAGGCGATGGCCACGGTTGCATTTTGGGCTGAAATGGCCCCATGAGAAGAGGACAAGGATAAATGAGGAAAAAAGTAGGTTTAGGCCGACTTCTGAATGAGCGATGGAATCTTTGGAACGTTGTGACCAGAAGGGTATTAGGATCCAAACGGGCCTAATCAAATGAAATCAGATTATGTAGCCTTTTGAAAATGGCATCATGGATGTCAAGTTTCATGGCACATGTGGGGCATGCCGGTCGGTTGACGCACAACCGATCATCTCCAAAGAACCAGGAACAGAAAGTGTGTCTTAGCTGTCGACGCGAATGTGAACCGTGATGTTACCTATGTTGTTACCTATGTTGACGTTTCAATCACAGTGTGACGTTCCTGTGAGCAAGTTAAATGAATGAAACCATTACTAAATCGTTAGTAGTCAATGAAAAAAATAATACAAATATATCTACGACTCACCTTGAGCGTTTTGCCCCACCAGCAAGCCAACGGAGACGAGCAAACTAAGAAACAACATCTCTGCGCCTTTGTTTGCTGAAGTGACGTGACTTCACGAGCACAGCAGCAGCTCTTAGAGGAAGTTCAGGTTCAGGCCTGTCAAAAAAAAAAAAGACCGGTTCATCTGCAATGCGTTCCAAATCACTGAAAGATGAACCCAACGGGACTGGAAAAGCACCATTGCTACTTCTTGTCATCAAGAGCATTTGGAGATGCCAACCAAACACTAACAAGTCAACATGGGCCAGGGGGCCATACCTGCTAGAAGTGTGTGACAGACAGACAGACAGAAACACTTTAATGATCCCTGAGGGAAATTGCATTGTGTGTTGCAGGGAACGTTGCCATGTGTGTGTGTGTGTGTGTGTGTGTGTGTGTTCTAACTGCTTTTGCGCATACCAAGGGGCGCACATTCTAGAAGGTGCCTCCTTCTGGTCATGCAGTGAGATAGTGTCGCCATCCACATGGAGGAAAATGTTCTGGAGGAGGTTCCCCAAAAAGCCAATTCAAAGTCACTGAAGGGGATTCTGTGTGTGTGTGTGTGTGTGTGTGTGTGTGTGTGTGTGTGTGTGTGTGTGGGGGGGGGGGGGGGGGGGGGGGGGGGGTGGGGAAGGATGGTGTAGTGGCTAGGGTCTTCAACTCCCAGTCCAATGGTTCTGGGTTCAACTTCCAACATCTGCAGTCTGGTGTGAGCTTAGCTGTCCCATCCACTGCTGCCTGCTCTGCTGGTTCCTGTCAGTGAGTTCAGTCGGAATGAAGTCATTTCCATGTGGTATGCGGTGGCACTTTTCCCCAACCAGGACAGGAGGAGCTAATGTAAATGACATTTATTTTAGTTTGCAATAAGTTATCGAAAGGCGTGTGATGAATGCCAACATTCATCTCTCTCTCTCTGAATGTCTTTTCTATTGTTCCTCTCTCTCTCACTCTCTCTCTCTCTCTCTCTCTCTCTCTCTCTCTCTCTCTCTCTCTCTCTCTCTCTCTCTCTCTCTCTCTCTCTCTCTCTCACTCTCTCTCTGGTTTAACCTGTTTGCCCTGATTAGTAACGTGTCATTCACCACCTACATCTCACTCTCACGTGAGAGAGAGAGAGAGGATTATTGTTATTATTATTATAAGGTGTATTATTATTCAACAGCCCCATATGCCCTGCAGGCTTGTACAGGAAGCATAGAAATGTGTTTGGGTATTTTTTTAAATTGCATTTATATTTAGACCATTTAGCAGACACTTTTATCTAAAGAGACTTACAAAGAGTACATTTGTCATAAGGTGAAATATTTCATTGCTGTGAATACAGTAAGAAAATCACCAGAACAGGTTTCAAGCATTTCAATTGCTATCCATCCATCCATCCATTTCTGCCGCTTATCCGGGGTCGGGTCGCGGGGGCAGCAGCCTGAGGAGGGAAGCCCAGACTTCCCTCTCCCCAGCCACTTCGTCCAGCTCTTCCGGGGGGATCCCGAGGCGTTCCCAGGCCAGCCGAGAGACATAGTCCCTCCAGCGTGTCCTGGGTCTTCCCCGGGGCCTCCTCCCGGAGGGACGTGCCCGGAACACCTCCCCAGGGAGGCGTCCAGGGGGCATCCTCACTAGATGCCCGAGCCACCGCAACTGGCTCCTCTCGATGCGGAGGAGCAGCGGTTCTACTCTGAGCCCCTCCCGGATGACCGAGCTTCTCACCCTATCTCTAAGGGAGAGCCCGGACACCCTGCGGAAGAAACTCATTTCGGCCGCTTGTATTTGCGATCTCGTTCTTTCGGTCACTACCCACAGCTCGTGACCATAGGTGAGGGTAGGAACGTAGATTGACCGGTAAATCGAGAGCTTCGCCTTTCGGCTCAGCTCCTTCTTCACCATGACGGACCGGTGCAGGGCCCGCATCACTGCCGACGCCGCACCGATCCGTCGGTCAATCTCCCGCTCCATCCTCCCCTCACTCGTGAACAAGACCCCGAGATACTTGAACTCCTCCACTTGAGGCAGAATCTCCTCCCTGACCCGGAGAGTGCACTCCACCCTTTTCCGGCCGAGAACCATGGCCTCGGATTTGGAGGTGCTGATCCTCATCCCAGCCGCTTCACATTCGGCTGCGAACCGCTCCAGTGAGAACTGAAGGTCACGGCCCGATGAAGCCAACAGGACAAGATCATCTGCGAAAAGCAGTGACGCAATCCTGAGGCCACCGAACCGTAACCCCTCAACGCCCTGGCTGCGCCTAGAAATTCTGTCCATAAAAGTTGTGAACAGAATCGGTGACAAAGGGCAGCCCTGGCGGAGGCCAACCCCCACCGGAAACAGGCTCGACTTACTGCCGGCAATGCGGACCAAGCTCTGGCACCGGGAGTACAGGGACCCGATGGCCCGTAACAGCGGGCCCGGTACCCCATACTCCCGGAGCACCCCCCACAGGGCTCCCCGAGGGACACGGTCGAACGCCTTCTCCAAGTCCACAAAACACATGTAGACTGGTTGGGCGAACTCCCATGCACCCTCGAGTACCGCGCCAAGGGTATAGAGCTGGTCCACAGTTCCACGGCCGGAACGAAAACCACATTGCTCCTCCTGAATCCGAGGTTCGACTATCCTACGGACCCCTCCTCTCCAGGACCCCCGAATAGACCTTACCGGGGAGGCTGAGGAGTGTGGTCCCCCTGTAGTTGGAGCACACCCTCCGGTCCCCCTTTTTGAAGAGGGGAACCACAACCCCGGTCTGCCAATCCAGAGGCACTGCCCCCGATGTCCACGCGATGCTGCAGAGACGTGTCAACCAAGACAGCCCCACAGCATCCAGGGCCTTTAGGAACTCGGGGTGGATCTCGTCCACCCCCGGGGCCTTGCCACCGAGGAGCTTTTTAACCACCTCGGCGATCTCAGCCCCGGAGATAGGAGAGTCCCCCCCCGAGTCCCCAGACCCTGCTTCCTCAGTGGAAGGCGTGTTGGTGGGATTGAGGAGGTCTTCGAAGTATTCCCCCCACCGATTCACAACGTCCCGAGTCGAGGTCAGCAGCGCCCCGTCTCTCCCATACACGGTGTTGACAGAGCACTGCTTCCCCCTCCTGAGACGCCGGATGGTGGTCCAGAACCTCCTCGAAGCCGTTCGGAAGTCCTTCTCCATGGCCTCACCAAACTCCTCCCACACCCGAGTTTTTGCCTCCACAACCGCCGACGCCGCGCCCCGCTTGGCCCGCCGGTACCCATCAGCTGCCTCAGGAGTCCCATGGGCCAAAAAGGCCCGGTAGGACTCCTTCTTCAGCTTGACGGCATCCCTTACCGCTGGGGTCCACCAGCGGGTTCGGGGGTTGCCGCCGCGACAGGCACCGACGACCTTACGGCCACAGCTCCGGTCGGCCGCTTCAACAATGGAGGCACGGAACAAGGTCCACTCGGACTCTATGTCCCCCGCCTCCCCCGGGACATGGTTGAAGCTCTCCCTGAGGTGGGAGTTGAAGCTCGTTCTGACAGGAGATTCAGCCAGACGTTCCCAGCAGACCCTCACAGAACGTTTGGGTCTGCCAGGTCTGACCGGCATCTTCCCCCGCCATCGGAGCCAACTCGCCACCAGGTGGTGATCAGTTGACAGCTCCGCCCCTCTCTTCACCCGAGTGTCCAAGACATGCGGCCGCAAGTCCGATGATACAACTACAAAGTCGATCATCGAACTGCGGCCTAGGGTGTCCTGGTGCCAAGTGCACATGTGGACACCCTTATGCTTGAACATGGTGTTCGTTATGGACAATCCATGACGAGCACAGAAGTCCAACAACAAAACACCACTCGGGGTTCAGATCAGGGGGACCGTTCCTCCCAATCACGCCCCTCCAGGTCTCACTGTCATTGCCCACATGGGCGTTGAAGTCCCCCAGCAGAACAAGGGAGTCCCCAGACGGGGCGCTTTCTAACACCCCCTCCAAGGACTCCAGAAAGGGTGGGTACTCCGAACTGCCGTTCGGTGCATAAGCACAAACGACAGTCAGGACCCGTCCCCCCACCTGAAGGCGGAGGGAGGCTACCCTCTCGTCCACCGGGGTGAACCCCAACGTACAGGCGCCGAGCCGGGGGGAAATAAGCATTCCCACCCCGCTCGGCGCCTCTCCCCAGGGGCAACTCCAGAGTGGAAAAGAGTCCAACCCCTCTCAAGGACGCTGGTTCCGGAGCCCAAACTGTGTGTCGAGGTGAGCCCGACTATGTCCAGCCGGTACCTCTCAGCCTCGCACACCAGCTCCGGCTCCTTCCCCTGCCAGAGAGGTGACGTTCCACGTCCCCAGAGCTAGCTTCTGCAGCTGAGGGTCGGACCGCCCAGGTCCCCGCCTCCTGCTGCCGCCCAGCTCACATCGCACCCGACCCCTTTGGCCCCTCCCACGGGTGGTGAACCCATGGGAAGAGGGTCCCGCGTCGTTCCTTCGGGCTGTGCCCGACCGGGCCCCGCGGGCGTAGACCCGGCCACCAGGCGCTCGCCAACGGGCCCTTCCCCCAGGCCTAGCTCCAGGGGGGGGCCCCGGTGACCCACATCCGGGCAAGGGAAACTCCGTGCCAAAGTTATTTTTCGTCATTGGGGTCTTTGAGCCACTCTTCGTCTGGACCCTCGCCTAGGACCTGTTTGCCTTGGGTGACCCTACCAGGGGCATGAAGCCCCCGACAATATAGCCCCCAGGGTCATTGGGACACGCAAACCCCTCCACCACGTTAAGGTGGCAGCTCATGGAGGGGTTCAATTGCTAGGTTATTTATCTAATCTAAATCTAGGTTAACCCTTGCTAGTATACAACATCCCTGTCTAAGTGCCAAGCTACAAAGCGATTATAAAGTGCAAGACGTACAACAAACAAGAGCATGAGGGTTGTTTTTGATTAAAAAAAAAAAAAAAGAGGTAGAGGATGGATGCTATGCAGGGTTCAGGTGAACTCTGAACAAGTGAGTCTTGAGTCTCTTCCGGAAGATGGGGAGTGACTCCGCAGGCCTGACATTGGCAGGGAGCGCGTTCCCCCACTCCGGTGCAAAAACGGAGAAGAGTTGTTATTTCCCCATCCGACCTTTTCCTCCTTTTTAGTGATGGCGGTACCAGTCGCCCAGCTGAGGTAGTTGTGCAGAGTGCTCGAGCAGGGGCATGGGGTTTCACTAACGCTTGGGGGTATGTAGGGCAGTTCCATTAACGGCTCTGTAGGCCAAGTACCAACGTCTTGAATTTTCTAGTCCATACAATCCATACAATCCGCATTCATCTGTTGTACCTGTTCTGTTGTATTGCACTAGCGCACTATTGCACCACCTGTACACTTTCTTGTATTATATTATTATCTCTTGCACTACTTGTACATTGTTCCCTTTTTTTAAAACATTTTTTACACTGTTTACAGCCTGTTTCTGCTACTGTTAGTTAACCGTTTACTACCTCGACGATCACTACCTCCACTTGCACCGTTACTACCTCAACAATC
>JAXIVH010000003.1:2447639-2471994 GCA_036785325.1 Urophycis tenuis | reverse complement strand
CGGCCTCGTATGGTTGTATTAATAGGGGCCACAAGCTGGACCATCGTTCGCAGCTTGCCTGTCACATCACACCACCGGGGAATGCCAGGCTGCCCGGTGCGATGCTGCTCTGCTTTGGTTTGACCGTTGTTGGGGAACACAGGAAAGATGGATGGGCAGATAGGACAGACAGCGTTTGAAGCAATAGGTGGTTGTTAGCTTTGAGCATTTTTTTTTTCTTTTTTTTCAAACGGCATCTGGAAATGATATAACTGGGTGGAGAAAGTTTTTGAAATTTCTCAAACCTCCCTCAACGTTCGCTGAACACTCAACGTGATCGCAGCGCCAACTGATTTAGGCTGTTTGTTGTGCTGGATGTGGGAGCGATGGTAAGAAGGTCGGACATCTGTTTGGGAATCTTGCGCCATCTTCAACCCGATTGGGGAAGTCAGGGCAATGCCCACCTGTGTGGAAAAGGTCAACCAACGCCATGTAGAAACTCAAGATGGTGGTTTGACACTGAGGTCCATAGACTTGCTTCGGACCTTACCTTCACACCTCTCTCCCACCACCACCACCACCTCCACCACCACCTCCACCACCACCATCACCCTCTATTCTACCTGCAGTTATCCACTTGATATAGAGTCCACATCAAGAGCATGTCGAGAGAAGTATGTGGAGCATTATATTTAGATGATTTGGGGATGGGTCAATGCTCAAACATGTTATGGTATTCAGAGAGGACAGCATCAAGGGGCTTATGTCATTGAATGTTTATAGTTAGAAGTGTAAAAATGTCTGCTTCAGAATTTGGATTTGAGGTGATTGATTTGGTGGTATTTTATTTTTTTTAAACAAAGCATCAATTCCCGCATCTGCGAACAGCAAAGTTCAGCCAACAACAGGAGTTTGGTTACTCTTCACATACGTGTGTAGGAGTGACATTCCATCTTTTATGAACTCGATATAGAGTTCCTCATCACAAAAACCCAAAGACATAAAACCTTCATCTCAAAAACAGGTGAAAAAAAAAACTCCTTTCCTCGCTATATTTGGACAATCCCCGTCTGACCGCCCCGGTACCACGGCCCGGGTTCTGCGTTCACGTGAGCTGCGCGTTTTCAGCTTCCCCCGCACCCGCTCCTCTGTCTGACTGTGTGTGTGTGTGTGTGGGGGCCGGGTCAGCGCTGACCGGCTGTAACGCGGGTCGTCTCCACGGAGGATGGAGACCAGCCAGGCTGAGGCTTCAAAGGCGGGTCACTCCAGTCGAGTCTCGAGGCGAAAAGGGGATTTCAAGGTGCTTAGAGATGCGAGGGGTTTCCAGAGGGAGGATACTGTGGGCTTCTCAGGCTGCAGGATGAGAGAGGGTGGCGGCAACAGCAGGCAAGGCTGTCGTTCATGAAAACCAACAAAATAATTAAACTGAGGTGTGACATTTTTTTCACTCGTTAATGGAAATCAATTTAAAAAAAATCGAGGCTTCACAAAAAGAAACAATGACTCACGGAAACTGTGTGTATTTACAAAAATAACTCAAATGAATTGCAATTACCGTATAGAGAAAATGCCTTTAGTGTTTGATTGATTTAGTTACATACATACACCTAGTATTTAGGGTGGATATGAAATCTATCTTCCGATGCTTAAGCTGTGGCACTTTTAGTCCACACATTTAGAATTTCGCCCCTGACAAACTGACGGAGAGCGCGTTGTTGACCACAGGGCGGCGTCTGTTTGACCCCACCAAAGGTCAAAGGGTCACCATTTGACGCGAACGCCTTTTCTGTTGCGTGCGTGTCGCGAGGGTTCGCATCGCTGCACGTAAGCACATAAATCACGTTTAAAAAATGTGTGTTTTTTTTTTTAAGACATTGTTACTTTGCCAATGATGGTATTTGGCGCATTTTTTTGTTTTGTTTTGTTTTTGCTGTCTCTTTGCAGTCTCACTTTGTGTCTTCCCACACAGCTCTCAGCGGGCATTCATTAGTTTTTGAGTCATCGCGTGTTTCCGCATGTCTGCGGTGATTTAACGGCATTCCTCCTCGCATCATTCTCAAGTGGCGAGGAGGAGGAGGTGCGCCGGCCGCGGTACGTGATTCAGTGAGAGCGGCGTCTCGCACCGTCAGCCAACCGGGGCAGGCGGCTGACGGCGTTCGGAACACCGGGAAGTCGAGGCTCGGGTTACCGGATCCAGGCTTTGTTTAGTCAGTCAGAGATCATAGATGGTTTACTAGCTTCTGGTTTACTGGTTACTAGTTTCTGGTACGCACGCCCCGCCCGCACACATAATTCACATTAGGACGCTTTTATCCAAAGCACAATCAAAGCATACAATTATAATCAAAATAGCCACAAAAAAATGTTTCTGCACACGCAGAAATAAAGAAATGTGCAGATCAGCTTGAGGAATCGGAAGATGGGTTTAGCAGAATTTTTTTTGTGCGTGTCATATAATTCACTACAGTCACGCGTTGAAGAGAATTCGAGGGCTGCAAGTGTGCATCTTGCGTTCCAGTCGTCTGTGTGACTGTATTTCCCGGGGGTCCCATGCATGTCACCGCACCCTGGTCACCCCCGTGGGACCCCCCGTCCCCCCGCTGTCTGTCCGACTGGCGACGGATGACGTCGGCGCCTTCGCCACTCACTGTCTGGCAGTTAACCTCCAGCCGGGGGGGTGGGTCACAGAAAGCCCCCCCTAAAAAAAAAATCAATATCTGGTGCTTTGTCACAATGGGCCCCTGGCCACTATCTCTCAAACCAGAAGTGTCTGATTAGTCAGAGACAGCAGTTTGGAATCACTTTCCCAGGCTTTACAACATAGGGGTAAGCAGCGTTGCAGTGTTGTCAAACAAGTGTCGATTTGCCTGTGGAGTGTGCATGCAGGTTTATTTTTGAATAGCTGTGTGCGTGCGTGCGCCTCTGTGTGCGTGCGTGAATTCCTCTCGTCGTCCTGTTTGCTCGGACGCCATTTCTCAGGCTGCGTGACGGCCTAAGAACCTTCCCTTTGTCCGTGGAGTGTCCGGCGCTGGGCTCCGGTATTTCAAGCTCACCTGTGAGCGAGCCGTCCGCCACCCCAGAGCCCTCCGTGTTTACACAAGCCCGCGCCTCCCCATCAATCAATCTGTATTCAAGGTGCGCAATATATTTAGCAGGCGGTAGACGGCGTGCACGGTCGTCCTGTATTCACATGTTGACCCCGAAAGACCCTCATCCCACGTCTCTGTATGTACTGGGTCACTCTTAACAAGAATCCCCTCTCTTATGCCAGAAAAGCCCTGAAATGTTCACCTGAACTCCACCCCCCCCCTGGGTTTTGTCTTTAAGGGGGTCTTTGATGTGGACCATATGACGGGTCGCCTCCCTCACATCTCAAGCTTGACCCAGTGGGCTTGCCCTACGGGGTTACGCTGAATGGCTTCCCCCGTGAATGGCTTTCCCTGTCTATAGTTCCTCTGTAAGGGCAGGGGGGGGGGGGGGGGGGGGGAATACACCCACTCACTACAACAGGCTCTGTGTGTGTGTGTGTCCGTGTGTCCGTGTGTGTGTGTGTGTGTGTGTGAAGGCATTCCCACCTGTGAGTAGTGTGGTGAGACTGGTGGAGAGATGTGTGAAATATCAGTCTGGGAGTCGGGAAGGAGGAGGAGGAGGGGGGGTGAGTGATGGGGAGGGGAGAGGGGGGGGAGGTGGGCAGTTGGTTCCGGCTGCAGCGGACCAGAAAGAGGGAGCAGGCCAGCTGTAGCTGTAATGGCACCTACAGCCCTGCAGCCTGGGAAAGAGGAATCGCTCTTAATATGATACACATGTGCTACATCCTGTCTGGGCCACCGCCTTGTTAGAGCTGGTGGTGGTGGTGGGGGGGGCAAGGGGGGGGGGGGGGGGGGGGGGGGTAGGGGGGCGCGGGCAAGGGGGGTCTCAAGGGCTGGGTGGCTGTGTGCGTAAATCTGTGTTCACGTCTCGGTGTGTACACACACACACACATAACACACACACACACACACGCACGCACACACACGCACACGCGGGGACGCGGTCCTCCAGATATGTGTAACAGCTGTGGCGGAGGGCTCCCGCCGCACACACACACACGCACACACACACACACACACACACACACACACACACACGCACACACACACACTTGTCTAACCCAGGCAGGACTCCAGGGGTTTGGGTGTTCCCCGGAAGGAAGAGAGGGGGTTCAAACGCCCGTGTTCACAGAGTCCGGAGGGTGGGATTCCCAAACCACTGCCTACTCCTTCACAAAATGTGTCAAAAAGGTATTTGATGGAAACGCTTTCGAACCCAAAGCCGAACCACAGCTCTCTCACAGCTGCTGAGATGAGGGGTCCCCCCCCCCCCCCCCCCCCCCCACATCAGTCCATTCATCAGCCGGCATGCGGTTATGTTAAGGGGATGGGGGCCCGTGGAACGAACCTGCCCGACTTAACGCGAGTCAGAGGTGAGCAGCGAGCGGTTCACCGTTAACACCTACTTTATCTCCTAATTAGCTCTCCGGTGGCTCGCTGATTGACCCCCGCTGCACCTGGCCGAGTCCCGGGGGGGGGGGGGGGGCTCCAAGGGGGCCCGGGCATCTCGTTTGATTTTCAATCCACCCCGGGGTGTCCCAGCCAGGGGTGAGGATGAGCGTTGTTGCCTCCCCCCCCCCCCCAACGCAACGCAACGCCTTCCGACGGCCAGCCACGGCGGGATTTTCATTCCATCCGGAAGTGGAGATGAACATTCCGGGGCGTCCTGAGAGTCTTAGCCGGTTAATACCAGCCTGACTACCTGGGATTGGGTCCGTAGCCCTCCTCCCACGACCGAAATTACCAGCGCTTTGATGGCTTAAAATTAATTACTAATTTACAGAGTCCGCAAGTTTATCTTCCCCCTCGGCCTTAAGCTGCCTGTTGATTCCCAGCCTCGCATTGGGCCCCATCATCCACCAATTTCAACGTTAATTGGGATATCAGCCGACTTGCCAATTAGTAGGATGAGGTGCAAGAGAAAGTCGGAGTTGCATAATAAATCCCGAAATGAGGCTGCGTAAACTTTAAAGAACTTTTACACTAATGACACGAACGCCGTTAATTAGGGTTTCCTTTAAGTCCGTCTTTACCGGGGGGGTGTGGGGGGGGGGCGGGGAGGGGGGATGTGAAAGAACAGATGTTTCCCTGGCCAGTTGTGGAGCGTTCGGGGCTGTTCAGGAGCTCTGGCTCTGTGCTGCGAGGAGAAGCTAAGGAGAGGAATCAGGGCCCCCCCCATCCCCCCCCCCCCCGCCCCCCCTCCCCGGGTGCAGCCGACTGGCCCAGCGCCACCGTGTCATCCATCCAGGGGCGTAATCAAGTTATCATATCAACAAATCTCCCATCAGGGGGGCCCCCCCCCCCCCCATGCGCCTGACACCGGCAGAAAGGCGCTCCGAGGGGGGTGACAAATTTCTAGCGGCAGGGCGTTGCTAAGGGAAGAGCGCAGGCACCTGTTGAGGTCTCCTCGCCGGCCCACGCCAGAGGGCCCCCCCCCCCCGCTGGGCCCACCACGCCTTGGCCCCCCGGGTCGGCGGTGCGGCCGTGGCCACAGTAACTGCCGGTCCACAATAGGGCCGGGGGGGGGGGACACACAAAAGAGGGCACTATATCACCGAGACTGTCAATACATTTAAAGGCCAACCCACGGACAATTAGCTGAAAGGGCTAGCGGGGCTCCGCGGCCCGCGGGTTCCGGCACCGCGGGCTCCAGAGGCCTGCAAACTGTCCACCCACGCGCCGAAGCGGCCAGCTGGAGATCAGACCCGGAGAATACGCTCAGAGAGAACTCCCGGCGGTGACCGGCTGACCTCTAAGTGTGTCCTGAAAAATAAGCCACATGCTGGGCCGTCCCCAACCCCCCCCCCCCGCCCCCCACCCGGCCGTGGGCTTGGTTTATGACTCCCTGGATGTGGGAAACACTCCCCGACAGGCTGCCTTTGTGGGCCCGGGCGGAACCTCGTGGTGGGTTCGCTCTCTCTGGCTCTCTGGCTCTCTGGCTCTCTCTGGCTCCCTGGCTCCCTGGCTCTCTGGCTCTCTGGCTCCCTGGCTCTCTGGCGTGCCTCGATGCTGGAGGTGCGATGCGGCAGCCAGCTGCTCCGCCCTCCTCCGCTGTGAGCCTTAATGATGTCCCTGCCAAGTGTTTACGTTGTGTTATTTCTCAAAACAAAAAAGCGAGACCCCTTTGGTTCTGGTGATCTCTGGTGACAACTTGGAGAATATTGGCCGCTTCCACAAAGTTGCGCGTTATTTTCTTTGGGTCGAGACCGAGCGGGGCTGGGGTGAGTCATCGGCCCGGATAGTGCGCTGTCTCTCTTGATTAGATATTTTTGTGAGATACTTTCAGAGAGACTTTGTTTATGTACTCCTTAGCTTTAACTCCATCCAGCATGCAAAACAAACGCCACCTTTGATTTGGGCGAGCGGGCATGAGGTCCATCTGGTCGCAATACCCCGAGAAGAACAAAATGCCCTTTAGGGCAATCAGAGCTGCCTGCCTTCCATGACCAGAACAATTTGAGGCTCTCTACTTACGTCTGAAGTGTCTTAAGTTTGATGGAATCACTTAAATCGGCTGGCAAGCGATAAACCGTTCGCGGCGAGATGACAGCTCAGTCTCCTCTTTTAATTTTTGCCGCAGACTTTTTTTTTTTTTGAAGAAGAAGAACCCGCATTTCAAAGATGTGAAGTAGACATTGATATACCAACGAGAAAAAAAAAACCAAACCAAACAGGCTTTATTGATTAGCGGACGGATTTGGGGGGAAACATATGCAAACAGAAAAATAAAAAAGATGACTAAATGGCATCATATTTGCAAAATTAAATGAAATTGTTAAAGTCTCGAGAGCTGGCAGCCCTCTCCGCGCAGAGTGCTCGCGGTGGGGGAGACCGTAAGCATGAACATATTGTGTGCATAAGAAGAAGCCATGGCTGGAATTAGAGCAGCCCCCTCTTGTCTTCTTCTTCTTCACATCCGGCCCTGCTATAAATCATCCCCCCGGACCGCCGCCGTCCCCCCGCCTCCCGCCGGCTCGCCCCATTGGTCAGGAGCCGGGGGGGGGGGGGGGGGGGGGGGGGGGTGCCTCTGTCCGGAGAAGGCCCTGACCCATGAACCCCCCGGGGGCGAGAGCCTCTGGGCCAATGGGGCGAGCCGGTCAGCGCGGGGTCCGTGGCGGCCATGGCTACCTGCTGCTAGGGCATAATGCAATTGGACACAGCCTTCAGAGTGATGAAGCACGGCCGATTCTCCACACTGACCACTCCAATGGGAGCTCAGCGTCGCGGCGGCCGCTGACCAAAGACCCTCCAAACGCATGGAGGCCTCTTTGGGATGTTATGTCACAGATGCCCATTTTTTGTGTTGCCTTGCCGGCCATATTGTGTTTTCAAGTCGGTTGCAGCAGTTTGAGCTCCTTTCAATGGGGGCAAGGCAGAGAGAGGTGGTGCTCCAGAGGGCCATTGTTCCCCAGCCATCTTTCTGTTTGGTCGTAGGCCGGGTGTTTTTGGTCAAAAGGAGCAGGTTTATAAAGAGTGGTGGTGGGTGCAGCCTACTTTTATTAAACTGTAACTATAATTGTTTTTTTTTAGGTTTTTTTTTTAAACGGCACTCCTGATTACTGTGGATTGTTTAAGAGATATGTCTCAATATCGTTAAAAGATATAATGCGATTATTGGCCCTACATATTTGATGGTCATTTTGAACGTTTTTTTTTTTTTTTTTTTTTAATCAGAAGTCAACCTATTTACACAAGTCATGTTGGTCAGACCTAAAGTCTTGGCTCCTGCTTAACCATTCTGTGGTCCCCTCTGTTTTGTTAATGGCCCGGGGTTCACGCTGGCAGCATAATTACTGACATTAGACCATGCTGAGAAAGCCTCTGCAGGACGCTCACCCTATGGGGTCCGAACCCCCCCTGTGACGTTGCCTGTCGAGAGCCAAGGTGTGTGCCCCACAGCCCGGCCTGGCCCCGCTCCTTCCTGCACCAAAGGTGTTCTGTCCGGGGGTCTTCTCCAGTGTTACCCTCGCAGGTGTTCTCTCCCCTTGTCCTCCCCCTTCCCAACCTGCAGGGACCCCTCCAGAGTCAACACAATAACCATCCCCGTGTGCCCCCACGGAGACCGGCACTCAGGACAAACAAATGCACCCAACCGACAGGACAGATTAGGCAAATGACTTGTTTGGGGAGTGGGCCGGGTCTCTGGGGGCTGAGAGGGAGAGAGAGAGAGAGAGATAGAGAGAGAGAGAGAGAGAAAGAGAGAGAGAGAGAGAGAGAGAGAGAGAGAGAGAGAGAGAGAGAGAGAGAGAGAGAGAGAGAGAGAGAGAGAGAGAGAAAGAGAGACCGGGTGAATTTCCGCCGGGAGCATTTGCATTTCTGAACACTGTGAGAAAAAAAAAAAGCACCTGGCCACAGCTCACCTGGGTCCAAACAGGATGTGTAATCCCAGGTGGGCGGGTGGGTTGAAGGTGGGTAGGTGGGTTTGAGAAGATTCTTTTGAATGGGCTAGATGGGATGGGGGGGCCTGTATGGAAATGCGTTTTGTTTAGGATTAGGATTCATTTTAAGGGAATATCCGTCACAGAATGAAGTAGTATACATGACTGAACATATGATTTGTGTTTCGTTTTGTCGATTGGTAGCAATTTTCATGCTGGTTTCAGCGGATTAGCTAACTAGCTAGTTTACTGTCACCCGTCTCGAGAACGAATTCTTCAGTTGAATCCGTAGAGAACGCAAAATATTTGTTTGTACAACGTGGGTCCTTGTTTCCTCAATAAATTATAAACTAAGAATGACAGAGTGGAAGATTAGAAATCGCCTGCTTCAGCATTTTGAGAAAGAGAGAGAAGGGATGTGACCGGTTCAAGTCTCCCTCTAACCCGAATTAATGGGAAAATATAATTTTAAATAGGATAAGGAATAAACACAAACTTGGAGTACAATAACCCCCAGTAACCTTTTTCACCAAGAGTGCCCAGAATGGCAAATGAACCACACAGTTGTTGATTTGCTGGCCGAATGTGAGGCTGTTTTCTGTTCGGTGGATGATTACTGTGATTGAACTCTGAAATCCCTGGGACATAAAAATACCTGTTTGGTTGTTAGATGCCTGGTTTTGTGTTGGAATATTGTTCTGTTATTGCATAAAACATTTTTTTTTACTGCATTCATTTCACTTTTATATTCTAATGCGCTGTTCAGATGTTTGTGTTCGGTTGAATGTATTGGCTTTGTGGTAATAAATACAGAGTGGTGATTGTGACCAATAAATCTTGAACTCTTAAGTTTTACTGTAGCCTATTAAAGTGGGGGCAAAAACCATCTTTCAATGTAATTAATCTCACACATGCACTAAAAACTGTTGCCACGTGACGTTAACCTTGCTTCATCTTACAAACAGTGCATTTGAAATGATGGACTTACAAACGCCCGTGTGTGTGCGCGTGCGTGCGTGTGTGCGTGCGTGCGTGTGTGTGTGTGTGCGTGTCTTCTTTCGGGAAGAGCCAAACACTCAACAGTGACAGCCAGAGGTGTCGATACACTGTCGGTAACACAGCCATTGCAGTCACATCGGGACTGGAGCTCTTGAGTGTTACTGAACCCCCACTCTGTGCGGTCCTGCATGGGCCCTGTGCGGCCCAAACTTAAAAAAAAAAAAAAAAAAAAAACTAAAATCATCCATCATCTATCATGCTGCTAACTCAGAACAGATTAAGGTGGACGCTACTGACAGTTCATACCGTGAAATATGAACCTCTGTGAGCCCAGAACGGCCATGGAAAATGTCCTGGAAAATGAGAAGCTGAGAAGATCGGGAACCCTTATTGTTGCATGCATACGTGCACCCTATAGACAACAGTCCACATGGCAGGTTTCTGATCCTACAGGCTAAACTATAGTGTGGACATTCCCCAGAACCCTTCTCAAAAACGTTAAGAGGCTGAAAAGGAATAAAAACATTTTTTTTCTAAATAGCATTATTGCTTTTTTTTATTGCTTGCATGTGGTGTTTGTTTAAGGTTGATATTTACGATTCTCTTTAATCTGCCCTAAACAACTCCACATTTGTACGCGTAAACACAGCAGATCTTTACTGCTAAGTATAACTGAATCAATCAATGAAGTCCTGTTCTGTTCAAAGTGCGGTCCGAAACCTACAACATAAACCCCCCCTCCGGTTGGACCGTAGTATGAAATTGGCCCATTGTGTTACCTTCAAAACGGGTCCGGAGTTGCCTTCAGAGTGTATTTCATATGGGCCAGTAAGTCCCATTACTCATCTTTGCAAGGGATTAGTCATGGGGGCCCTGGTGGTGTGAATGGGGCGGGGTGCGGGGGGGCTACAATGCCTCCTGTGTCCATGGCCCCCGGAGCTCCAGATGGGTAGGAGATGAGAAGCGGGTGGTGGGGGGCGGGGGGGGGGGGGGCAGGGACAGGTAGGCGTGGTGTGAGGTCACCCTGGCATGTGCGCCACACAGAGAGAAGGGTCAGTCAGTCGGTGGGCAATCAGGGAGCCCGCACTCTGGGGCGGTCGGCGCAAACTCAATGGAGGGGCGGCGGGCGCCAAAAAACTGCGGCAAGACAGAGATGGATGGTCTGAAGGTCACAGGCCCCCCTCAGATGACCAGCGAGCTCCGGCTCGTTCGCCGCGCGTTCCTATCGGTTATCCCCCCGAACGGTCAATCGATTGGTTTTGGGGCATTAGTCATAAACCCAGGTCCGAGGTCACCCGATTTCGGCCACGTCTTTTGCCCCCCCCGGGGGGCAGAGCGTTGTTGGCCGCTGTGGTTATAAAGTGCCGATGCATTCAGCGATTCGTTAATGTGTGTGTTTGGAATGATTGTTCCGTTTTTTGGGTGGATTTCAGTACCATGAATCAATGTTCAGCCCCCTCTGTATTATAGGTGCTTCTGCGGCCACGCACTTTATAGATGCTTCTGCGGCCATGCCCTTTATAGCTTCTTCTGGGGCCACGCACTTTACCGTTTCAGGAGGCTTGTCATGGGGGGGCGGGGGGTTGTAGACAGATAGTGTTGCCCTGAGCTAGGCCTGGAGGAGCTGCAGACAGTAGTTGTGGCGCCCTGCAGGGTAGCCATTAGGGGAACAAGACGAGGGAAGCCGAGGGGATGTCTACTCCCCAGGGTTCTAATCCGGAACCATGGGCTCCTCTTTGGGGGGAAAAAGAGACCAGCTCCCTGGTTCCTCATCTCCGGACCTCTCCGGCAGGTGCTTTAGTCGGCCAGCCACACAATTAGACATCCCTGTGGCTCGGTCGCTTTTGTGACTGACTTAAGCCCGTAGGAGCATTAACTCTTGCCACGTCGGCTCCAATGAGAAAGACAGCAGGGTTGCCTTTTTCGGCTTGGTTAACTTTATTGTTGCATTTTTTTGTTAAGACGTTCGTAACGTCCAAAATCCGGACTTAAACCGGCGGATCTTTTCATGCAATGTCAACAAAAAAAAAATCTGAGACAAAGAAGGCTTAATACAACTCTGGGCTCTAATTGTAAGCAAATTCCTCCACTGACATCGTGGTCAGGAAGCCTTCCTGCCATTCCAGAGCTCTGAGTTCTGTAACGATGTATCACCCTGCTCTTAAAGGGCTGAGCCGGCCATTAAGCCGGTTGACTCGATTCTCTCCTGGCCGTCGGCCTCCTTGTCTTAGATATTCCGTTCCATCTGCTCCTCGCGGCGGAGTCCCCCCACACACACAGCACCCGCGCCTTTTCATCTGGGCCCCCGGAATCAGGACTCCCATTATTGGCGGGCTTTGAGCTGCGGCATGAGAGTGAAATTAATTGTGCGCTAAGCAGAGTGGAATTAACGGCTTGCGCTGATTTCTAGGGCCGGGGCGCGCTTATCCCCTGTCCGATCCCCCCCTTATCCTGCTTGTTACGGGGGCCGGGCCATTGTAGATGGCCAAGATGATTGTGTGGTTTCAGCCTCTTGTCTCTGTCTCCTTTGTCTTTCGCGGGGATCCGGCCTTTGTCCGCTGCCTTGTTCCTTTTTAGGGTGGTATCACAGCTGGCCTCTTTAATTCACCCCTGGACACTATAGGTGACCCTGCTGCCGACAGGAGTCTACTGTAAACACACACACGCACGCACGCAGGCACGCACACACACACACACACACACACACACACACACACACACATCACACACACGGATACATCGACAACTTGAAATTTGTTTAAATACCCTTTTTTCAAAAATTTTAACTATAAAGACTTTTTTTACTCTGAATATTTTTTAATTTACTCATTTTAAATGTCAAGTCTAAACACTGTCTGTTTGATATTGATTTGCAATAATCTAATTTCTTGGAAAACATTGGTCTGTTTCTGGGCATCAGCTTAATTTGGCCTGAATTTTGCCCTAAATTGGCCTTAATTTAGTCCTGATTTGACCGTCGGGACTCGTCATTTACACGACAATTATCCAGTTGCCACCAAAATTCCCAACAGAAACGTCCCAGTCGGCGCAGCTCTGCAGCAGGTCCACCCTGGGAATCTCCGGCATGTGTTGTTCAGCCATCTGCCCGCTCCGAAGATGCCGAGTCAGAGACAGCGCCACAAATAGAGCTAATATATGGCAGAACAATTACCCCAAGCAGCCTGGTAATGATTTTATGGTGTCTAGGATGACAGCCTCTAACATAAAACTACAGGACACCCACAAAAACCTTACATGGCTGTAAATATGTATTAACCAGAAAATGGGGCTTGTGAGGGATCATTTAGGGGAGACAAAGACCGACCTTTGGACAAAGAAGCGAGATGCAGTTAGAAAGAAGGGCTACTACTTAGCTAATGAGTTTCCCCATAGAGATGTAAAAAGGCGGGGTCTTCAGGCAGAGAGATTGGACCGCTGGCCGGGCCAGATAGACTATAAAGTGCGTGGCTACCGAGCGCCGTCCATTGTGCCCATGCTAATCAGCCGCAGCCCCGGTCATATCTTACATGCTTTTATTGTGGAGTCGGGGTATAGGGGACAAAGTCATTACAGAGGGAAAATCAGACTGGCGCAGGAGAAGAGGCTTTGCTGAGTGTTCCCCTCTCTCCTTGAGTGTCGGCGTGCAGAGCCTCTTCCAACCGGCCAATAAATAAAAAAAATCCTTGGCTGGAGCAGCCACTCCAGCCCCCAGAGTCCTTCAGCCACAAGGGCACTTGTCCCCAGTGCCGGACCTTCTCACGGAGGCCCCATCTCGTCCCACTAAGGAGAAGTGGTCGGCTATTAAAGGTTATTGACGGAGGAACCCTTGTGTCAAATGAACAATTCGGTGTAAGAAAGTACAGAAAGGCCCGCGGGCCGTCGACGACCTCAGGAAGGGGAGTCTGGAGACGACTCTGAGACAATAGTTTAGTTTGGGAATACTGAGCACATCCGTAACTTCAGCAGTGCAACGGTGAAAGCAGGCGCCGGGATCAAAGGGATACTCTTCATGAAGTATCGCTAACAGGCTTGCCTTTTATTCTCTTTGGCAATATCGGCATCAGAGCGCGGTACCAAAGAAAAGTTCTGTGAAACGTCGACAGTGCTGCAGTTGTTTTGTGTCCAAATGTCAATCTGAAGGCGTTCAGCTTCATCGTCCCATCTCAATAGCCGAATTGGGGGGTATCAGTGTTGCTGTGTTAAGGAAGATGGGGGGCCTGGAGATTATACAGCCGATTGAAATGTAAAACAGCTATGGCAATTACCCATAACCATAGCACAAACCTGGCGTGAAACAATGCAACTAGTTTCAAAGGCTGGGAGCCAGGCATATCCCACGGAGGCAGGGGTAGATAACAAGCAAGCGTCAGTAAGGTATAAAAGAAAGAGGGAAACGAATATCTTTAATCTTGCCTACAGTGATGTCGGCTTTAGAGCATCCTCTTCAGCTCAGCACCGGGTGGATCTACTTGTTTGAAGGGCTGGGAAAATGGTTTAGCAGTAAAAAAGCAACGTCCGGGGTAACATGTTGGTTTTGCGTTATGTTGATCAATTTACTTTGAAATAAATGAATCACAGAATGTGTAGATGTTTTTGGGTTACATCGGCACTTGGGGATCCGGAAAGATTGTTTTTGATTTTGGAATGGCGGCCTCTCTTTAGACTGATTATAGTACGGTAGGTACAAACTTGGGAACAGGTTATTTGAGGCGTGCGGTTTTTAATTGGTTCATAAATTAGAGGCTAGCAGTGACTCCTAGTTTAGCGAAGGCACCGTACACACGCACGGGGTATCAGCTGACTTCGCTTCTCCTGGGGATGGATCTTCTCAGCCCTGTGACGCCGTACGGTCAGTCTGCTGTGTGTCCTCAAACCACCGCGCTTGGGACACGGCGTCCCACCCCCAACCCTACCGTGTGCTGTTTTTACAGATCTGAAAGGCCTGTTTGCCATGGGCCCTGTTGGCTTTAGAAGGCCACAGACACAGATATCACTATGCAAATGTGTCCAATAGAACCCGATACAGAGAATAGGGGTGTGTGATCAGGACAACTGCCCCCCGTTAAAGAAGGACCTGGTGCCCTTTTATTAACAGAGGTCTCTCGGTGGATTAGTAAGTACACTGTTTCAATTGTGTGTTGTTGGGCTGGGGATCTTTTTCCCCATTTGAGGTGGGGGTTTGTGGATTGAGGACACACACATACACACAGACACACACACACACACAGGACAAATCTTATCTTGTCCCTTTGATTCCCCCCTCCACCAAACAGGGCAGAATTCTCGTTCTGTTTCTGATGCCAGGGTGTCTCTTCCCTCAATGCCAGGCTTTACAGGCTTTGTGTGTCCTCTGCGCCCTCCGGCCCACTTCAGATTGACCCCCCAACCCCGCCACCCCCCACCACCCCACCCCGTGCGGCAAACAGATGTGGTGCGTGGTGATCCGGAGTCATCAACTCACCAACGGAGGCTACCTCCGTCCTCTGTGTCAACACCACGGCTTTCTCTGTCTCGCTCACAATGACGAGTCGCGCGCTTTTGTCGCCTCACTGATTGAGGTCAGGGGACGTCAAAGAGGGGCAGTCCGGTGATCGCCTTGTCTGTTGGCGTTTACGCTTTTTTTTTTTTTTTTCCAGTCTCGTTGATTCTTTTGGGTGATGCGGACCTCACAGCCCAAAGCTTTGGGTTGGGTCTGTTTGCTATGGATTTGCATTCGCTTCTGTCAAGGTTCTCTTTCACCCAAACCACTCTTGGGCTGTTTTCTTTTTTTTCTTTCAGGGTGAGCCCCCATTGATCAGAAGATGAAAGAGCTGACCTATTGATCGGCGGCTGGGAGAGCCTGAAGGTGTGTGCGTGGCCGTTTACCTGCAGTGCCTGGTGTGTGTGTGTTGTCATGTGGTTGATGAACACCCTTTGCTGATGTTTGGTTTTGCATAATTCCACAGTTTCTTTTTTTTTTTGCATAATGTGTTCCAAAGCAGCCTAACAACACTGCAGACGCATACCATAAATATGAAAAAGACTATAAAAAAAAGAAGTCTTTGGCCATGATTCAATGCCGTATTTTTAATTATAACCAGATAGCACAATTTCGAGCACTTGATTTATGCATGCGTCTTTTTTTTTTCTTCATTCTGGCAAAATGTAGGCTTCAGCTAAGATTCCGGAGGTGCTCCGGCTGGTGGAAACACCGGAACACCGGCTTGTGGACATAACGTTTGCCTGGCGGAGTGCATCATTTTATTTATACGTACCACACGGCACGTATTAATTTACCTGGGCGTCGGCTGAGGGTCCTCACGCTGATGTCGTTCACTCCAACCTCGCCGTCCACCATGTTAAAAGCCCCAAATGAGTTTCTGTTTACTAGGTGTGAAGGGCCCCACCTAAGTTAACAACACAATTGCCCTGTTTAGCTAATCAATGGGGTAATGGAGGAGATGGGTGCTACTGTTTGCAAAAGGAAGCTGTGACCCCCAAACACACCTCCCCCACCGCCGGACCCTGGCCGAGGTGTGAAACACATTAGCACCTCCGCCAGCCACACTCCCATGGCCTGTACGCGCTCGGGCCGGTCTGCAGCCTAGGCGCGACCTGGCGACAGGGTTCAAGACGGCGGCCATGTTGCCAGGTCTGCTTGGATGCTGCTGACGAGCTACAGCCAATCTTGAATAGATTAGATTAGATTTGAGTCAACGTTATTGCAGTTGTGCAGAGTACGAGTGCGGAGACAACGAACTTTCGTTGGCGTTTAACCAGAAGTGCAAAGGAGCAATTAAGGTGCAGTATTGTACATGAGGAGCGCAATATGAGCAGTGCAATATGAGCAGTAAAGTGAACAGTGGCCCTGTAAAGTAAACGGTAGTAAGTAGCTCAGTGGATAGAGCGGGTGGACAAAGCGTGTCATCCACAAACCGTAGGGTCGGCGGTTCGATCCCCCACCTCCAACTGTCCACATGTCGAACCCCACAAATGTACTGATTGTAAGTCGCTTTGGACAAAAGTGTCTTGCTCAATGCCACCCTTTAGTAGGAAGAGATGTACAAAATCTAGTGAAGATTCAAGTCCTTTATTGTCAAATGTGCAACATCACTTATAGCGCATACTGTACAATGAAATGTGTTGGACGAGGCCCGTTCCAACATGGACGGAGGAGCAAATGAACATTAAAGTCGCCTCACTTCAACTGTCCACAAGTGCGCGGCACTCCCTTTGCAGGCACACAATGGGACGTGTGTTTGCCAGTTATTGCTTGACCTTTCATTTTGCCATCCGTTATCCACACATTTGGCCCACACGTCGTCTGGCTGATAACTCAAACCCTGGCGTGCTTTCGGCATAGCGACACGTCTCGCCGGCTCGCGGCGGTGGGACGACTTGAAGCCTTGCGGGGGGGGGGGGGGGTGTCGCGGGCGTACGACGGAGGCCTGGCGGCGCTGGCGCCAGCGGCTCGCATCCCGTTCACCCGCCTTGATGGGAACCGGTGGCGCCGTGTCATCTGACCAGCAAGGGGGGGGAGAGAGAGAGAGAGAGAGAGAGAGAGAGAGACAGAGAGAAACAATGAGACAAACGGCGGTTTGTGTGTGATAATGTCCGCGATAGTCAGCGTGAGAGAGATAACCACGGCGGTCCTGTGACTGATGCCGCCGCCGCAACCGCCGCCGTGATGAGTTTACAGACGCTGGCTGGGAATAGTGTCTTGGGGAGGAGGAGGGGGAGGAGGGGGTGGGGGGGAGGGGGTTAATGGTGCAGGCTGTTGTGTGTCATGAGGCTTGTCATTGTTATGCAGTGTGTGTGTGTGCGTGTGTGTGTGTGTGTGTGTCTGGAGGCTGGAGGCTATGATGTTAATGATAATAAGCACACATACTGCTCCCTCAACAGGCCAGTTATTATATTTGTTTAAAAGTGTGCGTACGTGCATTTTGTGTCTGTGTGTGTGCGTGTGTGCGTGCGCGCATGTGTGTGTATGTGTGTGTGTGTGTGCGTGTGTGCGTGTGTGTTTGTGCGTGTGCGTGCGCGTGTGTGTGTATGTGCGTGTGCTCGTGTGTGTGTGTGTGTGTGTGCGTCCGTGTGTGTGCGTGTGTGTGTGTGTGTGCACGTGTGTGTGTGTGTGTGTGTGTGTGTGTGTGTGCACGTGTGTGTGTGTGTGTGTGTGTGTGTGCGCGGCCCCGACGGTGAGTCAGAATCCTGCAGTGGCGCGCTGCTGATTCCGTCACCACTTCGTCTGGTTTGATCAAACAACTTTTCGCGGGGCCCCGACGCTGCCAACGCCTCTCGCCCGCCCGCGTGAAACAATGGCCTGCATTGTGGTGGCCAGCGTCTGCATTTCAGCGTGGAGATGACATAGCCCCCCCCCTTCCCTCCACCCACCCCTCCCTCACCCCCCAGTGTGGGGTGGGGGTGGGGGGGGGGGGGGGACGCCGCCATTCATCAGGGTTATGGGCTGGTCGTAAAGCGGAGCGTAAAGTAGGATCTTAAAGGCACGAGGCGCTGCTCTGTATTGATCTAATGGGAGCTTAATGTCTCGGCCTGTTATCGCTCCTTCTCCACGGGGGGGGGGGGGGGGGGGGGGGGGGGGGGGGGGGGGAGGGGGGGAGGGTGGACGGGGGTGGGGTGGGGGAGGTGGCGGAGGTGGGGGGGGGGGGGGATGGGGTTGCAAGAGTCCGGGCGAGTGTCTTAATGGCGTGTCTGCAAGCCCTGCCTGACGCTGCGGCTTCTATATATTGTATTCTATATATTTTATATTCTAAATGTGTGTACTCTCAGGGCCTCATTTACTAACAGAATTGCGCCCATTTCTAGCGTAATTTGCGGGTAAAATAGGCTTAAAAACATGGAACCTTATTAACTAACGTGGCGCAACGGGGTAAATGCGCAAATAGCCTGCCTCTGAAGAGGCGATAGGCAAGTTGCGCATCCCGCCTCATACATATGCATAAATGGGAGTGTATCAGGGGAAGTGGGAGTGAATCGCAAAGAGCTGGGAGGTAACGCGTTAAGTGCGCCTTATTATGTATTACGTGGTATTTACTAAGATTGCCTGAGAAGTGCGCGACTCTAATTGGAGCGCAAATCTCCGCCTCATAAAAGCAGGTGTAAACCAGGAAGTGGGTTTTGCTTGAGCCTGTAAACAAGGACATGCCAGCTGTTGTAAGAGCAAGAAGAAGACACCGACAAAGGCACCGCGCCGACACTTCATGTACCAATAGCTCCACTTCCTGGTCGCTGAACTTTTTTTTTCTTTTTCTTGGATCATCCATGGTTATGCAAACACGCAGGCCCATTCTCCCTTCTTTTAACGGTGCGCTAATTACATTAGGGCGGAGTATGGCGCTGATTGCCTGATGAAGTACGGGTTTGATAAATACAACGTAAAGTGCGGGGACGAATGCTGCGCAAATAACGGCTCGGCGCTGGCGCAGATTACGCTGCGGTCGCAAATGTTAGTAAATGAGGCCCTCAATGTTCTGCTCTGCTCCCTCCTGCCCCCCTCGTCTTGTCCTCCTCCACATCTCCCGGTCTCCAGTCCCCTCTTTTCTTAGTTCCACACCTCTGTTCCCCCTCTCTGCCGTGACGACGTGCCTCCTTTCTTGTTCCTGTGTTTCTTTTACCAGGGAGGGGGTGAGGGGGGGGGGGGGCAGTGGAGTGTGCCGTCCATCAGTCGGCGTCTCCTGGTGATGATGTCACTGGAGCCAGACCCCCCCCTACACGCACACACACACACACACACACACACACACGCACACACACACCGGGCCAGGGCTGTTTGTCCAGGTGACTCACACGTATGGTGACACACTGATGGAGTGTGTCGCTGTGGAGTCTGGTGCCGGTGTGTGTGTGTGTGTGTGTGTGTGTGTGTGTGTGTGTCTGTGTGTGTCTGTGTTGAGATGCCTGTGTGAAATGGAGCATGATTTAAACAAACTCCACCCACCCCCCCCATCCCCTTGCCCCCCCCGCGGAGCAGGCCTCTCCTATGAACTCATCAGTGAGTCAGTCAGCCAATAGCTGAACCTGGCGGCCATTTAGCTGTGACCTCATCATCACCCCTGAGACCCGCCCCCCCCCCCCCCACCCCCCCCAGTACAGCTTTATTAAGGGGCAGGCCGGGTGATGCAGAAGCTCTGTATCACCTGGCTGGCATCTCAAACACACACAGACACACAGACACACACACACAGACACACACACACACACACACACACACACACACACAGACACACACAAACACACAAGCACACACGCACAGGCGTGCGCACGCACACACCCATGACAGATTAGTAATGCTCTATTGCTTTTTTATTGGCTTTTATGGGGGCTCACTTTGAGGGGATGTCACAGGAATGGTGGCTTCCAGACAGGGCGTGACGAATATGAGCCCAGTGTGTTCTTTATGTCGGGCCGTTTCGGCGCAGGTAGTCGGCCGTTAAACTGGGCGCGGGGTCAGAGTTCCCTTATCGTGAGTGTGAGTAAGCCTGCCTACCGCCTGTTGGCTGTACGCCTTTATAGGACATTATCAATCTCTCTCTCGCTCCCTTTTGTGCCCTCCCTAGTGTTCTCTCTCTCTCTCTCTCCCTCTTTTGCTCTCTCTCTCTCTCTCTCGCTCACTCTCGCTCTCTTTCTCTCCCCCTCTTGCTCTTTCTCATTCTCTCTCCCTCTCTCCCTCTTTTGCTCGCTCTCTCTCTCTTTCGATATCTCTCTCTCTCTCTCTCTCTCTCTCCCTCTCTCCGCTCTTTCCCTCCTCTCTCTCTCTCTCTCTCTCTCTCGCTCTCTCTCTCTCTCTCTCTCTCGCTCTTTCTCTCCCTCTCTCTCTCTCCCTCTCTCCCTCTCTCTCTCTCTCTCTCTCGTTCTCTCCCTCCCACCCCCTCTCTCTCTCACATACACACATATAACCACACACAAAAGCCTTCTCTGTTCTTACTTCCGTGGTCACAAAAACTTTGGATACACACACACACACACACACACACATACACACACACACACACACACACACACGCAGGGAACCAACACACACGCATAAGAAGGCTGGGCCCTGTGGTCTCTCAGTCGTTCCCACACTGATAGGGATCAGAAGCGTGCCATAAAGCACTGACATGGATCACAAGGCACAACAAAGACTCCCCCCCACCCCCCCCTCCTTGTCTCTTCCTTCCCTTCCCCTGCCCTCCCTCGTCTCCTCTTCTCCCCTCTCGTATCCTCTCTTACCCTGTCCATCTCCTCTCCTCTCGTCTTGGCTGGTATCTTCTGTTATCTGGTCCTCGGTGTCCCCTCAGATGTTTCACAGTGCAGTGGCCCGACCAGATAAGGCAGTTGCGTGGATTGAAACGCCCTACACATGTACATCACAGACCTCCTCCTCCGCCAAGACCAGTCAAACCTTATCTAGTGAATACAACCCCACCACCCACATCCACCCCCACCACCACCACCACCACCACCACCACCCACTAACTAGTCAATACAACGCCACCGCCACCACCACAACCTCCATTCATGTGTCTTTCAAAACAGATACACAGATACACCGATTCTATTTTGCTATCATAAGCTCGGGCAGACAGCCTAATGCAATGCAGTATTTGATCAACGATCAAAAAATTTTTTTTCATCATTTCATTGTCTTTCAATTAATTTGTCCACAGCTCACAATGAAATGATTGCAAGGGAAATAAAATTAGAAGTTCAGAATTAAAAACATTTGTGTCTGTTGAATGGTTACAGGTGGTATTGCAGTGCATCGTGGGTGATCTGAACCCATGATGAAAGTACGAATGCAGCCGTGCTGGGAGACAGTCACGCTTGTATGGTCGTAGTTGCGTGCGGCCATATATAGCTTTACTGACTGCATTAAAATAAAAAATTGTATAAAGGGGCACTTAGCAGACGCTTTTGTCCAAAGCGACTTACAATCAGTACATTTTGTGGGGTTCGACATGTGGAGTGTTGGAGGAGGAGGGGGGGATCAAGGGGATCGAACCGCCGACCCTACGGTGAGTGGCGACCCGCTCTGTCCGCCCGCTCTACCCACTGAGCGACTGCACGCCCAAAGCAATTTTTTTTTACCCCAAAGCGATTTCCAGCACATGCAGCCAGCCATCATTCAGGAGAAGATCAGGGCGTGGCGTCCCTCTCACGGCTGCCTCACTGTGGGCTGCGGGCATCGAACCCGGCCCCTCCCAGCTGTCAGGACGCCCTCGCCTCTCCTCTGACCCGGAGCCGCGAGCCGCGACGACAACCGGCTAGCGTCCGGCGGCGCGGCTGCTATCAGAGAACCCACGGTGGTCTCCACGCACTCGCGCTGTTAATGCCTGGCTGGAGGGCACTGCGTCTCAGGGCCCCATCTAGATATGCTCTCATAGCGACCGGGGTCAATATCAGCTAAGTACCACGACCCCCCTCTCCCCAAGCCGTTGGCACCCGCTAGTTTACTGGCGGCAGTGCGCACCTTTGTGTGTGTGTGTGTGTGTGTGTGTGTGTGTGTGTGTGTGTGTGTGTGTGTGTGTGTGTGCGTGTGTGTGTGCGTGCGTGCGTGCGTGCGTGCGTGTGTGTGTGTGTGTGTGTGTGCGTGTGTGTGTGTGCGTGTGTGTGTGCGTGTGTGTGTGTGTGTGTGTGTGTTTGTGTGTGTGTGTGTCTGTGTGTCTGTGTGTGTGTGTGTGTGTGTCTGTGTGTGTGTGTGTGTGTGTTCGTGTGTGTGTGTGTGTTTGTGTGTGTGTGTGCGTGTGTGTGTGTGTGTGATGGATCGTGGGTGCCAGGGTTTTTACTGGGCTCCCGTCACTGATCACTGTAATTGAATCGTCCGAATACTGATCACGAGGCGGCGGCGCCGAGGTTGCATTTAACGACCACGCCCGCCCCCCCACCCACACCATCACCTCATCCTCGGCCCATCACGATGACCTCAGAGCACGGCGAGGAACTCCAGACGAGATATATGTTAGTTTGATCTACTCTCTCTCTCTCTCTCTCTTGCTCTCTCTCGCTCTCTCGCACACACACACAGACACACACAACCCCCGCCCCGTCCCTCTGCACCCCAAATAGACTCCTGGGTTTTTTAGACATCATGGCTATTTCCATGACGTCATGATTTAGTGGACGGCGTCTCAGCAAAGTGCTGGTTGTACGTCAGCGGCAGAGCGGCCCTTCACCCTGGGGACGGACGCGTTGGGCGTTCGGCTTGAGTCGGACCTCCATGTGCGCACGCACACACACGCGCACACATGCGCACGCACACACACGCGCACACATGCGCACGCACATGCACACGCACTCACATGCGCACACACGCACACACACATGCGCACCACACACGCGCACACACGCACACACACGCGCACACACGCACAAAACACAAATGTGAGTCCTCCTCGTGCAGCAGGAATCTGTCGGTGCATGCCGGGCGGGCTGTTTGTTTCCGTTGTTTGTTTGTCACCGTTTTTATGCAAAAGCCTTTTGTCCACACGCGTCTCCACACACACACGTCTCCACACACACACCACAACAGGGACCCACCGAAGGTGCGCCGAGCGGCTGTCCGCTGCGTGTGTGTGCGTGCGTGTGTGTGTGCGTGCGCCCGCCCGCCCGAGCCAGCCATGAATTCATAAGTATTTACACGGCGCAGCAAAGTGTTTACCGAGTGGCTGAGTCCACAGCAAGTCTGGCTGCTGCATCGGGTTCAAGCTTCCCAACTTTTTTGAGATCGGATTTTTGCGAGAACAGCCGGCCCGCCGTTGGTCCAAGGGAGCTGCCCCTCCCTTACCTGCGGCCTACTGGTTAGGGCTTCGGACTTGTAACCGGAGGGATACCGGTTCGAACCCCGACCAGTACGAACGGCTGAAGTGCCCTTGAGCAAGGCAGCATCAAACCCCTCACTGCTCCCCGAGCGCCGCTCTTGCTGGCAGCTCACTGCATCGGGTTTAAGTGTGTGCTTCACCTCACTGTGTGCCTCACCATCACTGTGTGCTGAGTGTATTCCACTAATTCACGATTGGGTTAAATGCAGAGACCAAATTTCCCTCGCGGGATCAAAAGAGTAATTCTTCTTCTTCTTCTTCTACCTGGACCCCCCCCCCCCCCCCGTTCACCCCCTGGACCCCACGTCGTCCTTCGCCCCTGGACTCCCCCTCGTTCGCCTGAATTGTCCACATCCCCCCCCCCCCCCCCCCTCCCCCCGGGCTCTCTTGTACCACGTGTCACGTGTCACGTCGTCTGGCTGCCGCCCTGGTCTCGTCTGGCTCCTCAGACATCAACCGCAAGGCCCACTTTGAAAGTCAATACCGCGCGTGTTTGCACTGAGCCGTCCGAAACCTTCCAGTAAACCTGTTTACTGTATGTTTGACACAAAACAAGTGGCTCCCAGGCCTTGGGGTGAGTCCAACCCCCCCCCCCCCCCTCTCCCATTCACCACACACACACACACACACACACACACACACACACAGACACACACAGACACACACACACACACACACACACACACACACACACACAGACACACACACACACACACACACACACACACACACACACAGACACACACACACACACACACACACGCACACACACACACACGCACACACACACACACAGACACACACACTCACACACTGTGTTTCTTTGCTTGGAGGACTGGGACCGCACCAGAAGCTATCGCACATATAGACATATATATATAGACATATATATATATAGATATAGATGTATATATTTGCACCGCACAGTAACATACTTTAGACATGTTTGTTTAGTTTTTAAGACGGGCAACGCCAATTTGCAGATACCTGGCGGTTCCCTTCCCATCAGTCTAGTCAGCAGTTTGGTCCGATGACCTCCGGCTGTGTGCTTGATGCTGTCAGCAGGCCCCCAGTCAGCGCCGACGCTAAAAATACCACCTCCCTATAGGCCTCA
>JAXIVH010000003.1:2442923-2444939 GCA_036785325.1 Urophycis tenuis | reverse complement strand
GCTGCTGTTGCTCCCATGTTGCCTTTTGCAGAGAAAGGAAAATAACAGTCATTGATTTCAGCAAATGCCGACAAATGCCAATTTACAGAGGTGTATTCCTGTGGTGTATTCCTGTGAAAGGAAGGTGTATTCCTGTGAATCCATCACTGGACACTGGACACATGTGTGTATGTGTGTGGGGGGGTGGGGGGGTGGGGGTGGCATGTGGAACCTGCCCTTCCCATACCTTGGGAATGTCACAGAATGTCACTCTCCTGTCCTTCATCTTCCTCAGCCCTGACAGCCATGTTATACCTCTCATAGCTGGTGTGTGTGTGTGTGTGTGTTGGGGGGGGGGGGAGGAAGAGAGACAGAGAGAGAGAGAGAGAGAGAGAGAGAGAGAGAGAGAGAGAGAGAGAGAGAGAGAGAGAGAGAGAGAGAGAGAGAGGGCGAGGGACAGAGCAGCGAGCTAGTGAGAGAGAACAAAGGGCAGGGAGCATTCTACGTGACACATAAAAAAGACGGATGAAGCCTGCACACTGTCTTTATCAGAGCTGCCTGTTAAAGAGGGAGAACGCTATATATTGTATACGTTACGGCACACTGTTAAAACATCACCCGCTGTGTGTCACAGCACCTTGTTAAAACTGAAGGAAAGCGGATGCACACTGTTTTAACACGCCGTATCTATGCGCGGTGTATAGCTCAGTGGGTGGAGTGGGTTGTCCACTCTGGACATCACCTCCATTCATCAGCTTCATCATTCTTTCCTCAGATGAGCCACACCTGCCTCTCCAACTGCAGAGCATCGCCTTGGAAACGCCCACCCCACACTTCACCACACAACTCCACCATACAAATCACCATGTCACCGTATAATGAACATAGAGAACATAGAGAGAGAATATGCCGTCAAAGCCTTCCGCGAAAAAAAGATTACAATAATTCATGGAGTGATGCAAATATGATATAAGCAAATGTGGAAGCATGTTCATATTCCAATAAAATATGACCGCAAATGTCACTACTAAAGTGTGTGGTGTCTTCGACTGAATCACTTCCCTTCCACGGTCTGCCGAAGCGCGTTTCGTGTTCCCGGGATTCTCGAATGAAGAGTCCCAGGAACAGAATTACCATCCCATAATACTTCAGACGTGATGGAAAAACAAAGTGAGCCGAGCGTGGACGAGATGGTATCCCGCGGTCTCACCAGCGCAGGTCTACACAGCTCCTCCACACGCCATCTGGGGTTCAGATCCCCACACCATGTATGGCCAACGCGGGCTTTGATTAAAAGTAATTACTGGATGAGCCGGGCATAATCTGCACTGCTCATAATCTGCAGAATGCAATGCTAAGCTGATCCACGTGTAACGCCCCAGGGGGGGGGGGGGGACGGGTTAGGGTGTGACACTCGGGGGGTGGGGAGGGGGGGCAGAGCCTGAGCCACCATCACCCGCAAAAGGCAGAGCGACAAAGCACAGCAGCAGCTACTCTTAGAGCGGAGGTCGGCGCGGACACGCACAACACTGGACGGCAGTAGCTCAGTGTGGGTAGAGCGGGCGGACAGAGGGGGTCGTCCACTCACCGTAGGGTGAGTGGACAGCCGTATGTTGTCCACATGTCGAACCCCAACAAAAAGCGTCCGCTAAAATGCCCCTTTATACTGCAGCAGAGTGCGGTTCGGGCCGGAATTTTCTGTCTGAGCCCCGACCCGCGTCCGACAGAACAGTAACCGAACCCGACCCGAGCCCGACAGGCATCAAGCTTTTTACGTCCGAACCCGAAGTGATATGAAAGCCCGCCTTTATAAAGCAGCTGCAAGGCATTTGGAAATGTCAACAAACAGACGAGCGCAACATGCGCGGGTTAACACGTGGGTAAATTAAAAAATTTAAAAAACGCGCAGATGTGACCGAGCCCGACCCGAACCCGAGCATAATTTTATAAATAATTGTCCGAACCCAACCCGGCCCGCCGGGTCCCGTCTGGTACCGTCGGGCTCGGGTCGGGTATCCATCCTCTACAGTGCAGGAA
>JAXIVH010000003.1:2432923-2435423 GCA_036785325.1 Urophycis tenuis | reverse complement strand
GGCAGGAACCTCAAAAACCACAACGGTTTCCTGTGTGAACGGCCTGCATTGGCAGCCGTCAAAACAGGGAGTCCTTCTGCCGCCGAACGCTAAGCTAAACCTTTTGTCCTGACTCTGCACTGCCTCTCCTCCGCGGGGTGCTGCGGGGTGTTCCCGGCCACCAGAGAGAGATAAACCCTGCTGATGCCCCCCCTGGGGGGGGGGGGGGACTCATCTGCCACCACACAAGTCAAGTCAAGTCAAGTCAAGTCAACTTTATTGTCAGTTTTCATGAATGTACAGGACATACACAAAAACCGAAATGCCGTTTCCCTCGATCCCTGGTGCGAGACACGCATGCAAAATATGAATATAAATATATGAAATAAGAATACAAAAACCAAGATAAAATAAAAGCGCTGCGAATATATACAGTACAATATAAACAGTATAAACAGTATAGACAGTATGAGGTGTAAGGTGCACAACAGAGAAAGAGATGAAGCCCCTCCCCCGAACAGGACAGTGAAAGGGTACAGTGCAGCACAACATTAACCCCACTTGTCTTGAGAGTGACACGTCCTCACTCCTCGCTCATCACTCCCTGTGGTCGTCACACCTCTCCATCCCGACTGTGGCGATGTCACGCCTGGATGCTGATGTTCTGGTGTGAGGCCAGGTGCTTGCAACCTTTTTGGATTATAAATAATCCGATATTTATGATTGGTTTTCACAGTTAAACAAAACAACCTGAACCAACATACCCCCCCCCCCGGTACAAAACACCGGAAAACAGCAGGGGCGGTGGGATCGAACCCGCGGCCTGAAGGCGCTCCGTTGACAGGACGTTCCGTGGGCCGAGGGGATGTTTACTCGCCCGGACACCGTCACACATGGCTGACACGGCTGACAGCGAGCGCTAGGGGCTCGGCTGTTTGCACTGGCTGAGCGGTCGGGTTGGTTGGCATTCATGTGAAGTCATTTACCGAACGCGGTGAGTCAGTGAGTTTGGATGCGGGCCATTGTGGGAGGAGGGTTAGTGGTCAGGGCATCTTGCCCATCACTGTCTGTAATCAGTGGTTTGTTTTGAGAATTTTGCGATCGGACCCGGTGCGTTTGAGTTGCATTATCCTGTCCCTATCTGTTGCTTAGCAGAGAAAGCCACACACACACAACACACACACACAGACATGCATGCCCATGCACGCACGCATGCGTGTGCACGCGCATGCATGCCCGCACACACGTCGAAAAGTCAAACACACACACACACATCGAAAATACACCCATGGGCACACGCACACACACACACACACACACCCACACACACACACACACACACACACACAAAGACACACACACACACACAAACACAGACAGTCTGGCCCTTAGCCTTTCCAAAGAAAACAAAGCATTAATAATATAGATCCTGGGCACTGTAATTCTTAGAAGTTATATCGCTGACTGCGGCAGTTGGTGAATATATGCAGAAACTCAAAATGCACACACACACACACACACACACACACACACACACGCACACGCACACACACACACACACACACACGCACACGCACACGCACACGCACACGCACACAAACACCAGTTGTCCAACTTATTTCCTACAGTTACATTTTTTGGGGGGATTTGTTAAGTTGTTGTTTCACACTGTTGACAACACCGTCTGCTTTATGATGGGATGCTGGGACCGAAAGCGCAGAGGTTAGAAGAATTACTGATTTACTGATTTCAAAGCCCTAACCAGTGGGCCGGCTGCCCCACAAAGGTTAATCAGCGCTTTGCTTGTCTCTGGGGATGCTCCGCTCACACTTCGGAGAAACCTTCATCTTTTGTTTCCTAAAAAGTGGAGGTAACAGTATAAACATGGCAGTTAGCGGGTCTGCCTCAACTTGACATCTCTGTTCTTACGCAACAGAGACCACCGTGGTCTCCTCCACGTCCCATTCTGCTGTCTGAGAGAGAGAGACAGAGAGAGAGAGAGAGAGAGAGAGAGAGAGAGAGAGAAAGATGGTTGGCTGGCACACAGGTGACTGATCTCACAGTGAAGGCACAGCTGTTTGTCCCCAGGGCTCGAAAGGGAAATTTACAGGTAACAGCAAACACAACCTGTACACCACACACTGCTGAAGTGACATTTTGTAGTTGACGACGCATGTAAAACTTATGTGTGTGTGTGTGCAGAATGAGTGTTTGAATCTGTGTGTGTGTGTGTGTGTGTGTGTGTGTGTGTGTGTGTGCATTTTATGCATTTTATGCAAATTACATACTCATATCCTCAAGTCTTCATCTGCATTCTCCCATAGGCTAAAATGGATTAATGACTAATGATTAATAATGATGAATCACTGTCACAATGTGTATATGTTTTTGCCAAACGTCGTCGCCGAAAATATACTCTATATATTTATACACTATAAAGTCATACACTATAGACTATACATACAGCATCTACGTTGTCACAATGAAGGTGATACATTATTTTCAGGCTACCTCACACACA
>JAXIVH010000003.1:2405423-2417923 GCA_036785325.1 Urophycis tenuis | reverse complement strand
GCAAAAGTTATGATCGACGAGTACAAGTGAAGCCGAGAGAGCAAACGCGAGGTTCAGTCGACTCCTAGGGCGCTAAGAACGCCAAAGCACGCAAGCAGCAGCCAATCCACCTGCATGGAGCCGCTGTGGTCCTGATGAGCAGCGTCTGAGTTGAGGAGATGATTGAGATGATCGAGAGGGCGATCCACGCGTCTCTCCGTCTCACAGCCACAGGGAAGACAGGTGCACTTGGAGAAGACGCAGGGAAGACAGTTCACCTGAACCCTGCGGAACAATCCATCCCTCATGCTCTTGTAGTTGAACGTCTTGGCACTTTATAATCGCTCTTTGTAACTTGGCACTTAGCCGGAGATATTGTACACTAGCAATGGTTTGAACTAGCAATTGAAATGCTTGAAACTTGTTCTGGTGACTTTCTTACTGTATTAGCATAGGGTGACCAGACGTCCCGATTTTGAGTCTCGTGTCCCGAGTCCCGACAAAAGAACGTCGGGACACTAAAATGTCCCGGTTTTCACGATACAATATAACACAACTCTGGCACAGCGCCAGCATAGCCTACATTATCTTATTATAGCACAAAAGTTATATAAGTATATAGGGAGTTTCGTTGGGTGTGCTTGTGTCTGCAAACATGCTGTCGGCTGGAGAACCGTGGCTGCGCTCATTGACGTGTTCTCTTTCACACACACATACACACTTTACTTCTTTGTTTCAATCAATAAATGTGCCTATGATTAGGCCTGTTCACCATCACGTTGCGGGTCTTGATTATTTCCATTTCCAAAGTCCAAACAAAGCCATTCAAGCAATGGGATGCGTATGCGCGCACGCGCATTATGGTCACGCACACGCGCATCATGGTCACATGATGCGCAAAGTGTCCCGGTTTTTGGTTCGAGAAACCTGGTCACCCTATATTAGCAGCACTGAAGCGTTTCACCTTCTCCAGACTAATGTACTCTTTGTAAGTCGCTTTGGATAAAAGCGTCTTCTAAATGCCCTCAACGTAATGTAAATGCCCTTGCAGGGGTACGCTGGAGGCGGAGCCTGTTCTCCCAGTCTCCCGTGTCTATGGCGTCCTCAGCCTCCGGTTCATCTGCGGGCATCGATTCAGCTTTCAGCCAACCGGGTGGACGTGAGCGCTGGGCAAGAGAAGACATGTTTGAAAAACAACCAATGAGGTGGAAAATAATCGCATCCACCCCCCCTCCCCAAAAAAAAAAGTCAGCACGACCCGCATTTCAAATCCACCGCCAGTCGCTTTGGATAAAAGCATTGCTAAATATTAAACCATGGTCCCAATAGCAAACTCTTCCCCCCCGGGGGGAGCACGATGGAAGAACAACACTGCGCTCCCCCCCCCCCCCCCCCCCCCCCCCCCCCCCTCCCCCCCCCCCCTCCTGTTCCCGGTAGATTTCCTCGGCGGTGCTGGAGATCACAGGACGCAGGGCGGGCAGGGCGCCAGGCCGGCGGGCAGGAAGGCTTGGCGGGGCGGCGAGGCCGTGCCGGCACATCACAGACGGCCCACCATGCCCCCCCGCTGCCCCCCCCCCCCCCCCCTGAAGGGGCCGTCTGTGGGGGGAATAAAGGGGGCCGTGACATCATCAAAGACTGTCCCCCTCCCCCCCCCCCCCCACGGGGCAGAAGCCCTCCACTCTGCTGGCGGTGGCGGGGCGGAGGTGGGACCCCCCCCGGCCCACCGCAGAACCCAAACCCGCTGGGCTGGCGCCCCGAGCCGCGTGTCTCGGGAGACGGTGGGCTGCTGTTCTCAAGGCCCTGTGTGGTGGACCTTTTTTAGGGGGGGGGGGGGGGCTTTTCTACGGTTTAGCTTCGACGGCGGGCGTTTTGGTATGGATGGCGTGTTTCTCTGAGTCGTCGTTCATCATTGAGACAATTATGGTTACATTTTTTTTGTATTCGTTTAGTAAGTAAGAATTGTTTTTTTTTGTGTGTTTTTTTTTTTAAGCTAGGAAATGAGCGTGCTAACAAACTCACTGGCTTTAAATGTGGTCACATTTTTGGTAGACACAGACACACACACACACACACACACACACACACACACACACAGACACACACACACACGCTTCTTTAATTGAGCTTACCCCTAACCCCTGACCGCCCCCTTCCTTCGCCATAAAGCCAGATTGCCACAGAACCGTAATGTACCGGTCTGTCTGCCACAGTCCACACACACACACACACACACACAAACACACACACACACACACACACACACACACACACACACACACACACACACACACACACACACACACACACACACACACACACACACACACACACACACACACTGTACTCGCTGAGCCATGGCAGGCAGACGTATTTCACAGGCCGGTGGCTGACCTACTGGGAGGGGATATTAAAGCCCAGTGAATAATCTGAGGGCCCAATGTCTTGGTGCTCTGCCTGAGGGGGGGGGGCCGGGGGGTGGCTGTGGAAGCCCCCCCCCCTCTGAAATGAGAGGTCTAAACTGTGTATTGGCAACACACTGAGTGAGCGAGTGAATTTAAACGCGTGGGTTCTGATCGATCGGACGACGGGAGCGACGGCGTCTACAATTTTTTCGAGGCCGGCGCGCGGTCGTTCCAACGATCCACCGCGTCGAAGATCCAGCCGAAGAACCTTCGCTTGGAACGATCGGAGGAAGACGAAGCCAAACGAAGACACAGAGAACAAAGGACAGCCGGACGTCGATAAACCGCGGGAACCTCGGGAAATGTCACGCCCGATTGTTCAACAAGAACCCAAATATGAAGGGAAAAAAATATCGATTCCACCTCTTCTCGTCGTCCCCCCCCTGCCTGTTGCGTTCCCTCTCCCGGCTCTCGGTGGCAGACCACGTTTCAGGTTCTCCACTGGGGAATCAAAACAGCGCTGAGTGCGGGCTCGCAGTGAGAAGAACGACAGCCGGGATGGAAAGCCAAACACAAAAACAAAACACCACGCGGTGCCGTGGCCTCGCTGATAAGAAGGATCACCCAGGAACAGGTGACATCACCTGGGAAGGCGGCGGAGGCAGCTCTGAGCCCGGCTCGCCGTCGTCTGCCCGCAAAACAAACACGCGACGACGCTGCGGGCGCCACGGGCCCCGCTTCCCGGGAGAGCCAGGGACCCGCGGCGCGGAGAGAGATACCTAATGACAGAGTCCAGGACCTGCGTCATCCCCATAGAATGTGATTCCAAAAGGACGAGTCTTTGGTATTTGTGATGTTATTACTTCTCGTGAAACCACTTCAAGGTAACCTGGAACCGTACGTGCATTTCTTTGAAATCACACACACACACAAAACAAACAAAAAAAGACTTCAAGATCAAAAAGTGAAGACGTCAGCCGCAAGCCTTCAGGCAACGACAGCTGTGGACTCACAGGAAGCCGCCCCGTCCATCGGAGTCTTCCTCGGAGGGAGAAGAGCGAGAGGGACCCGCTCGGACCTCCGCTGGAGATGGGTGTTTTCAGACAACACTGCTCTGTCTGACCGTCTGGTTCAATGGACGGTGCTCCCTGGAGTCGTACTCACAACTCTACATTTCTTGAATGGAACCCCAGCGTTTGAACTAGAGAGTCGTACTCGCCACTCTGCAGTTCTTGAGTGGAACCCCCGCACTCGAAGTGACGCCGCGGCAACAAGTGAAGTCAATTCAACTACGTCTGCTGGTGTATCAGGCCTGTCAAGAAAACCACACCTGATATTCACTGTGCTGCCTGTGGCTGTCTCCCTACTAGTCTGGACTGGGCGGCGATAGCTCTATTCCCGGTGCTGTTTTCGCTCAACAGAAACATGCTTTTTTTTTTTGGTGAGGCTTCAGCACGATGTCAGAAGTTGTTTACTGTAATGCTGAGGAATGCATAGAGTTGGATTCGAAATGAATACAAATACCCCCCTCACAAGGTTCGTGTCGCGGCTAATGAGCCCGGCTATTCTCGGAATGACTTCACGTGAAATAAAAGAGAAAAGCGTTTGCTCAGAAAATGCACGGCATGGACGTTTAAATCAACTAAACCAGCACTCATTGCTAAGCAACAACGACAGCACATGAATGTAAAGCACGTTGAACGCCCACAGATCAACCACATGCTAATGATGCTATAAAAATAGTCTTCACGTAATAATATTGTTGTGTAATAATAATGTTATATAGTAACAGTAATGTTGTCCACAGTGAGTCTGGGGTGCTGGTCTACGTAGGTGGACCACTCGGTTCCACAGGGAGTCTGGGGTGCTGGTCTACGGAGGTGGTTCGACCTCTCGGTTCCACAGTGAGTCCGGGGTGCTGGTCTGTGGAGGTGGACCACTCGGTTCCACAGTGAGTCTGGGGTGCTGGTCTGTGGAGGTTCTGGGGGCTGGTCTGCTGAGGTGGACCACTCGGTTCCACAGTGAGTCTGGGGTGCTGGTCTACGTAGGTGGACCACTTGGTTCCACAGTGAGTCTGGGGTGCTGGTCTGTGGAGGTGGTTCGACCTCTCGGTTCCACAGTCAGTCTGGGGTGCTGGTCTGCTGAGATGGTTCGACAACTCGGTTCCACAGTCAGTCTGGGGTGCTGGTCTACGTAGGTGGACCACTCGGTGCCACAGTGAGTCCGGGGTGCTGGTCTGTGGAGGTGGTTCGACCTCTCGGTTCCACAGTGAGTCCGGGGTGCTGGTCTGCTGAGGTGGACCACTTGGTTCCACAGTGAGTCTGGGGTGCTGGTCTGTGGAGGTTCTGGGGGCTGGTCTGCGGAGGTGGCTCGCCCGTATGTGCCGAGCAGGCGGTGGACCTGCTGCTGGGTTCATGACCTCAGAATCCCAAGACATGTAACGCCATTACGACACACTGAGTGTTGTGTGCCGATCGGGTGGGTGAAAGCGAGGGCCTTCGATGTTCTGCACATTGTGCCGAAAGACGGCGACAACAACAACTAAAAAGGGGCCAGCGAGGACGTGAAGAACAAAAGATAACGGAGCAGCGGCCCTGAAGCCGTGGAGGCTACAGCCTGAAACCAACACTGTTCTGGACGAGAAGGACAGCAGACCAGAGCGCGCTCCAGTGGGGAGGCAGTCCACCGCTAACCACATGGCCCCCCGGGAAAAGGACAGATGTACACAATCCAAGAAGGAGGATGCAACAAGGGTACCTCAGGGCCAGCACTGGCATATGTGTGGAGACGGACAGAACCCTCTGGAAAGACTCTCGGTCCACTCCCGATGTGACGCGGGACCGACCTGTCACATTCGCTCACTTTATTCCAGTTATTGTGGCTTAAAAAAACAACAACATTATGTTAACATAAATATAGCATCAGATGTGCCAAAAAACATTATTTGACCCAGTGTGAGTGTATAATACTAGGGAGACTACGAGCTCTCTTATGAAATTAGAGGGAAACAGGGAAAGTGACCTGGACAGAGAGTCTAATTTTACAGCTTAAAAGGCTCCCAACTAAATTGCTATTCCTCTAAAGTGGCACAAGGGCTTCTGGTCTGCTTTGTCACCAGAGAAGCACCAACGCGTGTGAGAGTTGCACAGAGAGTCACAGACAGTTTGAGGCAGTTTAAAACAGGAACAGAAAATGAGGAAAGGGCGTCCAAATACTGATACACAACCAGAGGGAAATAAATATCAGATATACAAAGCAATAATCTTCCTGTTACGAAGGTGATTTCCCCTCAGGGAGTTACAGAGAGACAAGACGCATCATGACGCTGTAAGATTGGCCTGATTGCCCTATTATTAGAAGAAATAATGCACTCAAATGTTAGATGATATTGAGCTGTCCTCTGAACTCTTACATGAAGAGGCTGAATGAGTGTTACTGTGACTGTGATTACTGTGACTAATGGTCACACGAACCAACCATACATACATAAGTAACATAATTCACATAGTGTTACTTTGCTGCACACATAACTCTGTTATTGTCTCGATAGATAGTCCTGTACACACAGTATTCTCTGTCCTTGTCTGGCTAGCATACTATCTTTCAAAAATACTATCTTCCAAAAAAGTAGTATATGTAACATAATTGATTACCTTGGTTATTCTACCAGTGCTCTGTCTCAATTGAATTCAGTGTCACTGGGAATTCATTGTATAGGTTTTGATTAGATTTTCAGGTGACAAAATACAGCACAAAGGGATTTGGTAAATGTGTAAAAAGTTCTCATTTATTCCTTGGATGGGGAGACCAGAAGACGGTTTCTGTGTGAATATCCCAAACTCAAAGATGTCATGTCATCAGGCACGCAGAACATTGGTCACCAACGTCACTGATGTCACTGACAATACTATCAATGACATTGCAGTAAAAACGATGTCATTGAAATTATCAATAGTTCTGACTGTTAAAAGTGTAGAAACCTGGGGATACCCGTATCCCAATTCCGAATCAGTGGATTATGAATTTGGATTCATTACATCATGCAATACTTAAAGGGTGGGTTAACCTGATTTGGAACCGGGTTTGAAAGGAAATTCTTCATGTTATTGCATTTCAAAATGTAACCTGTATTATGTTTCACACTGCGCCTTGTTTGAAACGGCACGCAACAAAGCATCAATCACTTTTCTTCACATGGTTTTTTAATAAACATGGGTTTCCTCCAAATATACACGACATTGCTACGACAGGTTTCTCTGATTGATGGACAAGCCTGCTCATGGGAAAATGTCCAAAATTATCAAAATTGGTGTGATCCTTTGCTATCTTGATGATAAGGCCCATTTACCTTAAGTCATCATTTAATATTGTGTGATTCTAAATAATCAAAGGAATGGAACGGCAATGGAAGATTCTGGCGAGGCTTTGCATTATCCTGCTTTGCGTTATCCTCCACCCTACGTCCAGCATCATGGACTGGTGGTGAGATCACACTGACCTCACGCTTCAACAGCTTTGCATCTACATCTGCCGCAACTCACTGACAAGTACATCAGCAAGTACACAAGTACAAGTACAAGTACATCAGCTCTCTTTAAGGAATGGCGTGGGGGTCCTGCCTGGGCCTGACAGAACTCTGCCAACGCCACCGGTCCTAATCTCTCCGAGAAGAGAAATCGCCACCAACAGGTGATGCGGCTGACGAGTACGCTCTGCCTGGCAGACTCCATTCTGGGGGATTAGCTCCTCTTAAGCTCCCCCTTAAAACAAAGGAGAGGCCGAACGTGGCGCTCTCGGACGGCGCCGAAAGACTTCCAGGAGCCTTCGAAATTAACCCTTCAATACCCGCCGCTGTTCTGAGCTAGCTAGCCGAACGGGGGACGAACGGATGCTGTTTCCTGCCTGAGTCACACGCAGCGCCGCGGCGCTAAAGTGAGAGAACAGAGCAAGCCGCCGTCGCTCGTCCTTCCGTCGCGAGAGGAAGTGAAACTTTAGCAGGCAGGCGGTGGTGGCGGCGGCGGTGGCGGAGGCTGGGCGGCGGGGGGCGGGGGGTGGCGGTGGGGCTGGCGGCGGTGGTGGAGGCCGGGTGGCGGGGGGCGGGGGTGACAGTGGGGGTGGCGTCGGTGGTGGTGGTTGTGGCGTGGGTGGTGGCGGCGGTGGTGACAGTGGGGGTGGCGTCGGTGGGGGGGTGTCGCCCAGAGGGCAGCCGGCCTGCAGCCCGCCACTCACACTCTTTAATTGAGCCGGCGCTGTGGCGGCCGGCCTGCTCGCCGATGGTGACTCATGTCCTTCAGAGTTCCGTCAGGAGACACGCGATACGCCGGAGCACGAGCAGAGGGCCCGGAGACTGGTGTTAAGCTCTCTTCTTCCCTCCCCCCTCCTCCTCCTCCCCCCCCTCCTCCCCCCCCCAGGTTGAACAGAGAGACAAGAACAGTCTGTGCTCGGCCATTCCTGCTACTTGAGGCATGCCGCATCTGTGTGTGTGTGTGTGTGTGTGTGTGTGTGTGTGTGCATGTGTGTGTGTGTGGCAACACAACGGAGAGAGAGTGTGCGTTTGGCCGAGTTAAAGGCAACTTTTTCTTTTCCTTTTTAGTTCTCAGTTCATCTTCTTTTTTTTTAAAGGCTGACTCACTCGCCTCAAATTGTTCTCTCTCTCTCTCTCTCTCTCTCTCTGTCTCTCTCTCTCTCTCTCTCTCTCTCTCTCTCTCTCTCTCTCTCTCTCCTTTGCCCCCCAGGGGTCATCTTCAGAGTGCCTATCCAGACATTGTGTCCCCTAAAAGGAGGTAGAGAAGCAGAAAAACACACAGCAGCAGAACAGCCACAGAGCAGCCACATCCTGGCCCGATGTTCCAGTGCTGGTGGCGGTCAGGGCCCTGAGCTCAGTTCTACCAGTTGTTGTTCTGTTGTTCTGGTGACATCTGGACTCACAGTGCGTCTCTCTCCTACCCCGGCGTCTCCACCCCGGGGGGGGGCTGGGGCGGTTTATGATGTGTCGGTCACCAGACTTCCATTTGCTCGAAGAATTTCGGATGTTTTGGATGAAGCGTGTAATTGGTTAACGGACTCACAGGCCCCGCCGTGCTTGTTGGTCAGCGACAACATCTTCAGGGGTCCATATACACTTTTAATGGATTCTAATCACGGGACACACGCACACACTGGATGTAAGTTAGGACACGTGTTTGGTGTTTGGGTGGGGGGGGGGGGGGGGTTGAAGGTGTGTTGAAACTCGAAACGGTTTTAACGATGCTGTCTCGTTGAACAAGGCTCTGTTTCTCATTTGCCGTTGGCACGATGGTTCATAAGTGAGGAAGAACTTTTACTTGAAAATTAAAAGCACATGAAAAAATGATATGCCTGCGAGTCCTGGGGGGGGGGGGGGGGGGGGCAGGAAGAGGTCTGCACGGTCCTGCATTTCCTTTGTCTGCTATTTTATACCATCGCGGGAAAATCGTTAACATTGTGGAAACTGCTGCATATGACGTTTTCCATTTCAGTTTCCACGACATGGTTGAGCGCCACCTTTAGGATATTACAAGAAATATGATCGTCTCAACGATTCCTAGAGATACTCATACTCTATAGCCCATCGATTGCATTGCTTTCATTCACTTCTAAGTCCCTTTGGATAAAAGAGTCAGCAAAAACGCTTCATGTAAGTGTCCCTTCTCTGCTACCCTTGCTGTGTTTGTGAGTGAATTTCCATAAACCCGTTGAAATACAGCAGGTGACTTACAAAAGGTTGACGTAACGAGACGAAAACAAAAACCCTCGATGTTTTGAGTGGGAGGACAACGATGGACCACAGAGTGGGAAAGTCCTCTGACAGATAGTGAATTCAGGGAGGGAGTGGTCCGAGTACCCTCACATGAATACACCGATATGTCATGTCTGTGGAGCGTCCCTTAACTAATAAATACAGGGGAATCTACATCACGCCATTATAATGGGATGAATCACCCAGCGCTGAAGAAATGCCGGTGTTCTTGAATGACGAATGACGAACACCTAGATGTGTCTTGTCTCAGAGGATCACAGAAGAAATGGCCCCATGGCTATTTTTACACTACCTATCTTCATGTAACCTTTGTTTTTTTGTGTGAAATGGTTACAGTTATGAAATCTTGACAGGTCTGTCACAACAGATGCTTGAAGTATTAGGTATGACTCAAATCAAGGTCACTGCAAGTGTGTGTGTGTGTGTGTGTGTGTGTTTGTGTGCATAGACATATTTTTATGAGTAGTTTGTCAGCTTTTCGGTTTTCCTCTGAAAGTAATTTTACTCTCTCTTTGATAACGCCTTCAAAAGTCTTGTCTTAATCAACTGTGTTATCGGTAATCATTACAAAGCAATTTTGGCAACTTTCATTCAGAATAAATATAGCTGAATTGAGTTTTTTTCCCCTCGGCCGTGCCTGATAATCTAAACCAAACCAAATCGAACGTGTCATCCCCTGAATTCCTCAGGTCCTGGCGATCACTGGTCTTTACATTCATTACCCCTCGTTAGAGTGGGGGGGACGTTGGGCTGAAAGGAGACAACAATTAGTGACGGTATTCATCCCATTCAAACCCGGGCCTCAACGAAGCGCATTGACCACCAGCCCACCAATTAAAATCCCTGGAAAACTTGGCAGGCAGAGACTCATGGGACCCCGTAGATATCGACAACAACAACAACAACAACAACTACAGCATCAACGACAACAATAAACCCTGACAAAAATAAACGCGCGTGACATCATTGCCCCTCGGAGCCGTACTCCCGGTCTGACTTTCAAAAGACTTTCCCCTCGCTGGGCCCTTGATGAAGGGCCCCGCCTTGGCCCCAGCTCGGCCCTCTGTTTCCACGGGAACAATAGGACGCTTCTGCTAAATCCAGTGCATGGCTGCTCTGTTATAGCCATGACCCATTTACATAAATTCATCTGGGGCGCACACACAGACACACACACAGAAACACACAAAGACACACACACACACTCGATTCGTCCTGCTAAACGTTGCCCCGGACAGAAGGAACACACACACACACACACACACACACACACACACACACACACACACACACACACAGACACACACACACACACACACACACACACACACACACACACACACACACACACACACACACACACACAGAGGCCTCGGTGCTAAGCAGGCGCTGAGGGAGCCGGTGATGTTAAGGATGAAGATGGATGCTTGCTCCTCTACCTCGGCGAGCACCCAGCAGGCTGCCAACGACTCGTCTGTACTTTCCCAGCATCCAGCAGATAACAAGATCCGAGATGCCCAGAACTCAGAGAACAAGACTGTGTGTGAGGTGGAGACAGAAGACGGCTGTGGGTTCGGTGGGCTGAGAGAGAAATCCCCGACCAGCGTTTGATTATTTGAAGAACTGTTCAAACAAGCGTTCAGCGGACAAGAGATTCAACGTTTGCCAGGCGGAGAGAACACGGAGAAGGTACAGCTTGCAGAAGCTCCGGCTGAAATAAGGAAAGTGGGAGGAAGGTGATAGATAGCGTTATGTCATTTTACAGCCTACAGTCATGGAAGGTCTTTTCTTATTAAATAGTTTGAGAATCACATGTATTAATCAGAATCACATGCCTGGAATTAATGATCCGGGGATTTCATCACCGAGAGATGTGTATGTGTTTCTGTGCGTCTGTCGGTGTGTGTGTGTGTGTGTGTGTCTGTCTGTGTGTGTGTTTATGTGTGTCTGTATGTGTGTGTGTGTGTGTGTGTGTGTCGTGTGTGTGTGTGTGTGTGTGTGTCTGTGTGTCTATCTGTGTGTGCATGGCCGTGTGCAGACGAAGGTGTGTATGTGTGTGTGTGCATGGCCGTGTGCATACGAAGGTGTGTATGTGTGTCTGTGTGTGTGTGCGTGTGTGTGCATGGTGGTGTGCAGACGAAGGTGTGTATGTGTGTGTGTGTGTGTCTGTCTGTCTGTCTGTGTGTGCATGGCCGTGTGCAGACGAAGGTGTGTATGTGTGTGTGTGTGTGTGTCTGTGTGTCTCTCTGTGTGTGCATGGCCGTGTGCAGACGAAGGTGTGTATGTGGGTCTGTGTGCATGGCCGTGTGCATACGAAGGTGTGTATGTGTGTCTGTGTGTGTGTGTGTGTGTGAGCATGGTGGTGTGCAGACGAAGGTGTGTATGTGTGTGTGTCTGTCTGTCTGTCTGTCTGTGCGTGGCCGTGTGCACACAAAGGCGTGTGTGTGTGTGTGTGTCTCTGTGACCGACCGAGGAGCCTCTCTGCAGAAGCCTGTGAGCTGTGATGCAGAGCTGGCTCACCCAGGAGCTGACCTGCTCCTCAACCCGCATGATGATGACGAGATGCTGCCATCCCCAGCACATCCAATGCCTCTCCTCTCCTCTACGAGCTGCTCACTGCAGTCCACACAACACACAGAGTGATGCCCAAACTTTAGCCATTGTCGTCCACGGATGACAACTTTTTTTTTTTCCTTTGGCCCGGGAGTCTGAACCTCAGATGAATGGAGGTTGATATCAGTGTGGATGAGACGACTAGAGTCCTGATGAGTTTCACGCATCAGGCATTCTTCTCTGAATTCAGGCGTCCTCTCATGAAAGCCTGGAGTTTGGGTGGAGGAGGAGGGTGGTGTGTGTGCTGTGTGATGTGGCGTCTCTCCTGGGGTTCAACGGGGCCGGGAAGGGAATCAGTGGCGTGTTTAAAGGCCCTCAGACTATAAATACAGAGAAACAACCTCTCATGAATATTTGAAGGTCCGGCCATAACTGTTCCAATGTTCCTGTGGCTGCGCGAGGACACACAGACACACACACACACACACACACATGCACACACACACACACACATGCACACATACAAACAGACACATGCACACACACACACACACACACACACACACACACACACACACATGCACACATACACACAGACACATGCACACACACACACACACACACATGCACACACACACGCACACACACTCACAGACAAATGCACACATACTCACACACACACACACACACACACAAGCCTGCATGCAAGCACATGTGCACGCACACACAAACACACACACATTTTCAATGTTCTTGTGGTGAGGTGAGGCCCCAGCTGCAAACACACA